>JAOQMS010000005.1:14333230-14351618 GCA_027563885.1 Erythroxylum longipes
TTAACCTCAATCAAAAATAATTATCTAACAATACCAGAATTCATTCAAATCATGTTTACTAAAATAATCAAAAATTCTAGGCCCAACATTATATGTAGCTAATTTACATAATGTTGGATTTATATACTTATAAATATTAAATTAATATTATGGAATGATAATTAATTGCATAAAATTTAAAACAATTAAATTCCACCAGTAAATAACTATCTTCTTTACCAAGAAAGCAATATCAATTATTTATTTTTTTGGTTCGACAATGTAAATCCTAAACAAAATTGAATTTTACCCTTACATCTAAAGTCAACATAAAAAAGGGTAAGAAGAAATTGCTGTTGGACTTGAAAGCATTTGAATTAAGCATGTGAACACATGTTCCCATCGTAATCATATTTCTTATGAAATGTTGCTCCGTATAAAATCAGAGGGAACGAAGGGGGATTCTAAATGTGATCAGAGGACATATTTCAAAAGAACTCAAACCTCTATTCACAACAAAAAAACAAAGACATGAAAAATTTTTCCAAACCACATAAGCCATTGAATATTACAAATTTCCAAATTTTATGAATTCTTTGGTCCCCCATCCCTATGGTTGAAACTAGGTAATTTGATTGATACATAACAAACTGGGAAAATTTTTAAACATATCAACTCCCTTTTAAACATTATCAGTATAATGTCAACACAAGTAGAACTTGAAACAAAATGGTAACAGATTTTTAAACATATCAATTCCCTTTCACTATAAGCATTAACACTTGAAACTCTTACATTCAATTATCAATTTAATGTCAACATAATGTGATATGAATACACCAACACAAGCAGAACACTCCCAACACTTAACACAATCGTAGCTGGCAATTCATTGTAGACATGAGAAATTCATCCTAAGATAACTATGAAAATCACATATTTTCCCTTTCATCACTAACAGTAAGACATTCCAAACAAAATTCAACCACATACAATCCAAACCAATGCAAACAACTCAATAAAATTGCCATTACCTATCCAACATCACACCTTAAAAAACCAACAATTGAAACACAAAATAAACCAAAAAAAAAAGGATCCACGTCTTACCTCGTAGGAAGGACAGAAGGATAGTGACTGGAGAAGATTGAAGCATGCAAATGAAGAAGATAGGAGGTCATCAATTGGGGAGAAAACAAAAAAGAAAGGAGGAGGAGAGGAAAGAGTTAGAAATAATAGGGTGGGAGGGGGAAGAGTCAGGTGCTTCAGATAAAACAGATAGGAACACGACGTTTCTTGTTGTTGAACAAACGGTGTCATTTTCCTTTTTTAAACATTCCAACATTTGATGATGCTTTTGAAAAACACCATCAAATTTATTTACATAACAAACTTTTTTAAAAAGGAAGGAAACAACGTCGTTCCTTTAAAAGAAAATGATGTCGTTTTCTTTTATATTTTGACGTGTTTCAACATTTTACTATGTTTCAACTTTTATATTTGACGTGTTTCAAATGTTTATACACCGTCAACCGTTTAGTGACTCTATTCATAATTCATCACTAGTTATCATATTTAGCAATGAATTTCTAAAGTAGTCACTAAATTTTTATACATCGTCAACCTTTTAGCGACGTTATGCATAATTCATTGCTAAATATCATATTTGGTAGCGAATTTATAAAATTGTTGTCAAATGGTTTTGATTTTTATATTTTCAAAATTGTTTGGTAATATATAATTTATATAAAATAGTATGGAATATATATATATAGTAAATAGAATTGTGTCACACCATTTATATATTGTCAAATCATATATTTTTAAAGACATTAATAATAACAATTAATTTATTTTGAATTTTATATTTATAGAATTTTCCTTTTGTAATATAAAATTTTTTTAAAATGTAACCCAATTTATATATAGTAATTAGAGTTTCGTTACACCATATAAAATTGTAAAATCATATATTTTAAAAGAAATTAATAAAAAGAATTAATTTATGTAATAAAATTAATTTTGTGTTGTTTGTTTTTTAAAATTTTATAATAACATTGTTGTTAACCAAATTTATTTTTACACTTACAATCACTATCAATAATATTTAAATTGATTATTAAGAATACCATATTTATATTTAATATTGATTCCCATTGTTACTATATTGCAATTATTTTGTAATCACATTGCGATAGATATAATTATATATGGTAATTAATATAATGTCATATCAACGTCATTACCAAAGGTCAAGCCAAATGATAATGGCCCACTATTCGCGATGGTTTTTTGAGTTGACGCTAAATGGTATATTTATTCCTAATTAATCGAATACAACATCATCTTGTTTAACTAAAATTGACATCGTTTCTTACTAGTTATTAAAACCAAAATGAACCTCTCTTTGTTTTTGTATTAGCCGTCATATTTCCTCTTCGTTCACTGTCTAATAAGTGTCGTCTCCTATGTTTTGGTCTTCTCCTATGTTGCGGTTGTCATCGTTGAAGAAGCGTTGTTACCTATGTTGGTATTATTCTTCTTTTCTATTTTCAAACCCTCCTTCTTGTGCTTTATTTTACTGCTACATTTAGGAGTTTATATGAGTTTTGTGTTTTGTTTATGGTGTATAGCTTTTTGTTTGTGTTTGTGTTTGGAAGATGGTGAATTGTGTTTATGTTGGATGTGTATAGGTCGACATTTTTTTCCAGCTTCCATGCTTGTTTGAGGAAAGCCTCCTAACTATTTGATGAAATGCTTCAATGAAGGCTACTTCTGTAACATATATTTATATACATATTTACATTTGATTGTACCATTTATAGTATACAGATGTATCCATCAAAATGACTTTATTTCAACATGTAATGAGGTTGTGATTACATATAACAATTAAAAGTCAAATGGTCAAAACTAGAAATATGGTGAATTGTGTTTCTGTGTTAGATGTGTATCGGTCGACATTTTTTTCAACCTTCCATACTTTTTTTAGAAAAGCATGCTAACTATTTGATGAAATGTTTGTTAGAGAATGAAGGTTACTTTTGTAACGGATGTTTATGTACACATTTACCATATGATTGCTTTTACACCAAATCTCTACCACTTATAGTGTACAGATATGTCTATCAAAATGACTTTATTTCAACGTGTTATGAAGAATTGATTAGACATAACAATTGAAAGTCAAATGGAGTATATATTAGACATGACAATTTAAACTCAAAACTAACAACTTATTACTTTTATTCTTAAAAGATGAAATCTTTTAGCATACAAATTTACTGAATATATATTTTATGAAAACATATATATAATGGTGTGGCTCATAAATAACAAGTTAATTATTAAGATAATTTAAAGTTAAATCACAATTACACAACTATTTTCATTAGAGGATTCTACAAGGGATGTTTATGTACATAGAAGCAATCATATTTCGAAGCTGCAAGGGATGTTTATGCATTCCCTAAACATAGTACATACACGCTTAACATTCTCAACCTTATTATATAAAGTAGTCTCACTTGATAGATCACAAAATTATCAATTCTAGAATGTTAGAACATTCAAATAATAATTCTTCCTTTGTATCTTCAAAATAAAATTGTTACCATTACTTCATCACGGAATGGCGATGTGGTGATCAGTTTCTAATGGTGGTAATGAGCTCCACTGGGAGGAATATGGAAAAATTGTCCTTAATGAAGAACAAATCAGTGCAAAACAAATCCCCTCATCAAATACTAATCACCGCTTGGCTTCCATAACCAATCTTCTTCCTCAAGGTTCTTAGTATCATCAAAACTACCTCCCTTTCTTTATTATCAGTATCTAATTTTATGTTACGAAGCTATTATATGAACATCTGATTGTATGTACTATATGTTATGTTGAGCTTCCTAGAATCTTCAAAAGAACATAGATGGAAATGGAGGTGGTGTTGATGTCCTGATGGTTCGTACAGGATTAGGGAAATTGGTTGTTTTGGAACAATGGTCGATTGCAAAAACTATATCTGTTCATTGTGACATCATGGAGTTTATCATTCAGGTATGCATGTGTTTGAGTTTGACTTTCTAATACTGTTTGATTTAGCTTTGATTGTTCTATTATGTTTGCTCATTAGCTGAAATGCTTAGTACGTGCGATTTATCTAATACCTTCATACATACTGCATATGGGAAATTGTTCACTGTATCTTCTATAAATTTACTGAAAGCAAAGAAGTTATTGGAAGAGGATGTCAATTCACCAAACCATAAGGGACGATCTTTAATTGTTTCAATTGACGACTTATAACGTGCAAGGACGCTTCTTGGGAATCTAAACATTGGAAACTCCTTTACCTTTTCTACCGATTCTAATGTGATTTGGAATCCAAAAAAATAATTATTTCTTTTCCTTTTCAATGGAATATTAGGCGTGGAATTTTATTTATTATTTTGTCTGTAAGAGTTGTTAAACTTCTAATTTACATCTTATAGTACATACATTATATATTGCTTACCATATTCCAACATTTATATGTATTATCATTTTATTGTTCACAAATATTACCGATTAAGAATAGTAATCAACTTAAATTTATTATATTTTATCTTATTAATATTAAAATTTTAAGTATGTTTATCTTTTTATATCCAAAAGGATAATTTATAGAGTTTTAATGTATTAACTATATATTTCAATAAATTTATAAAGAAGGGAAATAAGAAAAATAATATATAAAAATCAATTATAATTAACTTTATGATTATTGAGCACACTTAGTATTTATTAATTATAAATTCTTTAATACTGACTTTTGACGATGATTTCAAGGTTTCATCGCAAAAAGTTTATATTTGGCGATGAATTACAAATTTCGTTGCAAAAAGCTACATTTTTTTGCGACGTTTGAAATTATCATTGCCAAATGCTCGACCTTAGGTGATGAAATACTTAAACCGTCACAAAAATAAAGGCTTTTTATGATGACTCTAGAAAATCGTCGCTAAAGATATTGCTTTGGTGACTATAACATCACCAAAACCATGATTTTTATATGAGAATTAGGAAATCATCGTCAATTGTGGACATTTAGCGATGATTTTTATATCGTCACAAAAAACCGTAGCTAATAGTCTATTTTGTTGTAGTGGTTGTTTCCAAAATCAAGCTTGAAGAATCAAACCTATTAAACCTCTTGTTTATATTTACTTTCATTTCCTTCCGATCATTACATATTCTCGCAATTAAAGCAAAATTTAACATATCCGGTGCTTGGCTTGCCACCCTCTTTAGCAAGGTTTAAGAATTGGTGGAGGCAATTCTGGGTTTCAATTTCTTTTCTCTTTTTCAGTAGCTGTAAAAAGTGTTTTCCATTGAAGAGATATAAATTTTAATTTAGGTAAATTACAGTTACAAAATTATTGTATTTATATTAACTCTAGTTTCATTATTGATTGAGTTGGGTTCACTTTCTCTCATCTTTTAAAGCATAGGCGTCCAGCGTTGACACTCATTTTTATCTTTTGCTGATCTATGAAAAAGAAAAGAAATACTTGCTGTAATCTGGAATCCAGCTGTGGAATTCATTTAAAAGGGTAGAATTCTTTCCATTTGGTCATTTAGAAGCAGTCTGATTTGACAAACTTCACTTAGTTTTGGTGAGAAGAAAGGGCATTTGCGTAGTATATTTTGTCCTCATTTTGTTTCTCCTACTTTTTTCTCTTTTCCCACTTCCCATCTACTTGTTCAAAACTTTTCTAAAGCGGCTCTTACTTGCTTTTTATGATGCACAACCATAGTGCAACTTTTGTTTTTTGCTTTTTCAAAAAGATAAGTAGGAATTGGAGCAGAGCAACGATAGGCAAGAGATGAGTAATGGTTGGAGACAACGATGTAGATATTGGAGGTAGCCTTTTTTAAAAGGTTTTGCTAAGCTGAGGAAGCGTATAGTTAACTTAGGCCCTTCTAAGGGAGGCGGTAACGGGCCCGTTGTGATTGCATTTTAAGTTTTGTTCTGCAGTGCAGATGTGAGATGCCTTAAAAGGAATGTTCTGGATTTCTTGGCTGCTGGATAAATAATAAATTATTTGTGATTAGACATTGACATGAATGATTTGTACTTAAAAACAACCTATTCCATTATGCACTGCTCACACATGCCAGTCCAATAAGCCTTACGTAGGAATGAGGTGATCATCAATTTCAATTCTATACGTTATATGAATGTGAATGTAAAATCGTTTCATAACTCAAGCATGTAACTACCAAATATCTTCTATAATGACAAATCAATCATTTCTCCATGTACGAATGCCGTTTTGTATTTACCGCTGTCACTTTCATATACAACTTTTTTCTTTTTATTTCTCTAAAAAGGACTTAAAACAACAAAACGTAGAGACAAAAACCGGCAAGTGCTAAATCCAAACACTATAGAATATGAACACATTTTAGAAATTGTTTACTAAAAATGTAATAATGTTGGATCTAGGGAGTCTATTTTTATGAGAGATTTTCATCGTAGGCCTAGTAACGAAACATATTCGTAAGCTTTGACACTACACTGTAATCCAAAACTTTAAGATATTAGTTTAATAAATTCTTTCTACTTATGTGTCCCTCATTAGTTTCATCTCTTTACAATGTAAAATTTTCACTCACGCTTGAAATTCCAATAAATATCTACCGTATAATTTTCATATCAATTTTAATTTGTACATTGCTTTGAATAAGTTTAATACAAATAATTACAACAATCAAATATGAGCATACTAATCTAGAAGAATAAAACAAAATCACCTAAAAGATGAAAAGTTTCCTAAAATATAGAAACCAATTTTTGAAATGAACATTGGACAATGTACAAATGAACAAGGTTTTATCTTCAAAAATATTTCATGCATTACACCTTTTATCAATCAATAAAAATAATATTCTCTATTAAATATTTCGTGCAAAAATCTTTCATGCAAGGTTTTATACCAATTTCTGTTGGAATTTTCATTGAACAACTTGCAAATTGCAACTCAACCTTAAAGCAATTTGAATGATTCACAATATTATACTATTGCGACAAAAGTTGCCACTAGCTACTTCAAAAATTTAAGGAATAAGATTAAGAAAAACATTATGATAAGACCTACTATAATTTCAAATTTTATTAACAATTCAAATTTATATTTATAGAAATTTTTATATCTTTAATAATAATATTTGACACTAATAAGTACGAAAACATGACGTACAAACTACGTAAAATCCAAATAGAAATAGCTGATTTAGAATACAAACAAGATTGACTAAAATGCTTTTTGAATATAAAAAAATTGGAACACAAAATATTATTTAAGAAAGATGTCATCTGCTTAATTGTTTTTTGAACAGAACTGATTATTTTAATAGCCTATCTCATATGAGTTATCATACAAGACTATAAATATAAATGCAAATTAAAGTTTTCATATATGATGTTGGATAGTTTAATAATAAATATTAAATCATGTCAATAATGCAAGTAAATATTTTTTATTTAAAAATTATCCATTTAAAATTTTTACATTTATCTTTATAAAAGTTTTCTATATTTGAGTGGATTTTAAGAGAGTCTATACTCTTCGTGCTCCGTATAGTACTTCTCTGAGCTTATTACCTCTGTTGTAGTCTCTTTTCTCTTCTTTTGCATTGTTAGTTAGTTGTTTTTGTCCCTTTATTATTTAGTCTTAGTTTCGCATAGTTGCTCACTCTTTCTCACCCTCTTGGTGGTTTACTTTCTTTTTTGTTTGGTGATCTCAATTGTCTAGTTCTTTCCTCTAAAACTTCTTCCTTTTACACTTACCACTTTGTGGTCATTTACCCTTACTTCTGGTCCTTCTTCATCAACTTTTCCCTCCTCTTTGCTTCTCTTTCCCACTTTGTTGTTTCACTTTAAATTCTTCTCATTCTAAGTTCTTTCTTTCCTTTTTTGAAGAATAAGAAATATATTAAGCCATAAAGGGCAGCATAACTGTACTTTCAAAATACAATGATAGTGATCGCTACATCTCAGTAACATTTAGGGATTACACAAAAGGATTAAGAAGGTAGAAAGCTAGACATTCCAAAAGAAAGATAGATATTGCTTATGTTGAAATTTGTGTTTTTGTATGCTAATTTGGAGTGTGATTTGTTGCACAAGTTACTTGCAAAATTGTTCCATAGGTAGACAAATTCTATATTTTCTTTCATCCCACATTGCTGTCATTGTTGCAGATAAACCCACCTAGAAACGTTTGTAAGCAGTGTTGTTTAAGTAGTTAGTATTGGTATTTAAGTACCAAGATTTGATGCTATCTAGACTTTTTAACCTCTCATTGATCATACACCTCTTAAGAAGTTCCATCCATATTCCCTTGATATAGTTGCATTTAAAGAATAGATGCTTAGTACTTTCCTCAGTTTTTTGGCATTTTGCACACTAGTTTGTAAGTAATTATCTAACAATTTTATTGATTATTTTTAGGTTGCCTTTTATTGCAATCCAAAGGGTGGTGGTAGCCGAAGGATTGAGATAATTAGCCTAAACTGCTTTGGTCCAAGTTATTTTTGAAAGATCTTTGAAAATCAACTTTTTACACATTGAGCTAAAGAATTTGCCTTCACTAACATTCCTCCAAATGTATTTGTCATCATCTGTATTGGAGTCTAACAAATTTCATTTGCGAGAGATCTGGTAATGCTGAGTTTTGGAATACTTCCTTATCAGCTAAGGTTGTTACAATCGCAGCATTTAGTGAAATTGATTTTTGAGGGTCATTGCTTCATTGACATTGATCAGTTGCTCCATTAAGATCCAATTATCATGCTAGAAGCTAACATATTCTCCATTCCCAACTAATGCTATAAATTATGTCTTAAATGTGTCCCTCATAGCATGAATTTTAGTGTGGTTGAGGGAAAGTGTGTAGAATCAATTACCTAGATACTCTTGTTTTTTTTTATAAAGTTCTTTCTTTTTGTGGTTAACTGTCCTAAAACTTTTTACCTCTTATCTTTTAACTAGTAACCTCATCTAGTAATATGTTGAACATTATGTATGATTCTTATGAGGATTTCTTTTTTTTTTTGTTTTACTTATGCTTTTCCCCATCCTACTCCATCTCTTGCTCTTAGCTTCTCCTTGAACTCTTTGTCTAACCCACCCACTCTTGTCCCTGTATCATTCTCACTTATAGGTCCTTCTAATGCTAATGCTGAAAAGAGAACCTAGAACCAAGTTTTGGGAGATATATTTCCTTCTCCTAAGCTATAATATTGATCCCTAAAGCTTTCTAAAGGCAAGTTTACAATTTCTTAACCAATCCACATCCTAAAAGAGGGTTTATATAAGTGAGATGCAATTGGTTATTCATAGAAAGAGACCTCCATATTTGAAGATAAATAGATGAGCTCAGTAGTAATGAAAACAACCTAGATTTAATAATGTGCTTACTAATGAAAAAAAATCTTTTCCTCTTCAAATCTGATGTTGTATCACAAGTATAAAAAATAATTAAAGTAAACCTTTTCTCATCAATCACAAGAAACTTTTCTTACAAAAATGGAAGCCAAAGATCTAGCTCTATGAACGTAAGCAAAAATAGGTCCTTTTTTGGATCAAAATTCACAATACTCCTCTAGAATATTATATTATAAAGGGACTAAGATACTTAGCAAGCTTTATGGGTAAATCTTTATGTCTTGATTAGGCTACAATAAGCTTGAAAAGAGTAAATTATACCAAGCTCTCTGTATTAGCTGATATCTAATAACTACTTTATGATGAAATACCTCATGAGACTAGATGAAAATGATAATCTTTTTAAAATGTTGTTTCTATCTCTTACTCATAGAAACTTAAATTAAACCACCAGAAAGGTGCTTGGAAGTCAGTGAAGAAAATTTTCCTAATTGAAAATTGTCAAAAGTTGATGAAGAATGTTTTAAAGGAGGTGGTTTATAGTAAAGAGTGAATTAATCAAGAAAATAACAACAAAAAAGGTGCTTTAAATCCATGCAGGAAAATTTTCTTAACTGGAAATTATCAAAAGTTGATGAAGAATAATTTAAAAAAGGTGGTCTATATTGAAGAGAGAATTAATCAAGAACATAATAACAAAAACGATGCTTGGAAGTCAATAAGGAAAATTTTCCTAATTGGAAATTGTTAAAAGTTGATGAAGAATGATTTAAAGGAGGTAGTCTATAGTAAAGACAAAATTAATAAAAAAACAAATTCAACAATGATCAAGGAGATAAATTAATTATAAAATTTTGTGTAAGGGATCACATTCCCTCAATATAAGGAACTGTAAATTTCAACATTTATGATGGAGTTATGGATATGTTTTAATAGAACTTAGACTTCAAATCTAAGGATGTCTTAGAAGACATTGCTAAACAACCTCAAATGGTGAGTTGGTAGGGTAAATAAACATGATATAGCTCTTATGATCACATCTACGTCACCAAAGAAGGAACTTATCAATAATAACTATATGCAATTTATGTCTCTATAATTCAAAAGGGATACTAGAAGAAGATCCAATAGGAAGAAGAAGAGCTTATCATCTCCTTCCTAATGTCCCTTTAACCAAATGGCAAGTCTTACTGGATTATCTTCATTTTACTTAACCTTTTTTAGTTTGTTAGTTAAAAACTAAGTTAGTGGAGAACAAAGTAAGAATCTCCTCTTTTTAGGGAACCATTGTTAGGTTATTATGAATCATCAATGTTACCACTATGGTATAATGAAAATATCATATGATCTATATCAATTGGAGGTCTTTCATGCTATTATTTATGATTAACTTATTCACTTTGTTGTTAAGATGAAGCAAGAGAATTTTTTCTTCTAGATCATTTACATTTATGCTTATAATCTTGTCTTTCAAAGAGCTTCCTTAAGGAACCGCTTAAAATATATTGGCTCTACTATAAGTTCCTTTTGCATCATTCTTAGAAACGTTAATAGTATAATTCATCATTCAGAAGCTGAAGGAAATAAAAGTCCTAGGAATTGCATAAAGGATTTAAATAATTATGCTAAGTCAGATTGAAGTAACATACCTTAAAAGAGAGGGAAAATTTTCATTTGGAGTACTAAGTAAAAGAAAAAAATGGTTCATGAGGAAAATTTTAGATAGATACTTAATCAATTCTCATTGGATTTCAAAATTTCATAAAAGCAAGGCTTTTGTACAAAATCCTTTATTCTTTATCACTAGCTAATTTTGGCATAAAATATAAGCAACACTCAAAGAGTACATTATTCTTTTAAATTCAACAACTACTTGACAAGTATAGAGGGATTTGATAAGACTATTATAAAATGGATAACTACAAATTCTAGAGGAACAAGATGTATGTTTACATGAGAAAACTTCAGCATGTGAAGCAAAAGCATAAAGGAATTAATAAGAGAAAATTTATCAACACACTTAAAGTTATATCTGTAATTAGAGAGGTGTTAGATAAGCTACAATCCCTCCTATACATAAACCCTAATAATATGGTGCTGTAAGATAAGAGGAAAGTTCCTCTAAACAACCATAACCAAGCTTTTGATTTGCATTACTCCCTATTAGAACAAAGATCCAATATTTAATGGCTTAAATATGGTGACAAAAATATAAGTTCCTTTCATAGTTATATGTTGTCCAAAAGGAATACTAATTGGATTGCGTCTCTAAATATTAGATAATGGCTCTATAATTGAACCCTAAGCTAAGATATATTAAAAGCTTTTACTTACTTCTCCAATGCTTATGGTTCCACCAATAATAGTTTTCCTCTATCTAAATACTTCAGTTGTTCATTAAAGATAAATTTTCTCTTAGGAAGCTATCATTTTAATTAGTCCATTTAATGTAAATGATGTTGAGCAAGCCATATTTTCTCTCAATCCAGATAAAACATTAGGACTTGATGGACTAAAAGCGTTTTTATTTTAAAGAACATAGCCTATCAACAAGAATATTGTTATATAAGCAGTCTTGGATTTCTTCCAATATAGAAAAAAATGTTGAAGGAGATCAATAAGATGTTTGTTTGTCTGATCCCTAAGGTACATTGCCTAAGACTCTTAAGGAAAATAAGCTTATCTCTTATTGTAATACAATTTAGAAGATTATATCTAAGTTCATTGTTAAAAGGCTTGAGTAAGTTCTCATTTAGTACATAGATTCATCTCAATGAGCATTTGTTCAGGGAAGGTATATTAAGGATAATATTATACTTGCTCTAGATCTTTTTAAGAATTATAAGAGAAAGTATGTCATCGAGGATTTTGATATTAAATTTGACTTTCATAAGGCATTTTATTCAATAGAATAGAGGGTTATTCAAAACCACTTAAAGATATTTGACTTCCTAGCTTCGTTTATGAATTAGATTGAGTAATGTATATCTATTGTTTCCCTTAGCATTTTAGTTAATAGGGAGCCTACTAATCTTATTAAGGGTGCTAGAGGATTAAGGCAATGGGACCTTTCTTTCTCCTTAATTTTACCTTAATCATTGAAGTCCTAACTTGACTTATTAAACATGTCATTAACTAAGAGAAAAAAATTCAGATTTCATTATAAATATAAGAAGTTGAGGATTTATGGCTTGTAATTTGTTAATGATCTCATTCTTTTCTCCAAAGCCTTTGCTTTGTTATTATCTTAATATTAATATCAAATTCTTTTAAAGAACTTTCAAGTCTCTCCATTAATAAGATTAAGACCCAAATTCTTATATCTTTTAATGTTCATAACATTTCCAATTGTATCACTGCTATTTTTAGTTTGAAAGCTCCTAAATCTTCCATTATTTACTTGGGCATCCCTATTTAAGATCCAAAGAAGAATTTTTTGTTAGTGTAATAAGAAATTTTCAATTATTGGAAGAGCACATCTGATTAATTCAATTATGAATAGTCTTTATGTTTATTAGTCTTCACAAGTGGTACTTTCCCAAAATGTTTTTAAAACAATTGAATAGATAATGAGGAATTTTATCTGGTTTAGAGAAAGCATAAGGCTAGCTTTTGCCAAGGTGAAATGAGGTGAAGTTTTTTTACTAAAGGGAGAAGGGGACTAAGTATAATACCCATTAAAGTTACAAATAGAGTCCTCATGATTAAAAGGAATTGAAGAATCCATTTTGGTAAGCAAACCTTATGGATTAGATGGATTTATGCTTATTACTTAGGTAAGGAAAGTTTTTGAAGTATCCAACCAAAGAAAAATTCTTTATGAAAAATGGTGAGTATTCACAGATTGAGGGAGAAAGTAAAATTGGAGTTTTATTCTAAAAAATAAGTTGAAGTTTTTTTTAACAAGATAGATAATGGCAATTATACATCCTTTTGGCATGAAATCTAGACATTAACTAGAGTTCCAAAGCTTAATCTTACTAATAGATCCATACCAGACAATGTAATAAGAACTTGCTCCTTAGCCTTCATCTTCACAATTGTGAGGACATTTTATAATGGATAAATACTCATTAGGAATCTTTAAAAATGCATCGTGCATAGATTTGTTAAGGAATCATCCTCTAAAATGGTCTAACATAGTCTTGTACAGATAAAGTAGACTATTCCTCGAGTATCCATCCTCTATTGTTATCCTATAAAGGAAAATTGAGTATTATAGACATATTGAGGAGTTCTTTAAATATTCCCATTATAAGTTTTATGTGTAAAAAAAGAATAACAGAATCAATTGCATATTTCTTCTTCAAATACAAATTTTTACTATACATTCGAAATCAAATTCAATTGCTTTGCAACTTGCCTACTTTTGCCTCCTTTGATATGGCTACCATCAGATAAGGAAAATGGACTTAATGATAAGTAAAATTACATTTGAAATATGGGTTATTCAATATTAAGGCTAAGGAATATGATGTTATTTCAAAGATAAATGGTCATAGAGAATGTACTCTTCCATAAGCTAATCAATAGCTAAAAGTGTATTTTAAACCCTAACGTTTACATCATAATATAAGTTGAATCTTAATGTTTCAGATAATTCAATTTTAACCCCAACGTTAACAAAATGTTTAAAATAGACCTTATGAGGATGAAAAATCTAATAAGGGCTACTCTTCATTAGTTAAATGCCACGTCATATACATAGTGGCTTTATTTTAAAAAAATTTGCACATCAATAGGATCCAACACTTTTTGATGTGGTATTCTTTTATTTAAACGAAAGTGGGTGCCAGAACTTCAATACTCACCGTTTTATGCTTTAGAAAATCCTTCAATACTCATCATTTTATTCTTCACAAAATCCATAATTCACAACATTGATAATCCCTAAATCACAAAATCCTTAATTCTTTAAATGATTACAGAAACAATCCTTAACTCTCTCATACTTCTTTTGCAGAGATATAACATTCCCTTCAGCTAGTTTAGTTCCACAACAGAAAGCCCAATCGCAACAACACGTTCAATTGCCTCCTACAAACCTCTGTCGGATTTCTGGGAAATAAGATAGGGACATCATTCTTAATAAAAGGGAGCACTTCTAGAAAGTGGTATCACTTGATATCCTCTTAAATATTATTATCATCTGTTATTTTGTCATTGTCTGGTTCATCAGGTGGTTTGACAATTTTTCATTCCTATCTCATTTGCATAAACTAAGTGATGTTCTTACTAGTTTAAAAACTAACATAATCATATGATGCAAGAACTTTTTTTTTTTGAAGTTACCATTTTGAGTATATATTTATATGTTTAAAGTTAGTAAGGAGCTATTGTGTCCTAGTAGATTGTTATCTTCTTAAGTTTATATGCTACACTAGGTTAGGGGTCTTCTCATAGTAGTACATGTACTTTTTTCTGTATCTAAAGGAGTATTGTTGGAAGTATTGAACTATACGGTGCAATATCATTCATAGGTTTAGTTCTGATGCACTAATTCATACGCTGAGATGAATGTTACTTCAGATGCACTAGCTTATACAATTCATTAAAATGGATTATATTCACGATTAGTTAGTATCACCAATAAAAGGTAAGAAATAGGGGTGGGGAAAACTGTTGAATGTTTATAGACTTGTTATTTGGATGTCTTTTATAGCATTTTAGCATATGGGAAATTCATAATACATTTCTATTATCGTCAGTATTATGATGTATTCAAATGATAGTTTTCTTTTTAATCTTTGCTTTTGTTTGAGACTCCTTTTATAAAACTAAGGCATGATTGGTGGCAACTGATAAGTGACTGCAGAGCTAGTCCATTTGCTTATTTGAATCATTTCTTAACAACATACATCTATATATACGATAATTAAAAGTATTACTGTAATTTTGTAGCAACTATCTAAAGCTATGGATGAGATGTCTTCAACTTTACCACATTAAATTCAAATGATGGTTATATGGTTTGTTACTATGGTTTAAAAGCCCCGTTAAGAACTTATTGGAGTGATAATAAATTAGGAAGAAGATTTTATGGATGCCCCAAATATTGTGTAAGTTCATTTTAATAAGTAAAATTGTTTGTATATATGTTTAATGTTTTTGTTATTAATTACTAATTCTCTTTCAGGTTAAAATATGAGATCCTTGTAAGTGGTTTAGTGAGAGACTAGTTGAAGTAATTCATAATCTAAAGAAAGAAATAGGTACGTTGAAGAAGGATGTTTAATGAACCACAATTGAATCACATACAATATTGGACATTGAGGAGAACATAAAGCCAATAAAATAAGATTGACAGGTACTTAATTGATTATGAGTTTATTCCATAACAATTAGTGATTAATGACATGAAATTGCTTAAGATACTCAATTTGACTCATATGTGATTTTAGGCACAATTTGGAAGCAAAGAAGTTAAAATGAATCGAAAGCACGATATTTAGGCCATTTTTCAAAAAATAATACTCACTTTCCTTCATGGAGCAAGAAGAAGAAAATTAAAAGAAAAGAAGAAGACAAGAAAAATGGAAAAATAAAGAAGTAGAAAACTTATATAGCTGTGCATGTTTTTGCATAAGCATATGCAATGTGAATTTCATGGAAAATAAAGAAGAAGTAGAAGTTGGTTGATTGGGGTGTTACGCTATGAAAAAGTTTTAATATTTTAACCTCAATATTTCTGCAAGTGTACCGGTCGTTTGCGTAATACCTAAGGTATCGAACACACGAGGAGGGTTAATCTAATCCTTAAATCTAAGGTTGAACTAAATCGCAACAATTCAAAATAAATAACTAATGCAGAAAATTAATCAATAGAACAATCAATTACTAGAATTAAAATTCATAAATATAAATAAAATAGAAATTTACACATCCCAATCTAAATCAACCTAGGAACTACCAATTAAGAGAAAGGGGTTTTATCCGACCTTAATGAAACTTTAATTAATTATGCAAATATTCGAATTACTGGGTCTAAAAGATCCTAGGGTGGATTACTCTCGAGTTATAATCTTTAACCCTAATTTATAATCCCTAATTCAAATTATGGAATTGTGATCTCTCGATTAACAATTGACCTAAAACCTAAATTAGTTCTGAAATTGTCTAAAAACCTACCAAAAACCCGTATACGATCTCTCGCTACACAAATTTAACGGTTTGATTCAATTCTTTATCTATAAAACTAACTAACTTTCATTAGCCCAATTTGATGATATTCACTCGGTTCACCTTCTTAGTTTGTTATCGAATTATTAAGAACAGAAATTGATTAGCAATTAATTCAATAAAATACAATAAATCAAATTTCATTAATATTAAAGACAAAAATCCTGAAGGTGAGTATAGGCAAAAATTCAACATTTAACACAACCTATTCTTGACAACTATCTCAATTTTATAAATTAGTAAAATTGAAATAACCAAAAAATATGTCAGGAATGGAATAGCGATGGCAGCAACAGCGAAAAACCTCCTATTCCGGGAAGTACTTCGCATCAATCTTCTTCTCTGTGTCTCTCTTCCTTCGTCTCCTTCCTCAATCTCTCGATAAACTCTCTAGGGTTTTGGATTTCGGTTGATGCAAAAAGCTTTTTCCAGACTCTTCATCTGTCCCTTAATGATGTATTTATACTTTGGAAGCCCTAAGGTTGATTGAAAGTCGAAACGGTCCGAAAAGTCTTACAAAACTCATGTTTTTGTGTCAGCCTGATGCAAGCCACGATCGTGGCAGGCCTCTCAATCACGATCATAGCCCAAAGTGCGCGATTGTGGCCTGGAACATAGTTTTCTGTCACGATCGTGGGCTGGGTCCTTTTAACTTATCTTTTTCTGTCACAATCGTGGCCTGTTGTTCCACGATCGTAGGCCATGTTTTTAGCCCGAAACTCTTCAAAACTTCTCCGTTCTTTACCGTTTACCCTAAAACACTAACAAACACATCAAGGTACCTAAAAAATATAACATTTAAGCATAAAGATTCATACTAACCCATAAAAAAAAACTCTTAAACGCATAAACCTACACAATTAAAACATAAATACACACTAAACACTCAAATTAACATTAAATACCTAACAAATTGAACCTTAAAATATCATACAAATCACAACTATCAACATCCTACACTTAAACGTTTGCTTGTTCTCAAGCAAAAGAAAACAATAAACACACAACATACGATGCAATAACGAGGCAATGGCTTCAACTTTATGGAATAAATTTAATCTTAAACACAATAATACAAGTTATATCTAATCATTAACATGCAAAATCTATGTCTAGGGGCTTTGAACTAAATATACAATTTAATCGAGATCTAAGTGTTAATTTATTTGCCCCTTTCAATTGCACAAGCATATAAATAATTCTTTGGTCCTTCAGACTCTGTAACTATTCCTAAGTATATTTTTCTTGAAAAGTCAAACTTATTACAAGTCCGGTAGGTTTATTAAGGAAACACTTTTTTTTATAATTCTTAAACATAGGCTTAGTCTTTTTAAGCGGAGGCAAACATTGGTAATGAATGTCAATCCGGTTACTCAACTAAGTCATATTTTTATTAAACAACTTGGTTAAAATGTCAATATAGCTTTTTGATGCGAAGGCACACACTTGTGATGTGTGTCGATCTGGTCACTCAGCTATATCACGTTTTCAACTAGCTACTAGCTCTATTCATAACCCGAAGGCTAACAGAATAGTGATTTATTTAACAACATTTTATTTTTTATTTTTTATTTTTTATTTTTTATTATTACCTACCTTGTTGTTTAAGTTACTCATTTCCATGAAAATACTAGGTAAGTTATTTAGTTAAAAGGCCTTAAATTCTGAGTGAATGTGACAACCTATAGGGTGCTAAATTTTTTGAACCCCGTTTTGGGAGCCCAAAGATCACATTCAGAGACAGAACGAAGCCCGTCATCCCATAAGGGTGGCGTGCCCATAGCAATCAAACATCAAAAAATC
>JAOQMS010000005.1:14351718-14365939 GCA_027563885.1 Erythroxylum longipes
AGAGTCGACCTTTGAGGTCTTTATGGAAGTTATAGACCTTCAAATCTTCTTTCCAACCGTATAAAGATTACCCTGAACGGATTACCCTAGCGAAAGATATGAGGTTTGGAAGATATCATCTATGCTTCCCCAGACTTCGTCTAGGTCACTATTCACGCTATCATCTGGGGGACTGTTTATCCACATAACATCTGTCTCATTGTTGACCCCTCAAAAGATAGAGTTGGACTTGGTGTCTTCAAGGAAGTTGTAGACCGTGAAATCATCTTTCAAACCATATGAAGAATACCTGAACCGATTACGCTAGAGGAAGTTATAATGATTGGAAAACATCGTCTATGTTTCCCAGACTTCGTCTGTGACACTGTTCACGCTATCGTCTGAGTTACTGTTCATGTATATCTTCTGTCCCATAGTCGACCCCTTAGAAGATAGAGTCGACCTTTGAGGTCTGCATGGAAGTTGTAGACCTTGTAATCCTCTTTCAAACCGTATAAAGAATACGGTGAACCGATTATGCTAGAGAAAGTTATGACCATTGGAAGATATCGTCTATGTTTCCCAGACTTCGTCTGTGACACTGTTCACACTATCGTCTGGGTTATTGTTCACACGTATCTTCTGTGCCAATTTGGAACCATCAGGAGACAAAGTTGGTCTTCGAGGTCTTCATAAAGATTGTAGTTCTTGAAGTCCTCTTTCCAACTATCCAAAGGAAACCCTAGTTTGGATGCTTGTAAGGTAATTTACACCAATAGCCCAGAGGCAAGTATTTGGGTGAAGTAAGGACTCAACCACGCTGATGATTAAAGGATTCAGGTTGAAAAGTAAGAATGAAGTAGTCGACTGATCTAAGAGCTGAGCTGAGACTAATAAGGTGGGGTTTTGAGAAGATAATCCGAAAGTGATCAGGACGTTATCTTTGGGAGATAACTTACGTATTAATATATTCTGCATGGATGAAAGTAATAGAGTTGGTATCAAAGCATGCAAGTCATGAGTCGGACTCCGATAATGGAGTCTGACATGTTATGGTATCAGAGCAAGTATGCATGAAAGCATTAGACTCCGGAAGTGGGGTCCAACATCTACCTGAGATTTTTTCGATGTTTAAATATGGTATATCAAGAAGTAGTGAATAAAAGGGAGGGTTGACATTATTTTCTTCATCCTCTTCTTTGATTTCTTGGTCTTCTCTAAGGTTTGGTTTGGTTTGGTTTTCTACTGGTCCTTCTGCTTTTTCCCCATTCTTAAGTGTGATAGCATCATATTGGTCTCGCAAATGTAATTCCATATTTCTTATAGAGTCTTCCACACTTCTCTTACAAAAATCATGGGAAAGCTGTCTTACTTGAATCTCCAGGTTGTGAATAGAAGCGATATGATTTTTTGTTACTTGATCAAATTGTTCTTCCAGTCTTTTCTGGTTCTCTTCCATGTCTGTTAGCTTATACATGATTTTTTCTAACTTGGAATCCCATGAACTGGACTCATCTTGTTGAAATTCTGATAGGCCTTGATGTCCTAAGTGAGTCCCTACATTATTGGGCAAATAGAAATCGGGGTGGTTTTTCCATCCTAAAGTATATGGGTTCATATAAGGATGACGATTTCTCTAACTAAATTGGGGCCTATTGAATTCCGCAAATGTCTCTTGCTCCCTATAATATACATCCTCCATGATCATTCTATTTATCTCTTCTTAGCATTCAAATCTTCAAATGTCTCATTCTCACTCTAAGAAGTCTTGATGTGTCTCTACCTTATGCTAAAATTCTTTTAAAAAACTAAAATTAAAAAAAAACAAAAGATAGTGGAAAAGCTATTAAAGAATTAAACTAATCGTCTCCTCGGCAACGACGCCAAAAACTTGATCAGGGTGTTACACTATGAAAAGGTTTTAATATTTTAACCTCTATATTTCTGCAAGCGCACGAGTCGTTTGCGTAATATCTAAGGTATCGATCCCATAAGGAGAGTTTATCTAATCCTAAAATCTAAGGCTGAACTAAATTGCAACAATTCAAAATAAACAACTAATGCAGAAAATTAATCAATCAAACAATCAATAATGAGAATTAAAATTCAAAAATATAAATAAAATAGAAATTTACACAACCTAATCAAAATCAACCTAGGAACTACCGATTGAGAGAAAGAGGATTTTATTCGACCTTAATGAAACTCTAATTAATTATGCAAATATTCGAATTGCTAGGTCTAAACGGTCCTAGGGTGGATTACTCTCTCTCCAGTTATAATCTTTAACCCTAATTTATAATCCCTAATTCAAATTATGGAATTGTGATCTCTCGATTCACAATTGACCCAAAACCTAAATTAGTTCTGAAATTGTCTAAAAACCTACCGAAAACCTATGCACGATCTCTCGCTACACAAATTTAACTGTTTGATTCAATTATTTATCTATCAAACTACCTAACTCTCGTTAGCCCAATTTGATGATATTCACTCGGTTCACCCTCTCAGTTTGTTACCGAATTATTAAGAACAGAAATTAAATCACAATTAATTCAATAAAAACACAATAAATTGAATTTCATTAATATCAAAGACAAAAATCCCAAAGGTGAAGATAGACAAAAACTTAACATTCAACATTACCTATTCTCGATAACTATCTCAATTCTATACGTTAATAAAATTGAAATAACCAAAAAATACGTCAGGAACAGAATAGAGGAGGCAGCGACAACGGGAAACCTCCTATTCCGGAAGGTACTTTGCGTCAAGCTTCTTCTCCGTGTCTCTCTTCCTTCGTCTCCTTCCTCGATCTCTCAATAAACTCTTTAGGGTTTCTGATTTCGGCTGATGCAAAAAGCTTTTTTGAGACTCTTCATCTGTCCCTTAATGATGTATTTATACTTTGGAAGCCCTAAGGTTTATTCGGGGTCGAAACGGTCCAAAAGTCTTGCAAAACTCGAGTTTTTGTGTCAACCCAACACAGGCCATAATCATGGCCCTGCCTGCCACGATTGTGGCCAGCGCCTAACCCTTTCTTTCACAATCGTGGACCAAAGTGCACAATTGTGGCCTAACACAGCTTTCTTTCACGATCGCCATATTTTTGGCTCAAAACTCTTCGAAACTTCTCTGTTTTTCACCGTTTACCCTGAAACACTAACAAACACATCCAAGAACCTCAAAAATATAACATTTACGCTCAAAGATTCATACTAACCCATAAAAAACACTTAAACACATAAACTAACACAATTAAAACATAAATGCACACTAAACACTGAAATTAACACTACATACATAACAAATTGAACCCTAAAATATCATGCAAATCACAACTATTATTGGCAACTGGGAAAAGATGAAGCATGAAATTACACGTAGTTGGTGGACAAAGGCACGCCAAAATGACATGCATCAAGTGGAAGCAAATGGAGTAAAAATGACAACGCATGGATAAGCAACATGGAGAAAACGCAGTGCAACAAATGGGAAGCAAGCATGCCAAAACGCATTCCATGTTAAACAAAATGTAGATGCACATGAACATCCAGGAGTAGAAGAAAATGACGACACAACGTCCAAGGCACAGCAGCTAGCCAAGAGAAAACAACAATGCAGAAACAAGAGAAAACCAACAATGTCAGTAGCAGAAGCAGACCAAAACATAAACGTATGATAGGAGAGTAAAACGTAGTTGCTGGGTACTTGAAACACATAAGTGAAGTAGGGTTTTATGCGTGTGTTACAGAAATAAAAATAGAGGCATAGGTTTTTAGAAAGAGGAACATAACAGTAGCGAGGGACGATAGCAAGGGTATTTGGCTGGGACATATTTGTAGGTGCTACAGCAAAATTATTTTAGGAGCTCTTGGTTTCAATGAAGAAAAGGGGAAAAGCTCTTAACTTTGAGACACCCATGGAGGGGTAACATTTTGACACCAGTTTGGAGGTGACATCAACGTCAACGACTCAGTTAAGCATTTATTCCATTGATTTGTTGTTTCTTTCTCTCTTTAGAAATTGTTTATGTTATCCTATGAGTAAAGATTTGGGTATTGTGAAAAGATGATTTTAATGCATTCATTGGATCGTTTTATTACAAACTCATTGCTAGATATTCAATTTAATCCATAATTGTTATGTTAAAATTCATTTGTAGGGACTAATGGTTCGTAATCATTAGGGATAACATAACCTAGGTTAAATGACGCAGTGTATGTAGTTGTTGCCTTGATTAATCAGTTTTTCTAATTTGTAATGCTATCACCCAATTCAATTTAGAGATCGTATCCTAGGTTATTTTATGGTTAGGTTTAATTAACAATTGTATCTTGATTAAACACTACCTAAGAGAAAACTCGAGTTGATTATTAACCCACGATTAATAGTTTCTAGGAGAGGTTTGAGAACAACAAATTAATGAAATGTGTTTAATTAGGGTGTAGGTCTAGATTGAACTAAAGAAGCGGATCCTTACCAAATTCCCCATTTTATCATTTTTACATGTTTTCTTTAAATTGCTTTTGTTAATTAATTTAGCTTTATTTTATTTTCTTTTTTTTTTAAAAACTGAACTTTAATACCAATTAATTTCATTTCAATAAATTTACACACACTCTCTGTGGGATCGACCTAGACGTACCACTGCTATAGTAGTAGTCTAGTTTATTTTGATTAACATTATGATGCACTGTCTCAGACATTATTTTATTAATAAAAGAGAAAAATGAGTTGAAATTTATTTTTATTTTTATTGTAATAGGGGTCTTTGAGCTTATGGTGAGTGTTATAATATGGTTTGTTGGGGGTAAGTAGAACTAAATTATAGTATTTTGTTTAAAACTTGTATTAGATGAATGAAAACCCTTATTTGAACTAAGGTGTAATATATTGTGTTTTGTCTTTATTGTTTTGTTATTCATGGAGATGTCTTAATGATGCCTTATTAATAGTTTTAAAAAATCATAAAGTATATATAAAAGTGATTATATCATAATAAATAATTGGAGCAGTATATAAGTAAATAATTACACCACAACATCTATCCATCCATATATAAAAGTGATTGGATCTATCCGTCCATATACAAAAGTGATTGAATCCAATAACTAAAGTTCCAACAACACATAGACAACATTAATGCATAGTCTGGGAATCAACCACATTGCTTCCCTCATTTGCACTTGACTGAGAAGGTTGATCATTTACTAGTTGATTCGATGGTGCTCTCTTCCTCATTGTTTTGGTTTGTAACTGTTGGGAAGTGATGTTAGGTTGTCCTTTGAACATTACACCTATTGGTTTAAAAGAAGACTTTAATGAATGTAGATCAACTTCTCTATACTTCCATTCACTACTATGCAAAGAGATAGTAACCTACAAACACACATGTTGTTAATTGTATTGATTTGTTAAAGTTATCAATAATGTGATGAATGTTTGTATACTTACAGTATTACTATGTTAACTTAGTACAAAAATATGTCAACTTGTAAAGAGACCTTGGAGATGACCTAATAAATATGACATAAATATCAATGTTAGTTTGATAATCAAATAATGTCATAAATATCGTTAAATTTATGAAATAATATATAGTAATCAAATTAAGGTTTGATAATCAAAGAATGTTGACTACCTATGGAGATTGTTGAATAGGTTGAGTTGAACCTTCATTCTTACATTTTCTAGCATTGTGGGTAGAATTGCCACATTCCTAATATTTTGTACTTGACCCTTTCGAGTCAATTTGTTTGGAATTTTTAACTTATTAGGCTCATTTACTCCTCTCCTTCTAGATGTTTTAGGTCTTCTTGGCATAAGTCTTTTGGGTGTGGGTTTACTACTTTTTCATCAACAGTGGCTAAAACATTACACCTCTAATAGGTTGCAACACATGGTCATACAATGTGAGGAATTTGGACTTCTTGTAGTAATAATTTACAAATGCATTCGTCAGTTGAATGGCAAACATCACTTATAGTATGCTAAGGATATTTATAAAGCTACTATGCATGACAGCCTAAGAATCCTTACAATATGCTTGTCATCACCCTTAGACACTTTATATGCTCCATCACCATTCCAAACTATTCTCTACTGCATTGCCTCTTTCTTAGTCTTCTCCAATTTTTTCATAATCCTTGGTGCAACATCAGACTTCCAACCATACACAAATTCTCTCCTATTTACATTCCTCTTCTCCACTATGATTCTAATGGTTTCAAGCATGCTAATAATTGGCCTATCTCTTACCAGTAAGACCCATCCATTAAAAGTTTTACTCATATTGTTGTTAATGATCAGATATTTCGATTCAAAAGATTGGTCGCATCTTACCCACCTCTCTTTAGGATATTTAATCAATGATGATGCATATCCAAGTTTTATTGTATCTAGTCTTTTCAATTGCTCATTGTAATCTGCAACATAAGTTGATCATGCACAATTCGAAAACTGCTTCCATAAAGCCTTTCCTTTCCAATTCATATACCAATTATAGTATATATGTCTAACACACATCTTATGAGTGGCATATGGTAACGTCTCTTTCATAACCCTAATCAATCCCTTTAGTAATAGAAAAGATTAAGTAAATATAAAATTTGTACAAAAATAAACTATAAATAAATGAAGAATAAAATATCTTTTATATATCAGATATAATTGCAAACCCTTCACTACTATCCAATTCTAAGTCAAAAGTCACCAGATTCATAATCCACGTCCATTGATCAATATTTTCTACCTCCGAAGTGAGCCTAGCCAATGGATACATCACTCTATCACCATCCCTCCCAATTGCACTTACTAATTGGCCTTGGAATTATGTCTTTAGAAAGTAGCCTTTAATACCAAAAATTAGCCTCAAATGCCTCCATACTCTTGTCATGGCATTAAAGCAAATATACAATCATATGAACCAAAAAAAAAAGAAAGAAGTATGAATAAATATAGTCATCAATGATATGTATAAATATAATTTTGCATACCTGTAATAAATAAGTTTCTTCATTCCTTGCTAGTTGTAACTCTACTGCGATCCTGGATTACTAATCCTCAACTTATGTATGTATCCTTGTAGCTTGGCATATTTTATTCATATAATCAGTTTCCCTCTCTTTTCTCAATCTCCTCTTTTCTGATCTACACGTACTTGAGTTAACAAATATATTAAGTTTTTATCTGTATTCTTGAACCATATTTGCCTTCAAGATATTAGGCTTCTTAAGTATTCTTTCCCAAAATTTCTTATAAGGAACTTAGCTGAAACCAATTTTGGTTTGTTAGTAGTAAAACAACTATGCTTAGGATTGCATGTCTTGACTTTGAAGTATCGTTCATTCTTGTCACAACCAACATATAACTCCCATGGGCATCCTTCAATATATCTAACTCTGATCCTATAACTTTCATTTTTTTTAAACTTAACATTATATCATGTTTGTACTACGTAATCCATAACAAAATCTCTAAATTTTTTAGTTGATCCAAACTCCATCCCCAATCTTCGATATGCTAATGCATGATATGGATTATGCCTAAGACTAGTACTAGGTCTTAGAAATTGTTCATCAGGCTTCTCTTTTCTTAGATATTCATCACTATCAATAAGACTACCACAATCAATCAATTCAATTTCAATTGGTTGGTTATCATCAGGAACATCAACTTGTATAAAACCCTTGTCCTAGTCTCTATCATGATCATCCCACTCCTACACCAAATCCTACATCAACTCCTTCACCCACTTTTACACCAAATCCTTCGTCAAATTTTTCACCAACTCCTAAACTCACTCCTTCGTTAACTATTTCATCAACACTCCTACACTAACTCCTTCGTCTACTCCTTCAGCAACTCCTTCACCAATAGTTCCACAACTTCCCTCATCACACTTGCTATCTCCATTCTCTCTTCTAGTTTAGGCGATATCTCAGGTGTAAGGATTGGGTTGTCAAAAAAAATAGTTATATAAACATCAATTGTTTCATAGATCTTCATAAGGTTAAGGGGCTTTAGACAACTTTGATTTGATTTAATCAATCTTAATGAATCACTAAATTGAAAATTGGGTACACTGTTATAGGGCTTATGCACTTGAAGGTATCCTAGCTCATTTCCCATCTCACATATTTGCCCATAGCTAACATAATCAAGCTCTACTTTATTAAAAACACTTTTTTGCTTGTCAACATATTCTAACTCCTATTCTACTACTAACTTTCCACTATAAAATAACTTTATACTACCAAATTGGGCCATCATACATTTGTTCACAGTAACAGAAAATAATTATAGTCAAGTCAAAAGGAATATTCATTTGAATATAGCCAAATCAGTAACACCATATATTAAACTTAAAAGAAAGTAGATTACTTAGCTGTTATCAACTTTTTATAATTCACGCATCTAAAATTACATATAAACATAAACATGTTAAGCTATATACAAATGCATTAATCAAGTTCACGTTGAATGATTAAATAAACTTCTCATAACTAAACCTTTTATTCTAGAGATATTAGATAAAATAATCATAACTGAACCTCTCATTATGGATTGAATTGATGAGATACTGTAAGACATCCAAAACATGTACAAGTGACATACTTCTAAAAAAAATAAAGTCCCTTGCAAACTAAATCCAATGTCACATTGCATTGAAAAGAATACATAAGCAAGCAACTTATAACTTTTACGGCCAACCTATAACTTTTATAGTAAAGGTTCTAGTTTTTGTTATTTTCTTAAATAAGGGATAATTTTGAAGTACAATTTTTTTCTATAGAAAACTAAAATTTGTCATCCTAATGTTAAGGTTATGTTTTAAATTGTTATCTTTTTAAAGAACATGTATATGTAACTCACATAAAAGAAATTTTGATAATGACAATTATAAAATTTAATATGTTACAAATGGAGGTATGTTTTGACTAGATGAAGATCAATATCACAAAAGTACTAAAAAGAGAGCAATAAATTAATTTCTCCCTGCATAGTGGAATCTTGAATCCTATGTAATTACTGTAAGACATCCAACATGCAACAATATTGAATGTAATAGAGTCATAATTAACTTTGAAAATTAGTGCTTAATAATTAGTTAGTTTGTTCTTAATTTAATAATCAAAGGAAATTCAATTTACTATAACTCTGTTATCTTTATCTTTAACAACACGTTCCTTGCCAACAAGTAATCTTTATAACTAAATGATGGAATAGAGGACCACATTATACATGGAAAAACTCAACAAGCACTTTAGGCTTAGGTCAAAAATAAGAGACCATAGCATACAATAAACATAAATAAACAACTAGATGAAGAATCATCCAATTAATAAGGAATAGGGGACAACAATATATAACAAACATAAACTAAAGCCAGATAAAATAATGGACCTACCACGAAGTATTGTGCCTATCTTGTTATTTTTTCCCAAAATTTGATAGAGATATGCAGAAGATGATTGAATGTGTTGCTACGATTAGACATATTACTAATGTGATTGAACTAATGGAAGAGCATGCGAGATTTTTACAAACGCTTAAATGAAGTAGGAGATCTAGGGAATTAGGTTTGCAATCATTTGAAGAATTAAGGATTTTATGATTTAAGGATTATGAATGTTGTGAATTAAGGATTTTGTGGAAGGACAAAATGGTGAGTATAAAGATAAAATAATAAGCATTGAAGGGATTTTGTGAAGGATAAAATAGTGAGTATTGAAGAGAATTTGTGAAGGATAAAACAGTGAGTGTTGAAGGATGTTCTGAAGGATAAAACAGTGAGTGTCATATCAGCAAGTGTTGGGTCCCATTGATGTGAAAATTTTTTTAAAAAAGTCACATCGTATATGATGTGGCATTTAATTGATGAAGTGTAACCTCGTTAGATTTTCCATCCTCATAAGATCCGTTTCAAACATTTTGTAAATATTAGGTTTCAAATTGAATGCTCCAAAATGTTAGAGTTCAACTTATATCTAATGTAAACGTTATATTTAAAATACACTTTTGGCCAATAATCATTCTTACAAGAATACAAAGTCTAACTCACCAAATTCATATGGATTGTTGTGCTACAATGTTGATTAAATGGAATATGCAGATTATCAACTAATGATATTCAATGTGGAAGAATGTATGGATGGATTTCTTTTAGTGATTAAACAGATGACAGGTTAGAATTGAAGAGACAATGCTCCCTAACTATTTAGTAAATAGCAATTTTTGTATTTTTATCCCATTATATAAATTTCAATGAGATCCTTTAATTTCTTAAAAAAAACATTACATGCTCACTCTTGAGCACTTTTTCAAAGAATTAATTAATGTTTGTATATAATTCACAATTTGAAGATTTTATTTTTATTAATAAAAAGATTATGTGGCAGTAAAGATTCTTGTATTAATTAGTTTCAAATTTTCTCTTTTCTTATTACGAAGAGATGGACATTTTGACACCGTATAAAAATATAATTATCTAAGAGAACAATATTTTTCTATTATATTACCATAATCATAGTCTAATATTTGTTGAATAATCCTAGATTTTATGTAAGACAATTAAAACACCCATAATTTACTTGTTTATTTTATAGTCATTGCCATTTTCATTTAAATAATTTGTTATATGTTAATTTATATTTGTGCATGTGTTTATTTCATGTGATAACTTTTATAAATGCAAGCTATGCTTCACAATTTTTATGAATAAACATTAAAATTAACTTAAATTTTAAGTAATTTAAATATTAAAAATAAAATTAATTCACATCAAATAGTTAAAAATATCCGCTTAAAGGCCAGATTTAATCTATGATTAACAATCGTATAGATTATAAACTAACTTAAATTTGGCTTCACTACAACAAAGGCATCATTTCCCGAGGAAATTTTTTGCGACGAAATACAATTCGTCACGAAAAGAAAACATATTGCGACGTTTAAAAATATTCGCCACTAAAATAGACCATTTAGCGACGAAACCCGAAAGCGTCGCATAAGGAAAACCTTTAGCGACATACAAAGAAAATTGACGTCGAATCATCAACAATTGGTGACGATTTTTAGAATCGTCGCGAAACAATGCAATGGCAACGAATTTTCAAAACATCACCATAACTTGTGAAAGATTTGGCGACGACCTATGTTGAATCGTCAGTAAATGTTATATATTTTGTGATAATACTGTGAAGCATCACCAAAAGGAAAAATATTTGGTGACAAAATTTCTTTTTCGTCGCAAAAGTCTTTACATTCAATGACAATGTATGTTAATTGTCAATAAATGTCAAGCATTTATCGACGACTTTTAGAAATCGTCACCAAATGATTGAAATTTCATAAATTATTAAACTAACATATTTATAATCTATCATAGTTATGATATGTTTTATTGGAGATTTTTTTTGGATGTTTACAATGTATTATTAAAAGAATCACAACATATTTTTAGGTATTAAAAAGTATTATTAATTAATCATTAGTATTTACTAACATTGCAAAAATAAGTTATAAAAATTTTAAATTCTTTTATGAATATAATAATATGATATACGTCACAAAACGAACTTTGAATCAGAAGTTACCCAATTTATACACTCATAGAACTAGGACAATAACAGTCAACATTCAATAGTACGCAACTTGACCCCCAAGTAGTAGATATGTTGTTTGCCAAATTATTACAGATATAACAATAAATAAACTTTAAAGATGAGTTCAGTTGATTGACTCGCTAACTGACAACGATATAATTATTTATTTGGATTCCAAGTAACATGAGAGTTGGTTAAGGTAAATGAGTCCCTGATGTTTGGATTCCCCATAAGGACCCTTGCACGTTCGAACGCACTAATTGAAACAGTAATAGCTTTTCCCTCAAGTATAGGATTTCTCACATCCTCTTCCAACAGCTTTTTTGCTATCTTTAAAATTGAAGAGGATGCAGTGAAATGGTCCTTAGATTTAGTACCTAAAATATAATCAGTATAAAAGTTAGATATTATGATATTAGTAAACCGTTAAATAAACTGAAATTGGGGTGAAATGCATACGTGCAGGAGCAGACAAAGTATTCAGAATTGATGAATTTTCCAAATCAACCGATTTTCCTTTACAATCTGTTGTGACATCGCTCCCGCCTCCACGGGAATACATGTCACATTCGAGACTAAAGGAAGCTTCAAACAACAAGTAGTATAAACCATCAAATGTGAATATATATAATAGCTTCACAAAAGGAAATGAGAAGTATATAATAAGTGAAGTGATGTTGTTCGGATAATAGTAAACACCTTGAAGCAGAAGATCGGCCATGGAAGGCATACGATGATTAGCGTATATAGTGGAGATTTCTTTTTCATCATTGGTTTTCTCAACAGGGACAATTTTGCCACATTCCTCCTAACGGAATGAATTAGGGCCATTGTGAACTAGTCTACATGTCGACATTCCTTCATTAATAATGTTAAGAGGTAAATTCTTTAAAAGTCGATTTAGAATAAAACGATGATATGTTTAAGTCCAATTATGATGACAAATGAAACTCGTCAGGTTTAGCACTTAATCGATTGCCTAGAGTATAACACCTTTCAAATGCAACTTGTTACAAAAATTTCATCGAACACCTTACAGACATGACAAATTCATCCCAAGATTCAAATGCAAATCATATGTTTTCCCTTCCATAACTAACATTAAAACATTTCAAACACATTCCAAACTCTCCAATGAAAATGTGCAAATAACATAACAGAAAGAAATCAATGAACAAATACAAAACACAAAGAAATCAACTTTAACACCACAAAAAACACCTTGTGTACAGATCTACACAAAGAACGTCCAGATCTAGCTTGGAAGGATAAAAATATCAACTTTTGCTATTTAATAATGGTAAAATACTTATTGTAGAAATGAAGACCGCAACTTAAAAAACAACAGATAGTAAAAAAGAAATGACAGGATTACAGGCTGTGGCTTGAGATTCAGGATGATAACTTTGATATGTGGGTAAGACGTCAGAGATAGATGGGTTTAGGGAAAACGTCACAGAGACTAAAGAGGACGAAGATATGAGTTTCATATATATAAAGGTAAAGGTTTTGTAAGTAAAGAAAATCATTGGGTTTTTATGACATTTTTAGCAATTCGTAGAAAATTGAAACTTTTAGGCGACGCTTTTTTATATTCGTAGGAAAATTTTGTAGAATTTGGGACGTTATAGGTGTTTCGTAGGAAAATATTGGAATTTTGCAATGAATAATAAATTCGTCACTAAAGCATTTGATTTTACGATGAATCTTGTTTTCATCACGGAATCTTGCTATTGTAAAAAAAAATAGCAGGGAGAAAACGCAGAGAAAGGAGATGGTCCTTAGACGATGTCGTCCCATGGGACTTATATTCGAACTCCTTTCTTCCCCTGCTGTCTCCTTTTTCTGCGTTTTCTTTGAAATATTTTGTTCCCTCCTTTCTTCAATCTTCCTTCAATAGTTCTTATCCATTTTTGACAAGAAATCTACCCTCATCATCTCATCGACCTCTGAAAACTAGGTAAGTTTTATTTCATTTTTTGGTATCGGTTTTTTTTAATCTATAGTTGAATCCGTATAAATAATTTGTTGTGGTTTCTACGTTTTCTTCAGTTCTTTGCATATTGTGAGTAGCAAAATGTTGGGTTTGTGTGTGTGTTGTGTGAATGATGGTGAAGAAAGGGGAAAGAATGAAGAAATTGATGAAAATACGTGTGTGTTATATTATGCATACAAGGTGTTTATTGAAATGCCCTTAGTTAAGTTTCAGGTTATATGAAACTTGAGAGGAACTTAGGTAGAAATAAAAAAAATTAATTGAATAGAAAGGGGGATTAGATCTTTGGTTAACTAATTTCCACCTTAGGTAAGTTTCAGTTTATATAGAAGAACAAAATTTCAAACTTGACTATAGACTAGACAATCAAACTTGAGTATATAACTAGTGAAATCTACATTAAGAAGTTGAAAAAATGTTTCGGGCAAATCTTGAAATTAGTTTTAAAAAATTGATATTAGTTATAGTAAACAAAAGCAGATTTATTTATATATAACTTATAATTTATATATATATCCTAAACATTATTATCATTAAGTTTATGTTTAATAAGAAAGACTCAACTCCAATTATTATTATTATTATTATTATTATTATTATTATTATTATTATTATTATTATTATTATTATTATTATT
>JAOQMS010000005.1:14368340-14387709 GCA_027563885.1 Erythroxylum longipes
AAAAAAGTTGAGTAATTTAAAATTGATTATTCCTAATATATACATAGGAAAAAGCTGTTCCACCAAAACTTGATTCTCCATATACCTAATGAACAGACGACTGATGATGTATTAAGCCACACGCAATTGGGGAAATTGAAAACAAAACTTTCTTTTTGTCTTGCTGTTACCCTTTTTGTGCTAATTACATTCATCTTTAGCTGCCAGATTAAACTTCTTATTTTCTGTCTTAATTTACTTCTTATATAAAGGAAACAGGCAAATGCAAAGTAAGTAATGTTCAATGTGTTATCGTCGACAGTACTCCAATAGGAAAATAAAGTGTAATTATTGTATATATAGAGCATGTACCTAATTTCTATATTAATAAGGAACATCAAGAGGAACAAAAGGACTCTCTTTCGGATACACCAAGATTAATAGCAATCGCAACATTTAAAGTAACATCCCTGTTCATTTTTAAAATCTCGTCACACTGCTTGCTTGTACTACATAGAGTTGTAAAAAATGTGAAAGTTTTGCCTACATTGCTTTCTTTTTGTTATAGTTTTGGCATTGTTACGAGCGATACTACCATTACATTGGGTCATTCTCAAACTCCACTAATTCGACAATTTGGCACTAGGAAGATTTATATTATATTATACCATAAAGAAGTATTCATAGGAAAAGTTCATGAAATAATAGTTTCGTTTTGTCAAAAAACAAGGAAAAAAAATAAGTTTAGCTGACATAAATTTATACATTACCTTATTCAAACACATTTAAGATATAAAGGATCAATTTAATCTCTTTAGTTCTTTCCTTCCTAATTAACGATCATCAAACTTCAAATTTAATTCATAATTTTGCCCTTACTACATGACATAGACGTACACCAGGGCAATTCATTAAAGGAGAAATGATTGTTGAAGCTACCTCTGGAATAAGGAGGCGTGTTGACGAGTAAAATTTCTGGCCATGAATGATTCATACGAGGTAACCATACAATACAATACGCGTATCATTAGCTAACTGTGGACCGTTGTACGGTTTATAACATTTAACTAGTGTCCGATTCCTGGCCAGATGTGAGATCTTCTTGACTAAAAATAAAATCTGGGTCAACAACCACACGATCATATAATAATCGAAAATGGTACAATCATGACCTAAATTCTTGTTATTATCAAATGACGTCTGCTTCGCTTTTCTACTGACATAATGAAAGCAGATCTGCAGCTATGAGATATTTGTTCTATCTGATCCAGGTGCCAAGCAAGCTCATAATGTTGGAAGGAAAGCAAGTATTTAAGTCTTCTTTTTTCTTTTTTTTTTCCTTATCTAAATAACAAGTTTTTTCATTTACCTGTTTTCTACTATATTCAGCCATGAATGAAGTACAGCTTTTAGAATCCTAGAAAAGCCAAGTCGGCTTCCGACTGCTATCTACATATATATTTGTATATCAGAGGAAGCTGATAATTGTTTGTTACTTTGTGGGATGACCTAACGAAAAGATGGCTCACTGGCAATTAATGTACAACTATAATGTGGTTATCTCAATTTAAGTGGCTAAAGTGATTCAGGTTCTTGTCTTCCATTAGAAGGTACGAGAATATTTTTTAATTATTAATCAGAATAGTATTGCATCATATATTAAATAGTGTACGCTAATGAAGCATGATGTTGGTTTCATTTTCCACGGTGAATGGCAAAGTGTATTTTGCTAACCTAATAAGAGCATGCGCCGATTAGTGCACAAGATCAAAATTTCTTTACACGTGGGAGAACATGGTCGACCTAATATTTTCTCTTGGACTTACATTAATTTTAGCAATTAAATAATAGTTAATATTCTTGTAGATGAACTTCATCACTTGAAGACTCAAAATGTGGTGCTAGATTCATAAGGAATACACGTAAGAATTAATTCATGGGGTTAGGCCCCATTTTATTTTAGTGGCTAGAATTCATGCACTTGCGAGGGAGTTACCAACAGTGGAGGTCGCTGTCGGCTATTATAACCACTATCAAGTCCTTTCGTATAAGAGTGAAATGATACTTTTACAATGGTGTCATAATTTATCACCATAGATATGATCAGTAGAGTTCAACTATGCCCCCCATGACAGGAAGTGATAAACAGTTGGCGAGGAATTAGTTCCAATGGATCGAATGATAATTAAATAATTCTGAAAGAAGAAAACTGTTGGTTTAAAATCGAGGAATGCTTATAGTAAAAGCAAACAGATACCAAAATTCATTATGTAAGGTAACATACGAAGAAAAATAAAAGGAATTGCTTCCTTAGTTGCGGCACCAGCAACCCAAATTCTAGAAGTGTGCTTGTTAACATTGATCAAAAGCAGGCGCTGTCTGCCTCCATAAATTGGTTGAGAATCACCAAAAACCCTATTGCACCAGCTAGGATTTTCCAATTTAATTTGGTATGGATGTTGACGCAAAGTGGAATCTGACATTGTTGATGAGGACCTTTGAACAGAACTTAATAAATTGAAAGGAGAAGTAGCAAATGGGGCAGATATATATATACTCATGACACGACTTATTTTCATTCTTAAACTAAGCACCACTTTAGGACTTGGGAAGAATAATGCATCGATAGTGAATGCATGCGTAAGAAAATCCCATTTAACCACATGGTGGATAAGTCATTAGGCAGACAGAAATAGGAGCAATTGCATCTCATATTTACCACTTATTTAAGAGAGTGAAATGAAGGATCCGATTTTTGACGCAAAGTTTCACCAATCAATTCACTTTTTTCTGTCATTAGAATATTGTATTTATTGGCTTATAATTCCATTTGAGAGTTCAAAATATGGTTAAATCACAGAGTAGGCAGGCCCAAATCTTGTTTACAATGACTTGCTCTGACCAGCATCACAACTTAGCTCTTGTCAATTCTATAAAAAAAAATTCTCAAAAAAACTTAGCTCTTGTCATTTAGTTGTGTAAATGCCTCGGTGTTCCACCAAAACGAAGAAACATTTGGAGATAGGCTTGCCTTTTCTTTAGGTTCTTGTTTCTTTTCCCTTTGAGTGCTTGATTTGGCCAGAAAGAAAGGTGCTGTTCATGTCAGATAATGACTAACAGTTGTAATCCTTATTATAAGTCGTCAACTTTCTTGGAAAAAACTCGACTTTTATATCACACACTTGTTTGGTGAAACTCATTTATAATCTTCATTTACTCGCCCTTGCCCTTAAGTTGGTTTGTTGAATTAAAAACAAAGATAGTAGGCATAGCATATTTACATACCTAAGTTGTTCATAACTATTTCTCTTTATGCTAAGCGATTAATTATTTTCAAGTAATAGATTTGTACATTCCGATCCCAGTTTATTAGCTAGCTAGTAAAATGACAGTAAAGAAATGCTCGAATTGTGTGAAAATTATTAGGTCAATCAACTGAACATAATGCATGTTGGTTAATTCCGATTTAGAAGAAATTATGTTCAATTTTACCAATATTTTCTCCAACGTATTATCAAAATATATATTTTGCCTTATTCATAATTATTCACGGATTTAAAATTGTGTTTGATGGGGAAAATAAGGTAAATATGTTATCTATATATTAAGTGGAGGTTTCATATATTTGATCAACAATTAATTAAATAATTAAGAACATAATGCTATATATATATTAGACCTATTATAAGAATAAAAATATTATTATCTTATGTTGAGGTGCTACTTTAACACTCAACAGGTTTACTAATTTAAAAGAATAAGGTTAAGGAAAGTGAGACAAAGCTAAGACAATCTACGAAGTAAAAAATGCTTATATATTACATTAACAATCATCGTTGGAACTCCAAGAAATTTGATTTTAGGTCTTAAAACTGTTCTATGATTAAATTATTACGTGCCAACTGTCCAGTAGAAAAGGAAAAGAATATATGTGTGTGTGAGTTTTATAGGGCCTTTGCAAATTTTAATTTGAGATAGATAACTTTTAAATATAAATGCATGTATACCAAACACGGTCACTAATTACTATTTACATATTGATGATCGTCCATCACAATATATTCCTTCCTCTGATTTTTGTGTTTAAGTTCTTTTCAGATTGATTAACAAGTAACGACCTTTTCAAGACTACGTACCAAAATTTTGTCAGTCTCTTAACCAATAATTGTATAAAGTATCGACCTGCCTACTACTCAATTACGATTAAAAAACACGAGAGCAATTCAGAAACAAGACAACCGACATTCAAGGGCCACCGATTTGACATGGCGTAGACTATGTTATCAGAGCAGACCAAAATCCAAGTCATTTTGACCCGTCAATCTCATATGGCAAAATACTCTAGCAACATTAACACGATGGTGAAAGATCAGATTTTTAACATTTCTCTACCCCACTTTATTCAATATTAATCTCAAGCATATGGTTAAATATAATCATCAGAACAATCTATCATCTAAATAGCTTTCTTCATTTCATGTTTTATAAATCTAATATTAATATGTAATACATAATCAATCACAAAATAGTAGCAATTCTGAGATTCATGAAAGTTTGTAAATCACTACTTAATTTTTAAAAGAACTCCTAAGTTAATTTAGGGTCAAGTAAATGTAAAAAAAAAACAAATGGTATGGGTAAAAATAAATTAAAATTAATACTCAAAACAAAATGAAAATATAATTACATACATAAATAATTACAAAGAAGATGAATGAGTATATATGTAGTAAAAGAAACAAGTAATTCCTATTGATAAAAAATATGAAAGGCATATAACTTTTATATACACGTGGATATATAGTTAAGCGATAGGATTGAATTATCTTATATTTTCTTATGCATTTCAATCTTATTTTTGTGTTTAACTACTCAATTTGTGTGTACATATAAATTAAAAGATTGAACACAAATATACGCTAAAAGGAAGATATTTGACAAAGTTTGTCAATATGAAATATTGTGATGAGTTTGTTAATATTTCAGGGCATTCGGACGAGTTTCGAAGGAGTTCAAATCAAAACACAGGCCCACAATCGTAACCACAAAAGCTTGAGCACAGGACCACGATCGTGGGGAGTTAGCCACGATCATTACAAAGAGCAAACAAACTCGATCGTGGCTTGCGCACAGACAGATGCGGGGTTCCTTCTAGATTCAAGTTTTCGAAGGACTTTTTGGAATTTTTAGGCACGAAAAAACCTTAGGGTTTACCCTAAATGGAAAATACTTTATAAAGAAAGATAAATGACCTAAAAAGTTCTCTCTTCATTTTACCACTTTTGGGAAAACTCCAAGAAAAGAGAAGGCGAAGTAGAGAAATTATTGTGACAACTTCAGCACTTTCTTTACTTTTTAGCTATAGTCTTTTGTTCATTTGTTACTTTCCATAAGCTCAGCTATTTTCTTTCAGTTTCAATGCATTATTTTCATATGTTCGAATCAATTAATATTCATTCCATTAGGTTAAAGTTTTCTTAGTGCTAATCATAGTTTTACATGTTCTAGAATATTTAGAATGAATGTCTGATGGATTTTATAGTCGAAATTTATGGATTTTTAAAGGAACCTTTATATTATATCAATAGGTGTTTATTCCTTCAATTTTTCAGCTTTAATCTTGGTTGTTTGAACTTGTTTATGTGCTTTTTCAGGTCTGAATTTATTGTGCATTTGAATGTTTAATAGTTTATGTTGTGGGATTTTACTTATTTGTGATGCTTTTGATTAACTTGGCTTAATATTTAGGATTTATGCATGGTCTTAGGTTCATGATCAATTAATTTGGGTTTTGTGCAAGTTATATGTGCTGGAATTTTTATTTTGAAGCAATTAGTTTAGATTTTGTAATTTGGGTTATGATTAGTTATTTGTTAGTATAAAGAGTTTTGATTTCTATTAAGTTAGTGTTGAATTTTGGTTTTTATTAATTCTTTTATAATTTCCAACCTTGGTTTTATTTAATTAAAGTATGAGTTTTGTTTATTTAATGTCTACTTTGCTTAATATGAACATTTGTGGCTGGACTACTTAGGGGTTTGGAAATATTATAAGGATAAAGGGATGGAAATTGTGGTAATGGAGCTGAACTTATCTTGAATTGGTGCTTGTAGGTCTAGGTTGGTTTGGAATTCAGGATAACTGTCATGAATTATGAGTTGCTTATAGGCTTGATCACCCTTTAGGTAACTTTCTAATCTGAAGGCTAGGGTTGAGCATGTAATATGTAATAATCCATAGCGATTCCTAGAAGTAGCAATAGGTTAGTTGAATTTGTCAGGATACTTAATCAACTAATCTAGGATTCCATACCTTTATGTTACAACTTTCGAGCTTATGAGTAGGTGGCCTAAGTTAGCTATTTCTTAGTACCTAATGTGTCTTCGTTATTAAACTTAGAGAGCCTATTCTAGGTTATAGTGGAGATCAGGGCATTTTTTGAGTCTTTTAGTTTTGCCTATTTTAAAGAAATTAAGGGTTTGAGCACTTAATCAAGTCCATAGGCTAACACCATCCATAGGTTAACACCATGATGAGAGTACCTTTTATTTATGTTCAAGGATCAATGAACATCCCAGAATCTCGAAGATATCCCCAACCTACTTCTTTACTATTGTTATTAGTCTTTTCTAAATTTGCTTTGTGTTTCTCTTTTTGTTTACGTTCATTACAGCTAAGCTGTTTTGTTCTCACCATTTCAGAGTGTTTTGTTTTCTTTTGTTTGCAAAATTTGAAATAGAATTTACATCCCAGCTCTCTATAGTTCGACCTTAGCTCGCCACTTACTGCATAGTTTGGTAGTTAGGAATTTATGATTTGGTAGCTAATGACATGTTATCATTAAGATACAAAAAATAGGATAAGATGAAAACTATCTTTATAATGTGTAATATATAAAAATATTTAATAATCTATTACTATCTTTATCACTTGTATATAATAAAGTATAGTTAGGATTTTGTGAAAATCTTCATTTGTTATTAGCTCCTTGAAATAGTGAGTTTGCTTTCATGTCGATTAAAGGTAAATGAAACTAAGGTTTTAGTCATGACATTAACAATTTAATCAAAAGAAATATGTTTGGTGAAGAGAGTCTCTTTATTGATCAAGTCTAGAATAAAATAAATATCAATTTCACTGTGTTTGGTGTGAGCATGAAAAACTACATATGTAGTAAGAAAGGTAGCACGAAGATTATTATCATACCATGGAACATGTTTGATGTAAGACAAACCTATTTCACCAAGAAGAAAATTAATCTGACATATTTCAATAGCAATAAGAGTAATATTCTTGCTTTGGCACTAACCTTGATAAAAGTTAGTTGTTTTTCGGAACTTCAAGAAATAATATTACGATCAAGGAAGATATAGTAACCATAAACAAAAAGATGATCATCAGGACAATCAATCTAGTCAGTTTCATAATAGGCCTATATTATAAGTTAGATCCCCCTGGTTAAGAGAGTGCCATGGGAGAGAGTGGATCTAAGGTATTGCAGAATTTGTTTATTCACGGCCCAATAAATCTTGATAAGATAATATAAAAATCAAGAGACTTTATTTATTGTGAATTGGATATTAAGGCGAGTAAGGCATTGAAAAGTAGCATGATGATGGCTACAATTTTAAAGAGAGAGAATGAAGTTATGAGTGTGTTAAAGGTGGAGAGTTGTTAAGGCATATGTAATAAAGTTCCTTAGTATATTAGGTTAATTTAGGTTAGTAAAAGGCTATTAAGTGTGTGTATAACTTTGATGCCGAAGAAAATAGTGAATGAGACCTCAGGTTATTGATAAGGGAGATATAGAAGGTGAGTGAAGATTTTGCCATACAAAATAATTAGTTGAACTAAAAGTGACATTAAAAAATTGATAAGTTGATTAAATAGTAAAGTAGGAGAATTATTGTCTACCATTAAATTTATTAATGTGGAGGTAAATTCTATAATGTTTATGTTGTTAGTATTTGTGTTGTTAATGACCAAACTACTTGTATTGTTTTTGATATATTTTGATAGTGTACAAGAAAATTTTTTTGCTAGATGTTTATAGATACTTTGAGATAGAATAGTTTAAACATAGGCTACAACATCATGAGAAAATATATGTTTAATAAGTCAAGTATAATTCTCATTGTTAAAAATAAAAGACATATAACTTTTATACATATATTGTTGTTATATAACTAAGATATATAAAATAGGATCGGACAGAAAATAAAGATAATATCTAATAATCTATTATTCTCTTTGTCACTAAAATATAAGAAAATATATTTAAGATTTTATAAAAAATTTCACATTATCAAAAGAAAAAATAACTAAAAATAGAAAAAATTCAAAAGCTACTGCATATACACTAAATCAAATGTCTAATTTGTTGTATAACTGCCTTTTAGTATTAATCTTTTGAATTTTTATATCTTTTAATTATTGTATAATTACAACCTAGGCTAATCAATATAAAATGTTCGTAATGTTAAAAAAAAGTTATAAAATTAATTATTTTATTGGGTCTACTTTGAAGCATTTATGCTTAATTTATATTCTAATATTTTCTTGTTACATAGAATAACATCTTGGTTGTTATAGGTAGCTTAATTGTAATATGTTAAGATTAAGAAACTTAAAAATATCTCCAGTTTATAAAATAGCATCTAAATGCTATTATTTAATTTAATTAAAGTAAATAATAATTGTGATCTAAGCTAATATTAAATTAAATTACACTAGTCACCAGTCAACCCCACTTAAAGAAAATGACATTAGTCTTTTTGCCATAAACGTCTAGACTGAAGGTCTCTTGAGAAAACGTGAATAGGGAAAAGATGCTTCCTGGTGCTACCACGTAGATACTCGTGCAAAAGAGTCCTAAACTTTGTTTGCCTTTTCAATGTCAATATAGAATTGCTATTTTAGAAGCGGAAGCAAAATATTTCATTTCATGCATCTATGTGGACTATTTATTGTTTTCATGTCCAGGTAGAGTTTTGATGAATATCCAAGTTAATAGCAAGGATAATATAATCTTTAGTATAGATACTCGAACTCGAGTATTACAAAATGTTGGAAATGTGGTATTGCTAGGGTATGAATAACACGACACTCGTTCTCCTTAAGAACTAGTCAATAAAAATTGAATTAATAATTACGTGAAGAAGAGGTATACTTAATCTAAATATTAGTATTGTGACCTAATATTAGGTAAATTATTTTCTTTCATGAATTATATTTTTTATCTCTTAAATCATAATTAATATGGTTTCAGCAAGCTCTTCTATTGTTCTAACAAAACAAGCTTTAAATCTATATGAAATATTTTTCTCTTCAGTGTAGAAGACAGAATTGTTAGGACTGTTGGTGAGAATTTCCTGGCAATTACGAAGCATTAAATGTGAAAGAGGTGAATTATCTTGGACATGCATTTTAGATTTAAAAAGTAGTGCTGAAATAATGTGAAACAGAAGTGATGGTACAGGTTCCCACCGAAGAAAGAAATTTTGTGGCACAGTGAATTAGATGGGAAAAATGAATTGGCATCATATCCTTGACAATAATACAGCAGTAAGGTACTTCTCTTTGACGAATAAATGGAGAAGTGGCGAGTTTAGATGCAAATAAAACATAAAATAAAGTTATTTATTTCAAGGATAGCTTCAATTATTACCAGGAATATCTGCTTCAGAAAATGATCCTACCTCTTAGCGCGGCATTAACTTAATAACAATATGTACAAAATATAACCGAAAGCCTGAGGCGAGAAGACTTCTGATATTGAGTAAGAGTAGAACTCTATCAGTTATTTTGTTAATTTTCCGCCAAGTATATAGTTTGGCTTTCTACTCATTTGCATTTTGAAGTCCTTCTATACTAATTTACTAAAAAAATTATAAAGGGGATGATGAGGTTGAAGGAACACATAGCATAGTAGTTGATAATTAATTCTGTCTCAATAAGGGAGGAGATTGAAAATGGGAGTGTTTACCTAATAATTGCTTTAATTAGTAATGAGTACTTGAGAGAATTGTGAATACAGAATTCCAGGTAAAGTTTTTGACTTCATTGACTCAAGCATGTCAATATCAAACCAATCACAGGAAAGACATTTTGGATACCCCATTAGAACTTGACACAACAGATAGAGAGTGAAGAATGGAACAAAATAAACCACACACTGACACCGCAGGAGAGGAGGCCAAAATGAAATGAAAATATTACATCACCACCAAATAAAAATGTCCCCTTTTGTTATAGTCCGAATCTCCATCGTCCATATCATGCTTCCATCCTCTATTTATACCCCTCCTCCCCTCTCTAGTTCATGTACCAACTTCCTTCTCTTATGTTTTTTTCCCTTTCCCACCACTAATAAACAATCCAGCACAACTCCTCCTCTTGTGCATTACACAAGAGAGCTCTTTGTCGTATACCAAGTTCATCAATGGCTTGTTTGGAAGTGTCCAATCAGGTTGGTAAAAGCTTCTATCTACCAATCTAACTATACATCTTCATTTCTTCTTTCTCTCTATCTACGCCAGGTGAAGTCGTGCCACCTCATGTAGTTATCTTGCTCATCATAAAAAGATGCATTCAGACTAACAAAATCAACAAAACAGCGACCAGTTACTTGTTATTGGATGATTAAATTATTCACTTACTGTGAAACAACTGATTGATCATACACTGACTGGTATCGGCAGGGGAGGTTGATTGGAGCCTCCTTCTCTTCCTGTTTCCTATGTACATTGTGGAATCAACGAAAGTTGAAAAGAGGAAAAAAAAAGAAAAGAAAAGAAAAGAAGACGACTTTTATGCTATAAGAGCACTAAATTAACTTGTGAAGAAATGTTTTGTTTTTTCAGTTTCACATGATCGTGATGCTTCTTTACTGGATTGTTAAACAGTAATTCCTATAATCGAAAAAAACCTATCTTTCAGGTTAACCTGAACGAGGAGAAAGAAGAATATACTCTTGATGGAACTGTTGATTGGCAAGGTGGCCCTGCTGTCAGAGCAAAATCTGGAAAATGGATAGCTGGAATTATCATACTCTGTGAGCTCTGATTCCCAATACATGAGAACTAACATAAGATTCGTATTTGTTTGCATGTTCTCTATCTTGTGTTCTTGGTCGTGTTCCTTGTGTTTGATTAAGCAATTATGTTATTGCAAAAGGCATAGAATTGTGAATTCAGGAGATACACTAGCCCCTGGTAAAGGCTTTCTAATAATTCTCTCTCTCTGATCTCTCTCTTTTTTATTTCTTAGTTCCAACGCACTTCAAAATATATGCACACATACAAAACGCAGATATCAACATCGTAACTGAGGAAGATTTTTACAGTAGGGAAAAGGAAGATGGGTTATGATGATAAGAGGAGGACCTTCTCTCTTTTTGTCAATGTTCTTGAGGAAGAGGACAAGAGCTTTGATATAACGTGTAACACTGATCAGTGAAGTTGTAAACAAGTGTTGAAGCTTCCTTGTTACATGCTGAGCTGTTAAAACCAGCTAAGACAATAGCCTAACTCAACTCATAAAGAGAGAGAGAGAGAGAGAGAGTCGAAGAGGGTTTTGTTGGGGTGGGGAGTGGGGAGTGGGGACTCCATAGGCCTTAGTTCCTCTTACTGGGTCTGGTTGGGTGCATTAGGAGTAAGACGTCCCTGACACGTAATATAATGTGTCTTTACTTGCATGTTGTGGGTTTTTCCCACGTGTCTTTTCTTCAAAAACCTGGATTACTATGTGCTAAAAAAAAAATGCAAGTTCTCAAGCTTCTACCGTGTTAATTTTGACTTCAATGCTGATTCCAATATTCCTAGTTTGTTTGCTGTTTTTTGCAATTTGTCCTTTACTCTTTATGGAAAACTTCAGGATTTTTCACAAAGCTAGTAATGTTCCCATTTTGAATGTTTGAGGCAAGATCATTTAGGTTATGAGATTGATGCCTTTCTACTTTTCACCATATCAGCACATGAACATAAACAGTTGTAATTTTTACGGAAAAACAATAAGTACATAGCCTTTTTTTGCATGTATCATTGTAGTGGTCATATTTAATTTATAAGATGAATGATACGTCGTATTTAATTACTCTTTAACATAAAAATTAATTAGCAAACTAGAATGATCATCTGATTAAATCTAACTTGACGAGACTTCTATTATGAATAATTCTAAAAGCTTGTCCAAAATTAAACCTTGACTTACACGTTTAATAATTGTCTTATTCGTGACATCTACTATCTGTTGTCACCCTCAATATAATTAATCAATCATGCCAAATTGTTCTGAATATGATATCTTCTGTGGTGTATTCACACTGATTTTGATAACTCCCTTGAAGAGCTGAAAAGGTTCCTCTAGTTATTCATATTACCATAGTAAAAGGAAATTTGGAAAAGGCCAGAGCACATGAAGCTCTAGACATAGCAAGATACTCAGAAACCTTACTACTACGGCCACGGGAAACATGAAACGTGTGTTTCCAAGTCCCTTTTCCTTTCTATTCTCAACAGAACACATGAAACTACTTATAACTTTGCTTGCGCCTCAAAAGCGCTCATTTTTTTGGTATCTTTGACATCTCTCTTTCTTAAAAGGAGTTTCATATAACGCCTGTCAGGTTGCTATATATATATGGTCTACTCAAACATGACAAAGAAAAGATGATTGTTAATCGTAGGCTAATGCAGAAAATGACCGATTGTATTGAATTTAGCAACAGGCCTGCACGTGAAACAGTATCCATATCGTTTATCTGATTGGAAAGGGACATTTTTTCTTTACCGCTTCTTGTTAGTAGTTAGGTTGAAGTCATCAAATGTTGTTCAACTTTTCTTTAATGCTGTAGGCATATGGTTGCTTAATCTGATTGGATTGCCACTAAGGCCACCATCTTTCCGCTTTTCATAGTAATGGATAGCAAACTTAGCTTCTATATGCATTTCAAGCAATCGAAGAACAGTCATGTAACGAGTCCCGTTTGTTGTTTCCTTTATAGTTGTAAATTTACTGACGACAAACCAAACTCTTCAAGTTACATCATTAAATGCTTTGGTAGAAACTTGATATGTTCTTATCAGTGATGCAAGTATAATGATCCTGTAGTTCCCTAAATAAAAATCTAAAAAAAATGCTTATCCAAAAGAATGGGAACGTGATGCCCCTTGGTTTATTGTTTTCGTAGAAAACATAAAATCTAATTGACCATGTTTTTTGTGCTTCTGCGAATCAACCAGTGAACCAAGGTCTGGCAACTCTAGCATTCTTTGGGGTTGGAGTGAACTTAGTTCTGTTCCTGACAAGAGTATTACAACAAAACAATGCTGATGCTGCAAACAATGTTAGCAAATGGACTGGAACTGTCTACATATTCTCACTTGTAGGTGCTTTCCTTAGCGATTCCTACTGGGGAAGATACAAAACCTGTGCCATTTTCCAGGGCATCTTCGTCATTGTATGTTACCGGACGTCTAAAGCTTTCTTCTATTAATGCGTGAAAGCGAAACTTCATATTAGTCATAAAGACAAAAGAAAATTGCTTCGTGTCTGATACAGCTCATTGCTTCTCGTATGCTTCCAATTGCAGGGTTTGATATCATTATCATTGTCCTCGTACCTTTTCTTGATTAGACCAAAAGGATGTGGAGATGAACTGACTATATGTGGATCGCATTCCAACTTGGAAGTGGGGTTATTTTACCTCTCCATCTACCTAGTAGCTCTTGGGAATGGAGGCTATCAACCTAACATAGCCACATTTGGGGCTGACCAGTTCGACGAAGAGGACCCTAACGAAGGGCACTCAAAGGTAGCATTTTTTAGCTACTTCTACCTAGCTTTGAACCTTGGTTCTCTGTTCTCCAACACCATATTGGGGTACTTTGAAGATGAAGGAATGTGGGCGCTTGGGTTCTGGGCATCTGCAGGCTCTGCCATTGCAGCATTGGTTCTGTTTCTAGGAGGAACAACAAGGTACAGGCACTTCAAGCCACGCGGTAACCCTCTCTTCCGCTTTTGCCAAGTCATAGTTGCTGCATCCAATAAATGGAAAGTAGAGATGCCAGTAGATGGAGAAGACTTGTATGATACGGATGGAGGAGAGTGCTGTGATGGTGGAAACAGGAAGATGCTCCATACTCATGGATTCAAGTAAGTAACTGAAGCGTGATCACGGTCCTAAAATATATTTGGAAATGGAACAAGTTCGTTCCTGAGGTTCTTCTTTTATTTTTATTTTAGGTTCTTGGATAGAGCAGCTGTTATTACAACAAGAGATTTAGACAAGCACAAGCAGGGTCTTCACAGCCCATGGCGCCTTTGTCCCATCGCCCAAGTGGAAGAAGTTAAATGCATATTAAGGTTACTTCCAATCTGGCTCTGCACCATTTTGTACTCAGTGGTTTTCACACAAATGGCTTCCCTGTTCGTGGAGCAAGGAGCTGCAATGAAAACTACCATCTCAAACTTCAAAATCCCCCCTGCCAGCATGTCTAGTTTCGACATTCTGAGCGTTGCAGTGTTTGTGTTCCTATATCGGCAAGTTCTAGATCCACTCGTGGGAAGAATCAAGAAGACCAAGTCTAAGGGACTGACTGAGCTTCAAAGGATGGGTGTTGGTCTAGTGATAGCAATAATGGCGATGGTTGCAGCTGGGATAGTGGAGTGCTATCGACTCAAGTATGCGCGAGGAGGCTGCAGAAATTGCAAAAACTCAAGCTCCTTGAGCATCTTCTGGCAAGTTCCACAATATGGACTTATTGGAGCATCTGAAGTGTTCATGTATGTTGGCCAATTGGAGTTCTTCAATTCACAAGCACCAGATGGATTGAAAAGCTTTGGAAGTGCATTGTGCATGACATCCATCTCTCTAGGAAACTATGTCAGTGACTTGCTGGTGACCATGGTAATGAAGATTTCCACCGAGCATCACACGCCTGGTTGGATTCCAGGAAATCTCAACAAGGGTCACTTGGATAGATTTTACTTCCTTTTGGCTGCCTTGACAACCATAGACCTGGTGTTGTATATTGTATGTGCTAGGTGGTACAAGTCCATAAAGCTGCAACGCAATAAAGAGCAAGGCAAGTCCAACGTCTGAATGATGGTCTGTCAATGCACTACTGCCTATAAAAGTACAAAGTATAGATGAATAACTAACTCTCCTGGGGATTCTGTTATTTTAGAGTTATGTGTCTGGTGAGGTTGATAGCTTTTGGCTTAAGCCATTTTATTTTTTGGTTCTCTCATAGAAATTATAGGTCAAATTGTTGCAGAATCTTTTTCTGTTTTTTTTTTCTTTTTGTTGTTATTGTACAGGGACCTCCTCTTTTAAAAAATAATGGAGAAAATTGTGATCCTTTTCTCTCAACCAAATTTCTAAACTCGCTTATTACTTCACTGTCACCTAACCTTCATTTGAGGTTAAAGCACTACTTGGCTTCCTTCCACCAAGTTGACGTATGAGATCAAATCAATGAATTAAGTGGAAATTTGCCTTAAATACATCTAAAAAGTGAGCAAGTATTTCTAAGAATTTTGGATAACGTATACATATTAATTGTAAAGTGTATTCTTTTGCATATTTTTATGTAAATTTATATATAAATATCTCCTTACTTAATAATTTTACACACACAAAAATACAAACCTTTCTTTACTTCTTACATAGTATCAGAGCTCTCTTTATTGTTTAAGTAGCATTTGGTATATACCAAACTCTTCTACCCTTCCTAATAATTACAATGGTGCAAACCCTATTCCAAAGGTTGAAGGCAACCCAAAACAACGTCGTTCTGAATATTTTATTGCCAAAACGACGTCGTTTAAGCTAAAACAACATAAATACCTAGTCAGCATAGGTGACACATGTCAGTCTCCAAGCGATCCATGTTGCTAGACACCACCTCCACGTCATTGTCATATTACAGGGCCATATCATAGCTAGCCATCCGCATCTCTGCCACATCACCACACCACATCATTTATGGCTCTTGCTTCTTTGCCACATCATACATTGCCACATTAGCATTTTGTCCCACGTGGCTTCTATGCCATCATCAATTGTCATCACTGGTTTAGTCGATTCGGTTCAAATTTGTTAACTAAATTTGACTAGTTAGTTCAAATATTTTTTGCCAATTTTTAGACTAGTTTCCAAGGCTTTTGAGTGTTCTAGACTCAATTTTGGGGTCAAAGTTTTCAAATTCCAACTCTAAAACCAAGTTCCTCAATTTTTGTGTTTTTAAACTTTATTACTAAGGATTTTTATCTTGCATGTACCATGGATACTTCCAAGCTTTATCAATACATTCCTCAACCAATTTTTGTCATTTTTGATGGATCTAACCATGATTTGTAAGCTGAAGAAATGTGTAGCTTTCTTAAAGGAAGATGTCTTTAACATATAATTGTTGGTAAGATACCCAAACTTACTCAAAGACTAGATGAAGTAGAAGATATATTTGTAAAACATCTAATATCTTGAGACGGTACAATAACGTGGTCAAATCATCAATAGTTATATATTTGAATTACAAGAACTTGGCAGTTGGAGATCTTACTTAGCCTAATACCTAAGTTGCCATAATTTGTGTCAATCTTCACGATTGAAAGCATATTTGGAATCTTATAATGACTCTCAAAGACGAGTTCTAACTCATCTGTAACTCTCTTCATTATCGAGAATCTCTGCTAAATCTTGATACAATAATCAAAGAATTGATTATGGAAGAAACCCAGTAAACTCCCTTTGAAAGGAGAAATCTATTCCATTTATAGATGTTGTTATTGCCACTCATACCTTCTCTTATTAAGCTTATTAAAACATAACTACGAAGAAGGTATTTTGTAATTATTGTAAAAAGAGCGGTCACCATATATCTGAATGTAGAAAATGACCCAAACAAAATAATTCTTCTAAGTCTTCATAATTTATTTCCCTTTTTGTTGCCACATATGGTATAATAGAAAACACATCTACATCTCTTAAATTCTCCTTAAAAGATCTTCAAGCTCATCTGTAGTAAATTCAAACAGATTTCAGTACTATTTCCTCTGTTATTTTTTGTCACACTTGGTACTTCTTTTTCATGGTACCTTGAATTTGCATGTTGTAACCACATGATTTCTAGCTCTTCTATATTTGACTCCTTAAAAAATCTCTCAATTTCACATATTGTTTATACAATTGATAACTCTAGTATGAATGTTCAAAATGTAGGCATTGTTCAAACATCTATGTTAAGTTTGCTTGGCACTTTTCTTGTTCCTAAACTCGCATTAAATCTTATTTTGATTTTTCAATTACTTTGTAACTTATCTTTTTTAAGTTATGATTGTACTATGCAGGATCCATAAATAAGCGACATCCTTGGAACAAGGTGTAAAGTTTGACAACTATTTGAACTTATCTCCCTTTGCCCTCCTTCCAAACTTATTGTTAATGTTGTTGCATCTAATATTTGGCATTCTCGTCTTGGTCATCTTTCTAACCTTAAACTTGAATCTTTAATTTCTAGTAGTTCTTTAGGTCAAGTCAAAAATGAAAATTTTGATTTTATCTTATGCCAACTTTCCAAATATCATACTTTACCTTTTAGTAATAGTTATTATGTTTCTTTCGCACCTATTAATTTGATTCATTATGATATTTAGGGACTTGCTCCTCCTAACACTATAAGAGGTTTACGATATTATATGATTTTTATTGATAATTTCTCTAGATATACATAGATGTTCCTTTTAAGTCATATCTCTAAGATATTTTCTATTGTTCTCGCTTTAAAAACATGGTTCAAACTCAATTTTCTTGTAAAATTAAACTTTGCAAATTGATAATTCCATGAATATAAAGAAAAATATTTCACTTATTTTCTTAATCAACAAGGAATTGTTAGGCCAAAAGAAAGTATAGACGTATACTTAATATTATCCAAGCTCTTCTCATTTCTTCTTCTTATCCGGAAATATTTTAGGGAGAAGTTGCTCTTATAGTTGTCGATATTATCAATCATATTCCTACTTCTGTTATAGGTCATATCTCTCCCTATAAACGCTTGTATAATCATGCTCCTAACTACCAAAGTCTTAAAATATTTCTAAGTGCTTGTTTTGTTCTTCTCCAACCACATAAATATATTAAACTAGTCTTAAAATATTTCTAAATGCTTGTTTTGTTCTTCTCCAACCACATAAATATATTAAACTAAAACTACGAGCACAATTATGTTTTTTTCTTAGGATATGGGATAGAACACAAATAGTATAGGTGTTGGGATCCATCATTAGAAAGACTTCATATTTCTTAGCTTGTGACCTTTTGCGAACATAATATGTTCTCATCTCTTTAAAATTTTCATATCAATGAAAATTTTCCTCAATTTTTCTTTGATCCTATATATCCTTGTTTCCTAACATTTCTCTTGCAGGATCATATAATAGTTTTAATAGTTCAACACAACCTACATTTAATCTCATTATATCTTCACCAACTGTTGATCCATCACCTTCTTCAAATGATTCCTCTTTACCCATTCATTCATCAGAACCTTATATACCTCAACTTGCTCTTCGTCTTACTAATCGAGTAAGTCAATCTTTTATTCATCTTTGAGATTTTCATATTTATTCTATGATTCTTTCCCTATATGAACATCACACGTATCATAAGACAAGTTCTGACCTTTTATGGCAACAAGCAATGGCAAAAGAATTATAAGCATTTACTAGCACCAATACTTAGCACATAGTCAACTTGCCTTTAGAGAAATTTATTGTTGGCTATAAATAGGTCTACAAAATTAAGAGTCAAGCTAATGGAATAGTGAAGCAATACAAAGCTTGGCTAGTTGCCAAAGAATTACCCAAATGTTGACTATAAAGAAATATTTGCTCATATAAACTCGTTTTAATATCAATCTATAGTCTTATAACAATTGTTACTGGCAAGCCTTGGTTATTATTCTAGATGGATGTTAAGAAGGACTTTCTTAACAATGACCTTATAGAAGAAGTGTACGTGCAATCTCCACTTGGTTATTGTCTTCCATCCAATAAGGTTTATCGACTTTGCAAAGCCTTGTAAAGACTGAAACAAGATCGTTGAGCTTAGCTAGCCAAATTTAGTCCCACTATTGCCTCCTTGATTTTTAGTCTAGCTCTTATGATCATGCCTTGTTCATTCATAAAACAACTTAAAGGTGCACTCTTCTTCTTCTTTATGTTGATGATATCATAATTGATGGTGATAACGCTAAGGATATTTTGACTCGTAAATCATTTTTACATCAACAGTTTGTGATGAAAGATATGGGTAATTTGAGTTTTTTTTCCTCAAAGTTTCATTTGATGAATTTGGCTACTGTCTCTCATAAATAAAATATACCAC
>JAOQMS010000005.1:14393340-14416675 GCA_027563885.1 Erythroxylum longipes
ATTAGTCATTCCCAAAAATTAAGCAAATGAAGAACAATTGCATATATAATTGAGAAGATTAATTTTTCTTTTTTATTAGTAATAGGAAAAACTAATATATGTTAATTAATTAAGAAGAAAAGGGTTGGGTATATTTTATGACATTTATAATTATTCATAGCGAATATATTAAGATTAGGCGATGCTTTAAGAAATTAGTAGCCAAATGTTGAATATTTTATGAAACTATAGGTGTTTCGTAGCTAAAGCGTGTCGTTTGGTGACAAATATTGGTATCGTCGCAAAATGTGGCATATCAGAATAATATAACTACATCGTTTTTTTCCTTTTGCCAAACCTATGATTATATATCGTAGCTAAACATTTGCATTTGATGACGATTCGTGGGTTTGTCGCTAAATGTTGTAACATTAAAAAAAATTTAAGTGGGACGACGTCGTTTGTCAGACGACAAATGATGTCGTCCCACTTCAATTTTTATCAGACCCGCCATCCCTCCCTTCCTTCTTCCTCGTGCGCTTCTCTGTTTTCTCTTAAACAATCTTGAAGCTTGTCGTCATTTTTTCATCGCATCCCTCTCCTATTCTTGTCAAATTTTTGTCTCTATCTTCGGTTGTTTTCTATTCTTCACCACATGTGGTAAGTTTTCTTTCATTTTTTCTGGATTTGGTTGCGAATGTGTTAATGTCCCGAATAATGAACGTGTGTTGTTATCTTCAAATTTTTTAGTTCTTTTCTGAATTGAACACATATATTGTTGGGTTTGTGTTGAATTGTGTTAGGGATAGTGAAGAAGAATTTGGGTGTATTTTATGTTGTGCTCAGAAGGTGCTTGATGAAAGTAAGAAAACAATATATTATTTGAAAAAACCTGTTGACATTCTTTACCAATGTAGCTTCATTTTGTTAGACATTTTTTTGAAAGTAAAAGAAAAATATATTATTTTAGTTGTAAAAGAAAAATAATTAACATGTTACTAAACCAGCATGAATTAATGCACATTAAAAACAAAAATATCGATCATAAATTGGACTCCTAAAAGTCAAATACAATACAAAATTGATAACAATTTGGCTCTTAGGTGTAGCAATTGCTTTTTAGAATTAGTTAAGAAAGTTACTACTTATTAACTTAATAACTATGTGGAATGAGAATAGTAACATCAATTCAAATTTATTTCATAGTTTTCAATTTATTTATAATAGAATTTGTTGTTCACCAATTCCATGGCCATACTATTTTGTAGATTCTATGTTCTTCTTTTTTCTTAGAGTCAATAATCGCAAACAACTATATATCTTCGAGTATCCAAATTACTAGTAACCTTCATTATTTTATACATCGATTGTCGTTCCATTTTGTTTTATATTGTTTACTTCATTGCTGCGTATGAACTAGAACAACGTTGTTGACTGCATGTAATATTAAACATAGATTTTTAAACCTAATATAAAATAAAAAATGCATGTTATAATTCTATTATCTTCTTGTATTTTATAGCTAAATGGATAAGAGTTGGATGTCTTATTGAAAATGGTCAGTTGAATACATAGAAGGAGTTAAGAGTTTTATGCAATTTGTAGAGGATCAAATGGGTGAAGATTGTAGTATTCGTTGTCTATGCATTGATTACTTAAATGTGGAAATACAAAGTCAAGATGTGTTATATAATCACTTGCTCATTCGAGGCATAGACAAATTCTATGGTCTATGGCTTTATCATGGTGAACGTAAGCAAGCAAGTTGTAGTAAAAATGCCGGTACATCTTATGATGGGAGTTACAATAATGATATTGATGTGAATGATGTGAACGATGAGGGTGATGATGGGATCGATGAGATATTAGACGATTGTCAGAATTATATGAAGACTATGAATGAAGCAGGAATGCCTAACATAATTAGTAGTATGACTGAAGATAATTTTAGGAAGTTATTAAAAGTTGCTCAAGAACAATTATATCAAGAGTGCTCTAATTTTTCTCAACTCTCATTTGTTGTGAAGTTACTGCATTTGAAGGTTTATAATAAATGGAGTATAAAGTTGTTTGACATGTTAATTGACTTACCAAACGATGCATTACCTAAGGGACATAACTTACCGAAATCTTACTATGATGCGAAGAAACTGTTAAGGGACCTTGGATTGGGATATATTTCAATTCATGCTTGTAAGTATGACTGTTTTCTTTATTAGAAGGAAAGTAAAGAACTTCAGGAGTGTCCTATTTGTGGTACATCAAGGTGGCGAGTGGATGATGGGAGAGGGAAAAAGATACCGATGAAAATCCTTCGATACTTTCCTATTAATCCATAATTACAAAGGCTGTTTATGTCAACAAAAACAGCCATAGATATGAGGTGGCATAAAGAGAAATGCATTGATGATAACATTATACGTCATCAAGCTGACTCAATGGCATAAAAAGAGCTTGATAGAAAGTTCCCGTGGTTTGGACAAGATTGTCGTAATGTTCAACTTGGATTGGCCTCAGATGGATTTAATCCTTTCGGGAATAGAGTAATTCATATAGCATGTGGCCAGTGATTCTAGTCCCATATAATTTACCTCTATGGAAGTGTATAAAAGAGCCTTTTATGTTGTTATCTTTGCTTATTCTAGGACTTACTGCTCCTGGTAAGAACATCGATGTTTACTTGTAACCATTAATTGATAACTTAAACGATCTATGAGAATATGGATTAGAAATTTTTGATGTTGTTGAAGGCAACAAATTTACAATGCATGATGCTGTATTGTGGACTATCAATGATTTCCTAGCTTATGGGAATTTGTCGGGATGGAGCACTAAAGGGTATATGACTTATCTTGTCTATAATCATCAAACATATTCAACAAGGATATGAAGTAAAATATGTTATACGGGTCATCGTCATTATTTGGAACATAGGCATAGATGGCGAAGAAGTAAACAGTTTAATGGCACAATTGAGTTGGGTAAAGCTTTGATGCAGTTATCGAGTGATGACATTGTTTACCGGCTGTCACATTTAGGTGACATTACCCCTGGCAAACACCCAAGTAATAGAAAACGTAAGAGAAATGATATTGAACTAAATTGGACTATAAAAAAAGCATATTTTTCAACTTGCCATATTGGAAGGAGTTACTATTGAGGCACAATCTTGATGTCATGCATATTTAGAAGAATGTTTGTGAGGCCATTTTAGGGACTGCTATGGGAATTGATGGGAAATCCAAAGACACTATTAAAGCTAGACTAGACTTGAAAGACATGAATATTAGAAAAGATTTGCATTTGAGAAGAAGAGGTGATAGGTCATCCTTTATTCCCCCTGCTTGTTACAACATGTCAAAAAGTGAGAAACAAGCATTCTATCAGTTCCTCCAATCATTCAAATTTCCTGATGGGTATACATCTAATATAGGCCATTGTGTGAATGTTAAAGAGGGAAAAGTCTCAGGGTTGAAAAGTCATGATTGTCATGTACTTTTGCAATAGCTATTTCCTGTTAGAATACATAGGTGTTTGCCGAAGGATATATCCCTTACTTTGGGTCAACTCGGAGAGTTTTTTAAGCAATTATGTTGTAAGACACTTAAAGTTCAAGAGCTTGATAATTTGAAGAAAGACATAACATTGATTCTGTGTATGCTTGAACTATTATTCGCGCCCCCCCCCCATCGTTTTTTGATGTTATGTTCCATATGGTAATTCACTTACCATATGAAACAAAACTTGGTGAACCGGTTCAATTCGATGGATGTTTTCAATTGAAAGGTAATTCATATTAAATTGAGCAATTTTTTCCTATGTTATTTGTTTGTAACAATTCCTAAGTTATTAACTGTTTATATTCAGGTTTTTATGCTCTCTTAAGCATTATGTACGTAATAGAGCTCAACCAAATGGGTCTATTGTAGAGGCTTATATAGCAAATAAATGCTTGACTTGTTATTCAATGTACTTAACTGATGTGGAGACGAGATTTAATAGACCGGAACATAACTTTGATTTCAATGACGATGGTTAGTTGTCTATTTTCTCCTAAAAAGTTAAGCCACTTAGTAAGGGTAAATATGTCAAGTTAAGTAAGGACGAATTTGAAATTGCCTATTGGTATATTTTGAACAATTGCGAGAATGTCGATACATACATGGAGTACCATATATTCCTTTTCATTTAAACAATCATATTACAATTTCCTTCATTAACTCTGAGATCTTTCTGTGTTTTTTTTCCAATAGAGAGTACAAGGCTACAATTCGAAGCAAAGGGATAGTTAATGTTGAAGAAAGAAATAGGTAAAAGTTTGTATCATGGTTTAGAAATCGAGGAAGTTGTTATATTAATTACAAATTATGAAAATATGAGAATATAATGAGATTCTCATATTTATTTTCAATTTGTTGTACAGATGATATGGTTACATAACCGTAAAGTGCAAGAAGTGACAACAACATTATATAGTTTGGTATATGGGCCTCATATCTGTGGTAAGAAATACTCAGGTTACATTGTTAATAGGGTGCGATATCACATAGAAGATCAAGATAGTCAAGTTAGAAGTCAAAATAATGGGATTGTCGTTGAAGGATGTTATGACGACGAAATCATTGACTTTTACGGTGTCATATCTAAAATTATAGAGTTGCACTACATTAAGGATATTAAGGTTGTTCTACTTAAATGCAAATGGTTTGATATAACTGACATGAGAGTGAACGGGAATATTACTAGCATAAATGTTAGTAAGACATGGTATGATAATGATCCTTTTGTCCTTACAACTCAAGCCAAATAAGTTTTCTATGTCAACGATACTGTGTTGGTCGCAATTGGAAGGTTGTTCAAAAGTTTCAACAAAGAAATGTCTTTGATTTTTGTGAAAGGGATATTGGTGAACTGGATGAAAATGTTGATGAAGTCTATCAAGATATTGGATTAGAGATCAATAACGAAGGTATTCCAGTAGAAGATACAGATATATCATCATTCCATAGGAGAGATATCGAGCTCAACATAGTTCAACTGGATGAAGTCCAACCCCATCTTATCTTACAAATAGATGAAGACTATCCTGAGGATGACTTCAATGGTAATGACGATACTTTGCTGGAATATATTAGTGACAAAGAATCTCCCGATAATGTACTTAATGATGATGATTTTATTCATCTTGATCATGATGATTGAATGTAAGTTTCATTGTTTGTATTGTTTCAAATGTTAATAAGATAATTGCTTTATGTTATTTATGTTTTAGTTATGTTAATTAAGCATAGTTTTAATGTTTCACAAAATGTTAATTTTATTTTGCAATTACAGTTATACGTTATATTCTTAATTCGTTTTACACAGGTTCATTATAATGGAACCTGGGCGAAACAAAGGAAAGAGGGTGGTCACGACAGATAAAGTTTCTCCCACAGAACAACCAGCAATTTCATCAACAAATGAGGGAAGTCAGCAACAACAACCTTTACCAACATCGTCTGGTAGTCATAAGGGATCTTCAGGTATGTTTTTTATAACCAAACATATTTACATTTATGCTTTGATTACATGTTTAGTGTGTTTTTATCATTGTGTTTGTTTTTTCAGATTCCAATACTGGCCTAAGAAAACGAATGAGAGGTAAGACAAAAGGAGTTGAGTTGTAACGAATGAATGTTGTAATGAATTCCAAGTTGTCAGTAATGATTGACTCGACGTAAGGACGCTCAGTGGATAAAATCCAAGTTGCAAAGTTGGCCAGTGAGTTAGGCGTCGTTGTTCGGAATGAGTTGCCTTGCTTTCAGTATATTAGGCAATTGAAGGAAGACAACTTTCTGTAAAATGCTTTGGATAAAGTTTCGGTAATATTTCTATTCATTTCATTATAAGTATTGCAATTTTACTTAATTAAATTAATAACTTATCTAATACGTGTTTTTACAGATGAAGCTCAATATCGTTGATATCGACACACAAGAGGTTTCAAGTAGTGTTAGTTCACTATTGAAACAAAGGGTGAAGGATCACCAATATTGACTTCATAAATATTATCAGTCTTTTCCTTCCGATGAAGAGGCAAGAGACATGTATCGGAACGGGAGACTAAAGAAAATTGGAATAAATTGTGTGATTATTGGGCTTCAGCGAAGGTTCAAGTTTGTTTTTGTCCTCTTCATATTTCCTTCCATTAATTATGTTTATAGATCTCATAACTACTTCTCTTAATTTAGGAAAAGTATTCTAAAGCCAAGGCCAACAGAGCCTTAATGAAGACTCCTCATAACACCGGCTCCATATCATTTGTCGTTGTCCGACAAGATTTAGTAAGTATAATGTTTTCAATTTATTATTCTATTTTTTAATACAATAAATTCTAATTGGTTATAATTTTTTAAATTCATATTATAGAGTCAAACAGAACTCCAAGGGCAAGAGTGTGATAGGATCACACTGTACAAGCATATATACTATAAGAAAGGTCAAGGCTGGACGTCTGAAGAGGCACAAAGTAATTATGTAAGTACAAATAAATTAATATTACAATTTATTTTTCTATATAATATTAACTAATAATTTTTTAGTTAACTCGATTTTCTACTTAACATTATAAGACAAGATGTAGGAGTTGTTGCAGACATCATTGGCTGAGGGAAATCAGCCTAATGGCAATGACATTTGCAACAATGTCCTTGGTACACGATCAGGCTATATCAAAGGTCTTGGTTATGGCCCTAAGTCTGTTGATGCCTCTTTGTCACGACCAGCATATATGACGGTGCTTCAAGAGGAGAACCAGACATTGAAGACAAAATTACAATGTACAGAAGACAAGTTAAATCGTGGACTAAAAGAAATTAGCAAGCTTAAAAAATTGGTTAAATAAATGCTAGGTTCTGTATATGTTAGTAATAGTGACTTAGATGCAGACTCTTAGTTTGCAAATGATGTGTAAATATTGTTTTATATACAATGCATTCCATTTTATGTGTTTATTTTATTTCAATTTATTATTATTTACAAAATATGTCACTAACAATAATTATAAAGAAATAATTTAAATATTTCAAAAAGTCTTAAAATTTGTAATAAATTAAAATATATTCATTTTTAACAATTATAATAATTATTAATTTTAAAATTAAAATTAAAATTTGTTACTAAATAATATTAGCTATCAAAAAAATTCGTCACAAAATACTTTAAAACTGTAATAAATTAAAATAAATTCGTTTTTAACAATTATAATAATTATTAAATTAAAAGTTAAATTTTGTCACTAAATACTATTAGCTACCAAATAAATTCGTCACAAAAACTAATTAACTACTTATAAATAACGTCGATAATAAGGTGTTACTACAACCACATTTTTGTAGCTAAAATTTTTTTGCTACCAAAAAACAATCGTCACAAATTCCTATCACTAACCAAAGTCCAATTCATCACAAAAAAGTTTTTACTTACGTTTATAGAAACGTCTCTAAAAATATTTCCCTACAATAAAAACTTAGTAGCTAAAAAGATTCTGCTACCAAAATAAAATCGTCACTAAACATAAATACCTACGAATACAATTTCGTGAGAAAAAATTTTATCTGTGAAACAAAAACGTCGCATAAAACCTTGTACGACGTTCTTCCTTATCGTCGGTAATAATTTTTACTAACGAATTATTTTTGTTGTAAACAAGTTTTGGCGACGAATTATGCAAAATGTCGAGGATGTTATTTTGCTACCAAAATTCAGCGACGATTTGGGCGACGACACGAAATTGTCTCAAATTAATAGTTGCAACAGTAATTTTTTTTAGCGACATTTATTTTCTTTGCGAAAGAACCTATTTGTTGTAGTGATACTTTTCAATTTAACTTATATTTATTTACAAAATTCCTACTGTCATCATTTTAAGATGCAATAATTATTATTTTATTAACATTAAAATTTAATAAATATTATTTTGATAATATTAAAAAAGGGTCAATTTTTTTTTAAATATTAAAGTGCAAATCACATCATTAATCCTAAATAATTGTCAATTGAGATCATTTTAGTTAATGGCAACCTTAATGCTATATTTGATATATTAATCAATTTTTTATATTTTAAATCAAAATAATATATGAATCCTACTAAATGTATTTGAATCCTATTGTTTTTATTATAATATAATTTGAATTCTAATTACTTTTTACGACATTTTTTAAATTTTTTATCAATAAATGAGTCTCGTTGCCCTGAGTATAACATATTTCTTAATTATGAATATTATTTATTTTTAATTTAATTGTATGAAAAATTCATAATCAACTTAATTGAAGCAGAATACCTATCTCTTAAACCTTGATTTCAAGCTTTCAGACCTCTCCTTTCTATAGTTTCTTTCTGGTTTTCTTGTTCTCTCTTGTCGTATTAGTAATGTTCAAGCAAATGTGAAGGAGACATTGAGGGTTCATCCACCAGGACCTTTACTTTTAAAATTGGATTTTAATTTGGAGGTGGTGAATGGAACACTATTTTACTTGAGAAAGAGGAAGAGGAACGAAACAGTAGATTGAATAATGTCTTAATAAACGGACGCCGATTTACAGACAAGAAAGAGGACAAGTACCATCTAGCATATTCGCAAAAAACGCCCATCTTTCCCTCTCCTTGGACGTGAAGAGCAGATCATTATTTTCTTTTCTCATCTTTCTTTCTTGCCTTCCCCGGATATTTTGTAATCCAACGGTAGACATCCTGTTGCCTTGACCTTATGACTTTGGTCACATTGTAATAGTAACATACCTTTCATTTTTCCAAAAAAAAAAAATTTTCTTAATAAATTTGATCATCTTTTAACACACATGGAGTAGTGGAATTCAGATTCAGATTCCTCCCCTTCGCTCATGGACTTGAGTAAAGGAGGGAAGATGGAAAGAATAAAGTTTTTTAGATCTAACAATGTGTGGTTATGTGATAATTAGTAAATAAATAATGGGGAATTATTCTTTCCTAGGCTCGTTTGTCCATTAACGATGTTCATCTAGGTGGTAGCTTCTTGACTTGACATGACAACAAAGAACATAGAAGTTCAAGCTAGAGAGATTTATGAAAACTTGAAATTAGGGTACTTTTATAGATTTTGAAATTAAATGTCCTGCTTCAAGTAAGTTGATTAAGGCTTTTTTTTTTTATAATTAATAGTAATTAGTATTCAAAATTAAATAACATAATTATTGTTACAGAATAATTAAAAACTAAAAACAACGGTGGACAATTTAAAGGGAAAGAATATCCTAAAACTATGGACCATTTGTTCTTTTAATGTTTATTCACATCTAATATATGGATTAAGGTCTAACGTAACAACTAGATAAAATAGTCAGAAGTTATGGATTGGTTCAAAATGTGTGCTAAAGGTGACTTCTTGATATATAAAATAGCTTTCGAAAAGTACAATTATTTAAGCCATTTCGAGGGAAAGAAATTAGACAAGATTTTAAGAGAAGGAAATTAAGGCTGTGTCATCAAGTTTTTCATGAACTAGTCATTTGGATAAAACAAATGGAATGCAGTTGATCGATAATAGAAACATGGTTAAAACCTGGGAAAAATATGGGTGCACATTTTCTATTAGCTAGCTCGAGTTCAACTAGCATAACAAGCTTACTAAAGAGCAATGTTAGAGACATGAGCATAACTGCAAATATGACTCTATATAGTTCAATATATTGTATAAGTATATGTCATTTTTCTCATTAGTTCGTTACTCACGTTTCAGAAACCCCGCCCTTGAGCTTTCGGAGTTAAGAAACTAGGCTTGTACTTTTATCTCATTCAATGCAATTATTCGACTTTCAAATTTTAAAGATAACAGATGTCTATTTATTAAATTAAAAATAAATTTACAAATATAAAAATCGTTAAATTTTAATATGCACATTAAGTATGTATGGAAACAAAGTTACTTATTTAGTTTACATATTTTTAAATATTATTCTTCATTCTTCACGCACCTTAGTCAATTTAAAATTTGTGTACATTAAATATTAAATTTCCATTTACAAAATTAAAATCAATTTATTAAATATCTACTTTTATTTCATAAGCATTATTATTTAAGACATCTATTTTTAGTGTTTTTAATTTTTAATGTATTACTATTTAAGACATCTATTCTTAGTGTTTTTAATTTTTAATGTATTATTATTTAAGACATCATATGCGGTACATTATAATGCTAAACATGTTATTTATTACTGATTGGCATATGTTATAAGATTAAAATACGATGTAAAAATTATTTTTTAAATATATATTTATAAGAAAGTTATCATATTGTTTGAAAAAAGTATATAAGTTATCATATTCTTTGAAAACTATATATATACTTATGATTAAGTTATTAAACATATTATTCTCATGTGTGTACTATGAAAAATTGAATTTAACTTTACACTTATCAAACATTTATTGTTTATTATAACAATTCAAATATAACAAAAAAGTGAAAAATAAAATTTATTTATAAGATATATGCAATTGTTTTCAACTATTATTTTATGTATTCCCATAATTGTTACAATTATTCTCTACTTTGAGAATTTTATTATATTTCTTTCAGTGTTTCCTTTAAGTTTGCATATCGAAATTTTAAAAAATTTTAGAAGTTTCTTAAAATTATATACTCCAATTAATAATTATACCTGTAATTATTTAGTGATTCTTGGAATTTTTTCTTTACTTCTAAAAATATCATTTACACATTGACAATTAAAGAAAGAACAAAAAATTTAAAATATTTCCTTGGAATTTTATATTATTGTTTTTTCTTCATATCATATAATAATATTATTATTATATATTGAAATAATTTGCATTTATTTGAATAAAATTATTGTAAACTTACTTATATTCAACATTATTGGCCAAATGAAGTCTTAACATATAGTTTTAATGATAACAAAACATATTGCTATTAATAAATTTACTTTTGGTGATATTAGTAGCTCTCTTATAATGGAATAAAGCAATATATGAATGATAAAGTTCAATAGAAGGGAAAGGTAAGCAAATGACTCAATTGAATAAATTGAACAACTAATAGATAGAAAAATGAACAAAGTGAAGCACATATACAATGCAAGTAAAGAACAAAGAATAATTAAAATCAAGCATATAAAGATTTAAGTAAATCATTTTAATCTTATTATAATCTTAATTTTGTCATTTCAATGAATTAGGGACTCAATCATTGCATTATCATTTACATGTAGAACATATTGCATATTCATTATCATAATCAAGAGAAAATCCAGAAAGGTTTTAAACAAAGCCCTCTTAATGGATCAAAATAATATGATTTTGAATTAAGTTTTTGTTAAAGAAATATGTTTTAATCTTCTAAAGAACCTAAAAAGTTGTGAAAAACTTGTTTTAGGAAGTTTGGTCGACCAATATGGTGATTTGAGTGACTAATATTAGGGTTTTAGATAAATTGATTGACTAATATGCCAATATGGTCGACTAAGTATAGTCAACAATGTCTTATTTATTGGTTGACTAATGTATTAACATGGTCAATTAATGTTAATGTTACTACCTGTTACAATGATTACTTTTTGTTTCTAACGACTATTTTGGTTTATTTTTAGTATAAATAGATCATTTATGAGTCATGTAGGAATGTGAGCATACCATATATAAAGTCATGGAGAAATGTGAGCATCCTAGAGAGTTGTTAAGAGCCTTGGGAGCTTAAAGAGTGAATATGTGTATTACATAACATACATTGAACCTTTGCTCGTTGAGGTGAACAAGAGGAATTATTGAGTTTTATAATTTTTGCAATTAAGACATATGTATGGGGTATATTTTGTGAAGGATTATCATATCCTTAAATAAGATTTATAAAAGATTACTTTTCACTTGTGGTAAAGTAAGAAGATTGTGAGTGTTGCTCTTTATCCGTGACAAAGAAGATGTAGTATTGAGAGTTACTTTTCACCTATTGGAGGAAAAAGATAGCTACTTCTTAAGTGGAGCATAAGGAGTAGATTTAGGTCAATGGTTGTTTAGTCTAAAAGCTATGAATTGATCTTATCTCTTTACTCTCAATGGTTGTTTACTCCAAAAACTAAAAATTGATCTTATCTCTCTCTACTCTCTTTTATTTATTATTGTCATTGTTTTGTGATTGTTATATGTGAAATTTTCATAATTACTCTGTCTTATGTGCCATTTAGGGATTAACAATTAGTATTATATCAAATCTCATTTATTGCATATACATTTTTAAAAACTTAAGCAAAATTTACTATAGCACAATTTAATTCTTTTTTAGCCAAAAGGGTTAAGAATTCAATATTACTCCTTTTTAGTAAAAATAATTACTTGTTTTGGAGAACTAAGATAACAGTCTTTCTTATAGTTATAGATTTTAATATATGGGAGTTTGTAAAAAACAGAGTGAGTGGTATATGAATGACAATAGATTCACTTCATTAAATAGTAAGATAATACACATTTTTTAGAATTAGATAGAAATGTGCTTTTAAAAGTTTTAATGTGTCAAAATGCTCATGATATTGGAATATACTATATCTTACATATGTTAATGATTTTCATAATGATATTGTTGTTAATGATATTAATATTACTTATAGTGAAACTAATGACAATCTAGATGATAATCGATAATGGAGTAAAAATAATGAGAAATATCAAAGGAAAAAGAGAGCACTAAAGATCATATGGGATGATATAAATGATTCCAAAAGTAAAGAATCAAATAATACAGTGGCTCACATGTGCTTTAAGGTAAACAATGATGATGTATCCTCTGGTTTAAACTCTCTTAATGATAATGATTATGACAATCATGATGATGATTTCTCTTGTGAAGAATTTATTAAATGGATATAAAAGGAAAAAATTTTAAAAATTGTCCTCCAAGTATAATTAGGTTAAAATAAGCTCTTTGATGCATATAGGATTGAGAAAAAGAAGTTGAAATGTAATATACATGACTTGAAATAATTTAACAGTGAGATTGTTGCTAATAATAAAGTGGATAAAGTTGCATGAGAATCAAGGATTGAAGAAGGAGATCAATATGGTCAAAGAATCATTTTCTAAGTTCACTATAGGAACTGAAAATTTGAAATAGTATTTTTGGAGCCTAAACAAAATCTAATGATAGGCATGGAATTAGTTTCATTTATAAAAGTATACCATCCAAAATTAAGATAATTTTTATGAGGGAGAAGTATTACATGATGAGACTATGTCTAAATCATCACATAAGCAAGTTGCATTTTCTAAATTTGTACAAAAAAATTATATTTATCCATCATCCTTTAGGTCAAAAGCAAAAAGAAAATTATGTGCATTCATATATGGATCACATTTTGAACCTAGAGGATATAGTACCTGAGACCAAAAAAAGGAACAATTTTATGTAAGGTCATCTTAAAAGAATATGAAACATTCTTCTCATTTATATAAGCCTCTTTATCATCAGAACGACATGAAACGAGTTTGCAATTGTTACAAGTCTCGTACAAGTATAAAGGCATGATACTTGCTTTCATTTAATATAAGTCTTATATGAAACAAAGAAGCATGAAATTTACTTAAAATCACCATAAATCATTTGTTAGGGTTCACTATCATACAAGAAAAACTCCTAACCTAACACCCCCCACCAACCCAACATATCTAAATGTGAGCTTTATACATAATCTATCAAGGCTTTAAAATGCTTATAAGTCATACTCTTATAGGACTTTCTCGCATGGCATTAACATTTTTAATTTCTATTATATGGGATACTAAGTTTTTGGTAGCTATATAGGCTTTCCATCTATTGATTAAGTCATTACCATGATCGTTCAGAACTCAGTTGACTGATAGATAAGGCGGAGCGTCCTTGGCTAAGTATTATAGCACATAGGGCTTCGACGCTACTATAGCGCTTCGCTAACTCAAAGTGCCTCGCTATGAGAATGATGCTTCGCTAATGCTCGTCTAAGTCTTGAACCTTCGTGCTGACCGTTCATTTTCTCAATAGTAAAAGCGCTTCTCTTTGCCCTTTAATTAGAAGGACAAGAAAGAGATTTTTTATTTTATTACTCCACATCTGCGCTCGTCAAGCCGACCTTAAGGGTGACTTAAATAAAGAACTGTATCTAGAGTTTTATGTGATAAAAAGATATTACTTAAGCTCAAAGGTAAATTATACCGTTTAACGATTAGGTCGACCATGCTCTATAGGATAGAGTGCTGGCCCATCAAATAGGTGCATAGTCATAAAGTAATGGTGGCAGAGATGAGGATGCTCAATTGAATATGCAACCTTACTAGAAGAGATAAGGTCAGGAATGTAATGGTAGCAGACAAATTAAAGGTGGCTAATATTAATAAAAAATTAAGAGAGATGAGGTTTAGGTGGCTCAAACATGCTAAGAGGAGACATCCTGAAGCTCCAGTGAGAAGATATGAGAAGATTATACTTAGAGACTGTAAGAGAAAAAAATGAAGGTCTAAGAAGAATTGGAGGGAAGTAATTAGAATCGATATAATTGGAACTTACCAACGATATGACCTTCAATAGAAAACTTTTGCGCACTGGGATACAGATAAAGGATCTCACACAAAGAGGTCCTTCTTCTTTTTTTTAGGTCTTTTAAGTATTTTTCTTTGAGTCTTATGTCTTATATTTAGCCTAAACTTTTAATACATAGTACTTTCTTCCTAATTTTTAGCCTGAACATTCTCTTACTTAGCCTAAATATTTTTTTGTAATGGCTTGTTTTATTTATTAATGTACTTCTCTTCTTTCTTGTTTAATGTTTTATTTACTTATTTATCTTTTATTTTTATTTTGTTCTATATTTATTATATTATTTATTTTAGTACATATTTCATTTTTATTTATACATTTTATTTTTATTTTTACTTTATTGTTATTATCTTGTATTTCTTTTTATTTGTATTTGTATTTGTATTTTATAATTATATGCTTTTTTTATAAATCTATCGAAAAGCCTCCCTACCAATTAGGGATAAGATTACATAACACTGAACCTCCTTAGGCCTCACGTATCAGGAGACTCCACTGAGTGTTGTTGTTATTGTTTTAGAACATATTAATTTATTTACCTCGCAGGTCACTATCAAATTGTATGAAATTAATAACAATAGTTAGTATCACTTCTATTTAGATCAAATAAAGAAAAGTAATGGTATCTCCAACAATTAATTTCAAAAGAAAAATCACTATGAGCCTCACATAAGTCAAGTAAAGAGGTAAGCATTAAATGACTAATTATTGAACTAAGTGAAGAAGAAAAGGAGGTAACCATTGGTGGTATATAAAATAAGGTATACATTTGCTTTCGTATTGATAACATTTACACATATTGACTTGACATATATAGTTAGGAGGAGAAAACATTATTGTATATACGTAGAGGAAGAAAGGTATATTAATTTTTAAATTAGCACACGTCTTTTGGAAGATTATTTATTTACTTGATAAACACTTTATATGTACTCTTCACTCATATAATAGAGTTTTTGAAAAGGAGAATAAGGAGGTTATTTTTTTTATGTTTATAGATTTATATATTATACACCTTTTTTAAGGTTAACAAAAAGCAGGAGAGAATAGTGATATTTAAGCTTAATCATTCCTAATGTATAGATTAAGGGAGAGTATGTATTACATATTACTTTAATATATGGGAGCTTACTCGATATCATTTACTTTCTCAAATATTACAACTATGTTTCATCGTCAAAAAGGGGGGAGCTTGTTGACCAAGTGAAGTCTTAACTCATGGTTTGATGATAACAAAAATACATTGATATTAATAAATTTATTTTTTGTGATATTAGTAGTTCTATTATAATGAAATCAAGCAATATATGAATGATGTTCATAGAAGGGCAAAGTGAGTAAAGGAGTCAATTGAATAAATTGAACAATTAATGGATGGAGAAAATGAGCAAAGTAAAGTACATATATAATTTAATTGAAGAACCAAGAACAAGGAGGATTAAACATATTAAGATTTAAGCAAATTATTTTAATCATTTTGGTAACTTTATTTTGGTGATTTTAATGAATTTGGGACCCAATCGTTGCATGATCATTTAAATGCAAGACATATAACCTATATTTTCATAGTTAAGAGGAAAATTAAGAAAGGTTTTTAAGAGAATCTCTTGGTGCATTAAAATAATTTTGGAAAAATTTTGAAACAATTTTAAATTAAATTTTCATCAAAGAAATATGTTATGATCTCTTGAAGAACTTGAAATATTTTGAAAAAAAATTGTTTGAAGAAGTTTGGTTGAACAATATGGTAATTTAGGTAACCAATACTAGAATTTTAGATAGATTGGTTAATTATGCGTAACAGAGCATTATCTTTTGATATTATATACCATAAGCTTATGACCATATTGGTCGACCAATATTAGTATTACGACTAGTTTTTATTTCTAAAAACTAATTTGAGTTGCTTTAAGTATAAAAAATCATATGAATTGTGCGAGGGAAGTTGGGCATGATAGAGAATTGTTAAGGGCTTTGAGAGCCTAGAGAGTGTACGGATGCATTGCATCACATAATGAGCCTTTGTTCACTAAGGTAAGTAAAAGGAGCTTTTGAGTTTTATGATTATTGAGGAATTTCCTTAGCATACACTTTATGTTCCTCTTGACTTGGAATAAGATTTATAAAGCATTGTTCTCCACTCACGACAAAGTAAGAAGATTGTGAGGATTCCTCTTTACTCGTAAGAAAGAAAACGTCATATGGAGGATTGCTTTTCACCCATTAGAAAAAGAAGATTGTGAATTCCTAAATGAAGCTTAAAGAATGAACAAAATCTAATGATTGTTCGACTAAATCACTATAAATCGATTATGTCTCTCTTTTTCTACTCTCTATATTTCTTATTTTAATTACTTAATTATCATTTATTAGTTTACAAACAAGACAAAAAATCAACATAAAGTTAATTTATTAGTTTACAAACAAGACAAAAAATGAACACACATAATTTCTCCCTAAACCAATGAAAATTTTCTACTTTCTCTATGAAATATAATTATTTAACATAAATTAATCTATTTTCATATTCATTATAAAATTATAAAATATTAAAAAACAAAATATTATAAATTTATTTATAAAAAATATTATACTTACTAATTTGATATGAATTATTTATAATAAATAAATGTATATTAAATACAAATTAATTATTTAAATAAAATAATAATATAATTAGTGATATTAATTTAAGTAAAAAAACTATTTGAATAAATGTTATATAAAATTGGAAGAGTGTAGAGGTATGAGTTTCATTCTGTTTATTAGTAAACTTGAATCATTTTGGAATTTATGCAAATTAAATATCAAATTACAACTTTAACATTATACATTTAATAGTTTAAAATGTATAAATAAATAATTATTAATCTGTATTAGATGTGTGTGTGTATATATCTTTAATAAAAATAATAAAATAAAGAAAAGTAGATGTTTATTTCGTTATATTCCATATAAATAAAATACTAAATTAAAGAAAAAGAAAAATGATACATTAAAAGTGGATGATTGTCTCATTTCATACTAGAAATAATAACTTAAAATCTTTTGATAATAGCAATTCTTATTTTTCGATTAAGATAATTATTTGAATTCGTAAAACCATTTTATAGAAGTTATAACATTCTCAGGGAAATGTAAAATCATCTATATTTTATTGTTTTAATTTGTCGCGTTTAAAATTCTAGACATGAAATATTCATTATGTAATTTATAGTAAATATTGTACACTTCATTTTATACATTTATTTTAGTAAATGTGTTTATAAAAATTAAAAGATAACATAAAATATTTTTAAATAAATTACATTTAAAAAACAAGGTGCAGCATAACTTTTTCTTATAACTATATCTTTTTAACAAATTAAATATATACATTGAAAATTTTAGAATAGAAATTATGATCATTTTAATATGACGATTAAGAACAGAGACGTAAAATAATTATTATGTTCATTATTTATTAAGTATGACAATATGAATTATTATTGTTGAATTTAACATAATTAATAATAAGTATATAAAGACTAACTAATATGTACGATTTTAAAAATTCAATATTGTAATTCAACATAAATAAAATTAAATTAGATCAATAAAATATAGAACAAATATTTCTTAAATAATATTGATGGAATATAAATTAATTTATATGTATTTAGAAAATTGAGTTACGATATAATTATCTATTTTTTTCATTGTTATAATTAAATAGCATTTAAAAATCAAGGGAATACATAAATCATATTTGTTTTTATCAATAATTATGAATAATTTATTTCTATATTTATTTGAAATAAATGCATTAGAATAAAGACATATTTCAATTATTATTAAATAAATGAATTACCAAATGGAAGTGCAATGTAAATTTATCTAATCATTTTTCTATTTTAAATAAATTTTAGTTAAAAGTTTAGTTATACAATTTATTAACACAACGAAAATTGTGTTCCATTTTTCATATATATATATATATATATATAATATTAGCGATAAGGAAATACATTATAAAGCTTAATTACAAAATTAAAATAAAACCAATATGTACCAAATTTTAATAAAAATTATTATTGAATTAGGTCATAAAAGTATTCAACGATGTTATTTGATTAGTTTCATGTAGATATATTTATAATAATTGACAAGTAATTACCATAATAAATAAATAAATTAAATTGGTAAGGATAATGTTATTTACATAAGTTTAATTATTTTTCTTTTTAAATTTATACAATATTTTTCCTAGTTATTGATAAATGAGAAGCTATGAAGTGATAGTGTTTGATAGAGTTCTACATCATGCTCTTAATGTAATGGAAATTAAAGTTTAAAAAGATTTACATAAAAACGTAATTTACATCTTAATTTATGTGAATCTAACTAAGAATATGTTTTAAAAAATTCATAAATATTTAAATCAAACTAAAAAAATAAAACAAATGTATAAAAAATCAATTTGTTAATTATAAAAAATTAAAAACCAAATTCATTAAATATTGTTTTAATAAATTCGAAGTTCAATAAAGAAAATAAAGAAATGAAGTAGTTGCAACTCTCAAATAACAAAAATATTAAAATCAATTTTAAAAAATACTCTAAATACAATATAAAAAAAGAAGAAGGTTTAAGTGAGATTGTATTGATCACAAAATCTTTAATGTTAATGGACAGTCTCAATAATTTTACGAAGTTAAATACAACCTAAGACATATCCATACATGAAGCCATAAATCTATTTATAATTTTATAAAATTAAATATTATTTGAAACATAAGTGTGCCTGATGCCATGTCTTAAAATTGAATTTTCCAAAAAAATTATACAAATTGATACATAACCGAGTTAGAAATCATGTTCAAATCTAACCTTCAACCTCAAGTTAAACTAAAGACTAAATTAATCTAATCAATACTCTTTATCTTTCAATTTAATTTAATCCTACACATTCTTTCACAACATTATTAATCGCATCTAATTTTTTTTTTTCTTGTTTCATATCATCAACTTTGATATAATGCTTTTATTTGTATATGATCCACTCTATCCCTAAAATGAAAATTAATATGTTCATTCTTGGAAGTGAAGAAAATCTAATATGGTGTTCCTCTTGTAATCATCCCAAAATTTTGTATGAACCACTCTTAGAAATCACCATTTTACTTGATCGTTCATGGTTGCTGGAAGTATCATTTTCATCAAAGGAAAAAAAGACCCTTATAAGCTTCCTGTTGAACATGCAGAAACCTGTCTACTTAAGACTTGTTGAATTTCAACTTGCTCATTTACAGATGAACTTCACCATATATAATGAAACATTAGATGCATCTGTCGTTCCCAATATAAAATGGTATAAAAAAGAGCAATGAAGTACATCGATGTTATCAATTGCATAATCAAGAAACCAACAACGTTTTGCATTCAAACGAGTAAACTAGGAGTTTGTGAAAGCTGTTGTAATCCAGTGCTTGATATTGGTGAGGAACAATGTAAAATATATTGTTTAAACTGAATCCCTCAGATTGGTAATATAAAGAATAAGACACAGACGTCTGTATACCAAAATGATCACCACAGGGTATCAGTCGCATCATCATATACAAAAGTTAGAAAACAAGAACGAAATTTGGATAGCCAGGAAATTCTAATCACCAAGGAGGTAATTCTATGCCTTCCAGTACCAAGAAGTTTTAATTCACAAGGAGGTAAACCAGCAAACTTTCGATGTCACTTTCACAATGTTCCATTTTCAGAAAAGTTATGCAACTAGCTAATGCAAAGGTTTGGCTCTGGAAGACCACAACGTTATAGAAGTACAAGCACTCTGGGCAATGTTGTAAACAAACATACTTGATAAGCCCTAACAATGACAACCAGATAAAAAGTTTTTGTAAGATCCCAACTCTTTCTCATTTATTATCAGAAATCTTCTAATAGTTCTTGGATTGAGAAAAGTACTCTCACTAAACAGTTACACTCAGGAAGCATTCTAGAACTTGCTTTTTGCTTTCTCAAAATGCAGCCCCTCCACTGTTGCCAAGAAGATATAAATATATCGTTTAAACAAATACAAAACAAATTGTGCCCTTGCACTCATCTAGTAATTTGCATGAAATCAGACAAGCTGCCAAGACTCATTTCTCAGTTAACCAGACTATGTAACACCTCATCAACAAGTGCTTACAGCACATGTTTTCTATATTCGTTGCAAAATATAACATTACATAAAGAGAGCATAAGCAAATTCAAAATTAGAACTCAAATTGGCATGGCCTAGCTAGTGGGAAGTGCCAAAAAGGTAAGTATTCTTTAATCAGCTCCGTCTAAAATACAAATTGAGCTCGTCAATAGCAAGCAACAGAGATTGGACTAATCTGGTTAACTTCTTCAGATAACTTGCAATTGAAGAAAAAAACATACCCCCCATCATTCCTTTATCGCCATTTTGTAACCACATAGCCATAGTGAAACTTGTTCCAGCACAGTTTTATGTCACAGCATCACACCCGTGTAATGATAATTAATGCATACAAATACTATTTACATTATTTATTAAAGAAACATATGAAAAAATATTTACCACCATTAAGAAGAAGCAGCTTTGATAGCCTGTTCTAACTCACTTTTCAAGTCAGTTGTACCTTTTACAGGCTTCTTCACATCCCTTGTCCTGCTTTGTTCTCCATCATTTTTCCTAATGAGCCTCTGCTCGAAGTTCCCAAAACTACTACTTAATTCAGGCACAAATCTCTTCTCAACACCATTAGTCCCTCTCCTTAAATCCCTATTTGAAACTCCATGTCTCATGTCCTCTAAAATTTGCTTGAGATCTTTATTTTCCTTCTCTAACACCTCCAAGTCTCTTATTATCCAAAAACACATTCCCTTCAACAACTGGACATCACCCACATTATTCTCATAGCTCTTTTCCTTCAATTCCTTCACCCCCTCAACCCTTTCAATCCCAATCTTATTCACAGTCAAATAAGGCAGCTTCGTTCCCATCTCATCAGGCAAATTCACACTCCACCTCAAATTCACCAATACCCTTTTGGTCAATGGAAGCACTGTTCTTGCCCTAACAGAAACGCCCCCAAAAATACCATCCTTTTTCCGACCACTCAACACCATTTTCTGTTCCACAAAAGATCCATTTTCATTACTATCAGAACAAAGCTTCAGGTTTTGAAATCCCTCTTTCTCTTTCCCATTAAACGGCTCCAATTTCAATTCCTGCCAACCCAATGACCCATCTGGAGAAAACCCACTTCCAAGTTCAGGTCTTGTAAGCGACCCTGAACCCAAATGTGTCTCGGCAGTGGAATAAGACCCAATACCCATATCAGGGTTATGATATGAACAAGATTCAGTCTTTCTGTGGAGGGAGAAATGCCCGTGTTGAGGCTTGAACTGCAGAGAAAAGCTAGGTACAATTGTATTGGGACTAGCAGTTGACAGCGAGAAACTAGCAGAGAAAACAAGAGGGGAATTGTGAGGAGAGCCAAAGAAGCCTAAACCGGACCTGAGAGACAGAGAGAAGGGAGAAGTGGCAGTGATGGCGGTCGATTGAGCATAGGTGAGTTTGAGAGAAGGGCCAAGAGGGAAAGTTGTGGACAGAGAGAAAGTGGAGCGTGGTAAGGAATTAGAGGCGTTGGTCGTGGTGGTGGTGGTGGTAGTGGTAGTGAAAATAGAAGTGAAAGGTTGATTGAATATTGAAATGGGAAGCTTTGCTTTGAGGAGAGGATTGTAGTTATGATTGTCATCGTCGTCATCCCGGAGAATGAGGGAAAGCTTCATGGCACAAGGACCTGAGACTTGTGGACGAGTTTGCGAAGAGAGGTGACTGAAAGCTTAAATTTAGGCTTTTAGTGTTAGGTGTGATAAGAGTTGCCGAATTTGCATTAAGTTTCCAATTTCAACTAAGCGAATGGATCTGCTCCAATCCATGTAGCCGGGTTTTGGGGAGCGGTTTTAAAGTTTTATCGGACCAGACAAATCCCCGGTCCGGCTTGTTAGATATTTTTATATTTAAAGATTATATATTAAAATATATTTTTTAATTTAGTCTTTTAAATTTTTATTTTTTAAATTAATCTGATATTTTCTGATAATTTCATTTATCAGCTTATATAATCAGCATAACCCGAAATTTTTCAGTAGAATTTTGATACCAGTAGCTATACAAAGTTCAAAGTATTGCTTAAAATTAGAGATGTCAGTATTGGCCCGATTTAGCCTAGTCAAACCAGCCCACAAGTCAGGCCACAGGCCGGGTGGGTATGACCTATGAACTGGCGGGCCAGGCTGGGGTGGACGGGTGGCGACTGGCCTTTGGAACCGTAGACAAGTCAGACCACAGGCCGGTCTGACCGGCCCTGCCCATGGCCTGTAGCACGTCCACCACCCAAACATATTTTAATAAATAGTCTAATTTATTAAAATAACTAATAAATAATTTAAGTAAATTAAGAATTTATAATTAATATAATTCATAATTTTAACAATAACTTTTAACTTATTAACTTATTAACCTTTCATATAAATCTCTAATTAATTGAATTAAATGTCCTCATTAATTAATTATATGTTGTTATAATTTAAGGTTGTCACATAATACATATATTAAAAGAAAAAAAAGGTGAAATTTTTATTAATTTTATGAAACATGAATTTAGTTTTATCAATTCTCTCTTAAAATAATTAATAAATAATTTAAGTAAATTAAAATTTTGTAATTAGTGTAATTCATAA
>JAOQMS010000005.1:14416775-14428957 GCA_027563885.1 Erythroxylum longipes
AATAAAATAATAGCTATTTTCAATGTAATAAACTGTAATTATTTATTTTTATAACTGAATTACTTATATATTATTTTAGAATTGATACATTAGGATTAATAAAGTGATTAATTCATTTTAAGATTAATATAAATACATATATGCATAATGGATACATAACGTAAATATGAAAAATAAAATAAAAAGTTTAAATTGAGTTAATTGACTTGTTTACAAAAAATAATTATGACAACATTATCATTGCTACGTATTTTTAATAAATATAAATTGGTTTGTATTTTATATAAATATTTTGTATAATTTATGAGTAATTTCATCTTACATTTTACTATAATTGATTATGTTATAATTTATGATTTATTACAATTTTTTAAAATTGTCTTTAAAAAATTTTAAAAATATATTAGAGGCTCGAGCCGATTAAGGCCCTACGGGTGGCCCGTGGCCCGAGAGGGCTGGCCAGGCCTGGCCATGGGCTTCACCACAAGCCGCCCAGTATGGCCGAGCGGGGCCATCAACAACCTAAGTCCAGCCCGGCCCGTTGACATCCCTACTTAAAATAATATTATATATCACTTATGCCTTTCCATCAGTAAATACATTGCAACAACAATCCATTTGAGAGGTTATAATGTTTATCAAATCTTTGTTTTCTTTTCGTTTTTCTTCTAGTTTATGTTTGATTTCATTTTCTATTATGTGCAACTACACATCTTTAACGTCTAAGTTAGATGAACCCTAGTTTGTGCTATAACATGTCTTGATTATTTTATCTAATGAAATTATTTTGATTGATCTATTGTGATTCAATTATTTGTTTAATATATGTTCTAATAGATCCGAAATATTAGTACATAATATGATTTCATAATATAGAGAATGAGAAATCTTGTGTATATCTACCGTAATTGAAAGAGAGTTAATTACAAACCTAGAAATAAGTCCACATAAATCCTCTAGATTATAATCAAACCTAATAATGAAGTTTACAAATTAGTAAAGCAATCTTAGTACATTTAACCTAAGTAATATCGAATGATAATTCTAAGATTAGTAGTCTCAAGTGAGTTATTAGCATACGATATGAATTTTCACAGTCCAATAGTAAATAAAACAATTGCATAATAAAAGGTCAATTATTTAAGGTTTTAGGGGGATTTATGACCTAGACACTAATTCTTGATATTGATTATTTTCTAAATGACTTCTTTTGTCTCCGTGTTCAAAATTGCTGCCTATTTTATTTTAATTGTTTAATTTTCTTTATTAAAATCTAAAATCAGCTCTTAGGCTTAGGCTACATAATAGGAGAAAGATAGCTCTAAGGCTAGATAATAGGAAAAAGATAATTACTAATTGCTGTCTTTGTGGGATCGACTTATACTTGCCTATACAAGCTACAACTACGCCATACACTTATGGTAAATTTACTATTGATATAGAAATAAACAAATCAAGTTTTCGATGCAGTTGTCGAAAATAGTGATATTAGGAATACCTGGATGTTATTACTCTAACCATTATTTTTGTGTTTATTTTTATAAGGATGTAGTCTAAATTTTATATTAATTTTATTTTATATTTCTTTTTATTTTTGTTAGTTTTTTTCATGTTCTTTTATCCCTTTTTTGTATATTTTATAAGGATGTAGTCTAAATTTGGATGGATCAAAATTCCTAAAATTGTCATATTCAGGAAAGTTTCACTAAGCCTTCTCACTTATTATATATACTTATATTGTGTAAATTGGGGACAATGTACAACTTTATGTGTGGGGAAGGGGTTAATGAACATTAATGATTTCTTTAAGCTTATTATAATCTTGGTTATAATGGTTTATAAACTAATATCTTAACTTAACTGAAATCTATTCATAAATACTTTATTTCATTGTTGAATATTGATTTGAATTAGTATGCAAAAAGATGATAGTATGAAAATTGCATACTATTTACACACATAAACCAATCTTTTTTGTGAGCTTTTGAACCTTAAAGCAAAATTTCAAAATTTTTAAGATCTTTTATTCTTTCATGTATGTTATCATGTATAGTAGAATAATTCTAGAACGTGCTTTTATTATACATATTGAGACTAGATTTGTTAAATTTTAATTATTGAAGTGATAAAGGCACTTGGATTCAACAATTTGATTTAGCCTATTTCTTTGATAATTACATTACCTTAAAATTATCCTTTAGGAGTAACCATGTTAAGCCTAAGCCTTTTTCATTGATTATACCCTTATATTAATCTCTATCCTATTTTTCTTTGAATCCTTTTTAATTGTTTTGAACTATGAAGGTTATTTACATTACATGTTTGATTGAAACTTTAAATTATTTAAAGGTCCAATATTTCTTTAACTGTGGTACAATATGAATGCTCGATATAATTATTGTGATAAAAAAAGAGCATGGAAAAAGTAAAGAAGAAAAATTGTCTTTATAATGAGTGGACCTGTGTAATTATAAACAAGTTTCTTGTAATTTTTCTTTAATAAATTTCCTTTAATTTCATCTTTTTTAATATCCTAATCATACTATACCTAAGCCCCATTACAACCTGTATAAAGAACTTTGATTTTTGTTTCTAATGTATACATAAGTGGTGGAGATATGATAATACTGTAAGCATATAGGAAGAGTTCTACTATGCATTAATTGAGAGTTTTATACTTTTCACCCTAAAAACTTGGGTGCATTAAGTGAATTCTTGGTGAGGGTGTAAAAGGTTTATGCTTTTGATATTAATGCAATTCTTGATGTGATTACTATTAATATGGACCTAGGAAGTTAATTTTAGGATGATTTGATTCTAATTATATGTTAATTTGATTGAATATGACATTATGATTTATTTTATGAATGGACAGGTTAAGATTAATGAAGGATTGACGTTGTAAAATTGATAACTTTTATTATAGTTTGCTTGAGGACAAGCAAAAGCTTAAGTGTGTGGATGTTTGATAGATGCACATTTAATCATATTTATACTCTATATTTGATGTATTTTTACTTGATATTTTATACTTTTATTGTATATTTGGTACTTAATTTGCACCAAGTGCATTTATAAGTTGTAACTGCCTTCACGGACTAAAATGAGAAGATTTTGGATGAAAACGTATCATAAAACAAAGATCTACGACAATTAAGGGATATATGACCATGTAAATGGCCTTGTAATTCTCAGGCTATACAGATTCGTGAATTTTAGAGAATTTAAGTTATACACTATCTAGCACATTGTCATGTATCAGACTGTGTATCTCTCAGAAACCTTATAATTTACTATAAAAAGTCATGATCATAGGCAAAGGGTGAGTATACTTTGTAGATGAATCTAAACATGGAGAACATCCAAAAGGGACGATATTGATCCAGAGAAGTGGAAAACATGAAGAAATCATCAAAAGATCCAAAATATTACGACATCAACCTTAAACTTATAAGAACATTTGATAAAAGAGAAAGAGAGATTTAGAATTATGAACTTTTTGTTTTTTATTTTTTCTTTTAGTTTATGTTTGATTTGTTTTCTATTATATTTAACTAAACATCTTTAATGTCTAGGTGAGATGAACCCTAGTTTGCGCTATAACATGTTTTGATTATTTTATCTAATGCGATTGTTTTGATTGATCTATTATGATTCAATTATGTGTTTAATATATGTTCTAATAGATATGGAATATTCGTACATAATCTGACTTCATAACATCGAGATTGAGAAATCTTATGTATAAATAGATCTACTTTAATTGAAAGGGGTTAATTGTAAACCTAGAGATAGGTTAACATAAATCCTCTTAATTAGGGTCAAACCTAATAGTGGAATTTACAAATCGATAAAGCAATTTTGGTACCTTTAACCTGAATAATATCGGTTGATAATTCTAAGACTAGTTGTTAGTAGTCTCAAGAGGGTTATTAGAATATGATAGGAATTTCCATGGTCTAATAGTTAATAAAATAATTGCATAATAAAATGTCAATTATTTAAGGATTTTAGGAGGATTCATAATCTAGACATCAATTTTTAATATTTATTATTTTTAAGTGACTTCTTTCATTTATGTGTTGAAATTGCTTCTTACTTTATTTTAATTGTTTAGGTTTTAATTTTTCTTTATTAAAATCCAAAATCAATCCTTAGGCTATCTAGTAATCGTTGTCTTTAGGAGATTGAACCGTACTTGTCAGTATTAGCTACAACTAAGCTATGCACTTGTGATAATATTAATATTGGTATATAAATAAACTAATCACTTAACGTGTTGCTAGACGTCAATCTTGATATATGATTATAAATTGATTGGAGAATTAATGATAAATTAAAAGAGTTTTAATTTATTTGATCCTAATTATGAATTATAATTATAATTTATGATCATTGTCAATATATTAGAAACCTAATAGGTTACACATATAGAGCAGTTTAAAAGAGAAAAATTAATTTCAATTAAGTTGGACTTAATTATAAAGTTTGAGAAACTTTAAGGATCAAATATAAGGTATTTGATTAAATTAATTATGAATAGACAAAGACTTAAATTATAATTGATGTATTTTATTTTAATAGAAATTAATTTAATTATAAAGTTTGAGAGACTTTATGGATCAAATATGAGATATTTTATTTTATTAAATTTAAATTAATTAGAATTAGAATTAGAATTTAATTATAATTGAGATATTTAATTTTAATAGAAAATTAAAAAAACCCTAATGCTTTTCCTATAGATAGGGAATTAACATTAGAGGGCTAGCATTTTTACTTTTTCTTCCTAAAAGTTGAAAAATTGCTTTGTAGATACTTTTAGACACTGGATGCGTGAACAACTCATAGTTGACACATCAAAAAGTTTTCGAAAGGATTTCAACAAGAAAATCAAATTAGGTATGATTTTATATTTTATGAATTGATTAAATTATTCTAGTTATTTAATTATTGGGATACGATTAGAAACCGTAAAATTTTATTTTTCCTTGTGCCCGTGATTCGAGCACAGTTGGTTTCTAAAGGTTTTTATAATGGTGCATCAAGAAGATTATACTAAAAGGATGGTTGAAAATCAGGTGGAATTGAGAACTTCATAGATTGAAACAATTGCCACAAAATTACTTGATGAATTCCATGAACTGTTACAAAACTTATTAAAATAGTGCATTGATATTTTTGAAGAATCGAGAGGATTGCCACCTTCTAGATTCAATGATCATAGAATACCATTTAAGGAGGGAATAGAGGATGCAAATCTTTGACCTTATAGGTACTCTGGAGTCCAAAAATGCCTTCTAGAAGAATTGGTAGAGGACATGCTGTAACAGCGTATCATTAGACAAAGTGTTAGCTCGTTCTCAGCTATAGTTATTTTGATCAAGAAAAAGGATTGATCGTGACATTTTTGTGTTTATTACAGATCCCTAAATCGGTACACCAGAAAGGAAAATTTTCATATTCCTTTAGTGGAGGAATTAATCGATGAGTTAAATAGTGTACATTTAGTTTCTAAACTAGATCTTGGAGCTGGTTATAATCAAATACAAGTGCATGAGGATGAAATTTACGAAACAACTTTTAGAACCCATGAAGGAAATTATGAATTTCTTGTAATGCCTTTTGGATTAATGAATACACCATCTACATTTCAAAGCTTAATGAATCAAATATTCAAGGTGTATTTACGAAGGTTCATATTGGTGTTTTTTGGTGATATTTTGATATATAGTCAAACCTTTGAATTGCATTTGAAGCATCTATACTTAGTATTGGAGATTTTAAAAGAACAATGATTTTACATGAAAATGTCTAAGTGTTCTTTTAGAGTTCCTCAATTGGAATACTTAGGACATATCATAAGTAGCAATGGAGTATCAACGGATTCGTAGAAGATTCAGGTAGTGTCCGCTTAGCCACAACCACTAAGCAACTCGGAGGGTTCTTGGACTTATGTGGTTATTACAAAAGATTTACTAGAGCTTATGGATAGATGAGCAAGCCTCTAACTAATTTGTTGAAGAAAGACTCATTTTAATGGATAAAAGAGGGCATTGATTCGTTCTCAACTCTGAAGCAAGCTTTGACGGTAACTCCTGTACTAGCTCTTCTTAATTTTGTTATAGAGTTTATGGTAAACGTTAATGCGAGTAGTGAGGGTATAGGTACAATACTTATGCAAGAAATTCACCTATAGCATTTGTTAGCAAAAGGTTATCCAACAAACACAAACACCTTTCCGTTTGTGAAAAGGAGTTCTTAGCTTTAGTAATGGTGGTTAAACAATGACCTCATTACTTAACTGGAAGACATTTTGTTGTGCAAATAGATCATCAAAGTTTGAAATACTTGATGGACAAAAAAATTATGACTCCTTTTAAAAAGAATTGGCTTCCAAAATTGGTAGGTTTTGATTTTTCTATTAAGTACAAAAAGGGAATAGACAACTCTACTGCAAATTCCTTATCAAAGGTGACTAGTTTTGAGCTATTCACCTTAACCATTTCTCAGGTAAGCAAAGGATTACTCTCAGAAATAAAAGATAGTTGGAAACATGATACATCTCTCCATAAATGAATTCAGTAGATTCAACAGAGTGAGTATAAAGGAACGATTTATATATGGAGCAATGATGTTTTACGAAAGGGCATTTAGTGGCTGGGAACTCAGCATCTCTTCATGTTAAATTAATTGATCTATCACATGCAACTGGTTATGGAGGATAATCTGGTTAGTTGGGAGCGTATAAGAGGTTGAGTATAAATTTTTCAAGGTGAAAGTTACAAAGAGATGTTGGGGAGTTTGTACGTAAATGTGAAGTTTGCCTGAGGAATAAAAATGAAATTATTGCTTCACTTGGCTTGCTTAAGCCTTTATCTATTCCTCAACATTTATGGATTGATATTATTATAGATTTTGTAGGTGTTTAGTAGTTGGGAACTCAATGTCTCTTCGTCTCAAATTAATTGATTTATCATATGCAACTGCTTATAGAGGGCATTTTGGTTGGTTGGGAATGTATAAGAGGGTGAGTGTAAATTTTTTCTGATGAAAGTTACAAAGAGATGTTAGGGAGTTTGTACATAAATGCGAAGTTTGCTAGAGGAATAAAAATGGAACCACTACTTCACCTGGTTTGCTTAAGCCTTCACCTATTCCTCAAAATTTATGGACTATTAGTGCGGATTTTGTGGAAGGATTGTCATGTCTTAGTTGTTGATAGAATGAACAAAGACACTCATTTTGTTCACTTACGCCACCCTTATACTACAAAAAAGGTTGCTAAAATATTTATGGATCATATTTTCAAGCTGCAAGGTATGTAACGGATGATTGTTAGTGACAGAGATGCGATCTTTATGAGTGTTTTTCTAGAAAGAGTTATTTAGTCTCCAAGCAGTCACAGTTTTCCACTGCTTATCATCCTCAATCGGATGGACAAACAGAGGTTCTTAATCACGCACTTGAAACATATCTTCATTCTATGTCTTTAGATTATCTAACAAATTGGAGTAGATGGTTATATTTAACAGAGTGGTAGTACAACACTACTTTTCATTCCGGTATAAATGTTACTCCTTCCAAACTGTCTATAGTTTTCCACCTCCTATGTATACTCCATATTTAACAGGTGATTCTTCTATTCTATTAGTTGATCAATGTTGTTGGATAAGGAAGCTATGATCAATATTCTTCATTTTCACTTATAACTAGTATAAGACAATATGAAGAAATTTGCTTATCTTCATTATACTGAGAGAACGTTCACTATAGGAGTTTACATTTATCTCAAGATACATCCTTACAGTCAATAAAGTGTTAAGAAGTGTTTATCACAGAAGTTGGTGGTTTTGTTTTATGGTCCCATCAAAATAATTCTCAAGATATGACATGTGACGTATAGGCTTTATTTACCTACAGATAGTAGGATTCATCCTACCTAACACATTTTGCAATTGAAATGTTGAGTTCCTAATGTAGAAATATCATCTCCAGTGTTACCTACATCTATGTATTCAGCACCTCATATAGCACTTGCTGTTCTTGATTGCAGATTGGTGAATCATAATAATCATCTAGTTGTACAGATATTAGTGTAATGGTTTTCTTTGAAAGACAGCAACATCTCTTGGGAATTTTAGTATGATATCTAACAACTGCTAGCTCAAGATTTATTATTAATGATTTTGATGATAATCTCATAATATTTCAAAAAGTCAAATTGGATTTATTTCCTTGTACAATTAAGAATTTAATTCTTAAAAGGATAAAAATCATATGATAAATGCTTCCTTTCTTGTAGTAACCTTCCTAATGAACTTATCTTATTTATTTCACAATATTTGGAAGAATCTTGTTATCATTGGAGTTATTTTCTTTTATTGTTAATGGGAATTATCAAAAGGAAATAAAAATCATAAGAAATACACTTCCTTTTGTGTAGGAACCTTCTTTATGAACTTACCTTATTATAAATGGTTTATCCAAAAGGATACTACTAATTTTGAAAGTCATATATTAGCCCCATGATTACTGAAAGATTTTTGGCAAAGATGACATCGAAGTTATTCAAATTTAAATCCATCCAATTGACTAAGGATGCAAGTGAAGCAACGACTAGTTGTAAGAAATGTGTACTTAAGGAAGAGCCACTACCTTTGCGAAAAAGAGATCAGACTCTTGAAATACATCTATAACACTCAAGTTGGGATTTTAGTGAAACAATCAAATTGGATACTTAGAGACTGGATGTAGGCTTGGGTGATAAGCCGAATCAGTATAAATCGACTGCATCATTCTTTCTCTCCTTTTAACTTTTAAAATTTTGCATTATATTATGTGTGTGTGTGTTCATTTTAGCAAGATGATCCTTCACTTTTATAATAGGCTCCTTCTGTTTTCAATCCTTTCATTTTATTAGGTGCCTTCTGTTTTAAATTGTTTTAATAGGGTTTATCATCTAACAGGCTCTTGTAGTTTAACAGGCTTCTATCGTCTAACAGACTTCTATTGTTTTAAATTTTAACAGGCCCTTATCTTTATATGAATTGAAAGTAACTTGCAAAAATTTTTAAGTCACATACAATTCTCCCTCTTTTGTGTGTGTTTGCTTTATCATTTGGCATCAAAGCAAGGTTTCATATTTTTGTGTTTTACAGCACGTGCTAGATCATAACAAACATTTTGAGAGGTTTTGAAGGACAATCCATCTCAAAACCTCCTTACTTCAACGGAAACAACTACTCATATTGGAAAGAGAGAATGACCATATATCCCTAATATGTGGATATCAAAGTCTGGCAAGCCATTAGAGTTGGAGCTACACTTTCCACTATCGATAACGTAGAAGTTTGGACTAATGCTGACAGAAAAAATGCACAACTAAACATTAAAGAAAAACATCATCTGATATATGCATTGTCTTTAGAAGAATATGAAAAGAAAAGAACTAGACACTATTTTACTCGACTGGCTACGAGAAAAATTGATGTTCCATGAAATTGAGCTTAGGCGAGATAAAGGATCCTCCTACAGAGGAGGAATGACACTAAAAACAACCTGGTCTGATGGGGATTTTGAAAGCTTTGAAGAAGAAGAGCATGAAGAATTCAACAGCATATGTCTTATACCTAAATTAGGAGATGATGAGGTATATTATTTTGACTTTGATATTGCAGTTGATGAATTAAAAAATGCATATCATGAATTGTATGATCAGTATAAAAGGTTGACAGTGAAGTATTTCAAAGAAGTTGAGAAGTCCAAGAGCAATGATGCATCTCTGAAGAGTAAGATAAAATCATTGGAATCTGTGAATGAGAGTTTGGGGACCAAGAATATGTCTCTTGAGGTTGATTATAAACAAAATGTCTCAGAAAAGGAAGTTCTGGAAGAAAGAGAGGTTAAGTTGGAAAATACATTGCTAAAAAATGATTATGAAAAGGTGAGACAATTAGAAGAAAAGACACGACTTTAGAACTTGAGAAAGAGAAAAGTGTTTGAAAGATCTTATCTCTAGAAAAAGATCTCGCAAAATTTATTGATAGAAGGAACAACCTTGATGCATTGCTTGGTAGTGGTAAATGATTTTTTGATAAGGAAGGAATATGATATAACGAAAACAATAACATCAGGCCATACAAGAACTTCTTTGTCAAATCCAGCAGTAGCTATAACCAAAACAACAAGAACCTGATACATGGTAGAAATTATATCAATTCTCATTCATTTGTTCTGAGCTTCTACTGTGGTAAACATGGTCATATTAGTTATTTTTGTAACTTTCGTAAAATGAGAAAATTATCTCAAATGTATATTTGGAGGTCAAAAAGTCAAACTACTAACCTAAAAGGACTTAAAAAATTTAGGTACCTAAAATGAGATAATACTTTCTACAGATATGCTTCAAAACGGAGACAAGAGAAAATTAATAGATAGTTGATAGTGGGTTTTTGATACACCAGACAAGTGAAATATCACATTTCAACTACATTGAAAGAAAAGATGGAGTTTTGCAGAAAAATTCAAATTGAAAAAAGGTACTGCATTTCATCAATTCGGAGCGATCATAGAAGAAAATTTGAAGATTTCTGCGACAAAAATGGTAAGATTGTAAGAAACAAAGATAGACTTATAGCTCAAGGTTATAATCAACAAGAAGGTATCGATTTTGATGAGACTTATGCACCTATTGCTAGGTTAGAGTCAATTAGAATTCTACTTACTTTCGTTTGTTATAGAAATTTTAAGTTATTCCAAATGGATGTCAAAAGCGCCTGCTTAAATGGATACATTAACAAAAAAGTGTTTGTTAAACAACCTCTAGGTTTTGAAAATGAAGATCATCCATATTACGTGATGAAGTTATCTAAAGCCCTGTATGGTCTAAAGCAGGCTCCTCGAGCAGATATGAAAGGTTAAGTAATTTTCTGCTTTTGAATAACTTCGAAGGAGGAAAGATAAATAAAACCTTATTTATTAAGAGAAAGGAGAATGATTTACTTACAGTACAAATATATGTTGATGACATAATATTTGGTACTACTAATCCATCTTTCTGTGAAGAATTCTCAGGTTTATGCAGGAGGAGAGTAGATATATTTTTTTATAACGACAAATGGCGAGAGTTAAGAGTTAATGATATATTTTCGCTTTGTATGATTTTAAGCATGACATGTTATATATCTCTTCGTTCTTTTCCCTCTATTTTTTGATAATGACAAAAGGGGAGAATTAAGGTGAAGATATATTTTTCTAAAAGATGTATGATATATTTGTATGACTTTTACTTTCATGATTTGTGGTGCATGACTTCTACTTGTAAATTTGTGAGCATGATGAATTTGTGATATATGTTACTAACTAAATTTGTGAATTTTTGATCTGTGATTTGTTAACGATAGGCTCCTTACTAAGAAAGAAAAGGCTCCTTCTAATTAGTAAGAACTTATAAAGTCTACCTATATTTTTCGAAACCCTTCATTATTACTTGAATTTTGAAAATATATCTGTTATTGTTTGTCATCATCAAAAAGGGAGAGATAATTAGTTCAAGGTTTATTATTAATGATTTTGATGACAACCTCATAATATTTCAAAATTTAAATTGTATTTATTTTCTTATACAATTAACAATTTAATTCTCAAAAGGAAATAAAATTATAGGATAAATGCTTCCTTTCTTGTAGGAACCTTCCTAATGAACTTACCTTATTTATTTCATAATATCTGGAAGAATCTTGTTATCATTAGAGTTATTTCTTTTTATTGTTAATGGATTAATTCTCAAAAAATATATATATAAGAAATACGCTTTCTTTCTTGCAGGAACCTTCTTTATGAACTTACCTTATTAAAAATGATTTATCTAAAAAGATCCTACTAATTATGAAGGTCCTATATTAGCCTCATGATTATTGGAAGATTTTGGCAAAAATGACATCGAAGTTATTCAGATTTAAATCAATTCATTTGACTAAAGATGCAAATGAAGTAATGGCTAGTTGTAAGAAATGCCTAGTTAAGGAAGAGTCACTATTTTTGCGAAAAAAGATCAGGGTCTTGAAATACATCTATAACATCAATTCTCTTGAAAGTGATATTATTGTCAAATCTTTTGTGCTTTAGAAAGTGAAAATTCTTTTTGAGAGAGATCATTGAAGCTCATATCAAGCAAATTA
>JAOQMS010000005.1:14438766-14456164 GCA_027563885.1 Erythroxylum longipes
GAAGATATAGAAGAAGCAGAAGATACAGAAGAAGTACAGACGAAACAGAAGAAGTACAGACGAAGCAGAAGATATAGAAGAAGCAAAATACAGAAGAAGAAGAAGATACAGAAGAAGCAGAAGATATAGAAGAAGCAGAAGATACAGAAGAAGTAGAAGATATAGAAGAAGAAGAAGATACAGAAGAAGTACAGAAGGAGCAGAAGATGCAGAAGAAAGCAAAACACAGCAGAAAAATATAGAAGGAAGCAAAACACAGAAGAAAAACGCAGAAGAAAAACACAGGCGAAACAAAGCAGAAGATACGCGAGTACGTTGAGCAGTTAGTTAGTTGGAGTTAGTTACAGAACTCAACTAAATGACGGTTATCAAGATTCAAGAACCAGTTATCAATAATCAAGAAGCAGTTGGAGACTTAGACTATAAATACTAGTCGTAGTTGAAGATTGAATAACTTTCAACTTTTCAACCTTTCGGAAAACTTTTGATCTTACATCTTTTGAGCATTCAAGTGTATACTTAGAAAAGAAAAATTCTGTAGTGCGATACTGGAGAGCTAAACATTACTGTAACAATAGCTCACGATACCTTTCTAGTGAGAGAAAGAAAAGGCTAAGAGCCTGGAGAGGCTAAGATAGCTGAAAGAATACTTAGTGTGAGAGACCTGAAGAGGCTCTAGAGGGAAGAAAGAATACTTGTACATTTGTTGAAGTATAGTGAAAAATCAGAAGAATTCTGAGGACTAAACGTAGACTACGGTTTGGGGTGAATCAGTATAAAATCACAGTGTCTATCTTCTATCTCTCAACTCATTCTATTTTGTTCCTAAACAAGTATATAGAAGTTATTTGCGATTTATCTACGTAACAATTTTTGTATAACGTTTGTGATATTCTTTTAACAAGTTAGAGAAGTTCTTATCAAGAAAAATTAAAGATTTCGTATTTGCGAAAAGAATACACAATTCAACCCCCTTCTTGTGTATATCATATATTCTACGTAATTTCTATATTAATGTGTGATTTACTTCACAAGACACTCCCTACAATACATTTTTTAGTTTTAGATTTTATCTTTTGAAGATTAATGACATGTGAAGCTAATAAAGGAGCTTATGACAAGATCAAGAACGAGCTCTAAGCTCTGAAAGAACTAACCATCTTCGAGTTCTCAATCTCTAGGGGGAATTTGAAATTTTTAAGATGAGTGAGGTTAGAATTGTCAAACAATATAATGATAGGCTTGTGCAGGTGGCTAACAAATTTAGATTGCTCGGAGAAGTCCTTGAAGACAGAAGAAAGATTGGGAAGGTACATCTAAGCGTCCCAAAAAGCTTTAACAAAAGATTTCAAATCTTTAAGAGTATAGAGACATCACTTAACTCGCTTTAATAGAGTTGGTGAATTCCCTACAAGGTAAAATTCATTTACCTTCCAAAATAAAAAGTTGATGAGTGTCTCTTTATTGGTGGCACTATCAACTTACTCCAAAAAAGATTAATGTCTTGTGGCCTCGAGTTTCGCTTACCATATGATGAATATTCAAAGGACTTGATAAAAGCTTTATTAACAAAGTAAGAATTGACAATAAGGCACTTGATTGAAGTAAAGGGCAAATGAAGTGTAACACTTCTAACTTTAATAATTATAAACACAAATTTGAAATTATATTTTGCTTGAATTAAACCAAAATGTATTGAGTATTGGTTAGTTACTCGAAATGGTTATTCTTTCTGTTAACTTTAAAAAGGGTGACCATGTGATTATTGACTTAAAAGGAAGTGAACTCATAAGAATTGAAATAAAGGAAAAGCTTTTTACAATTGATTAGATTTCAAAAGCTGAAACTATTGAAATAATGATTCTCTTGATAGAGTCAACATTGCTTATGTTGATAAATATATGCTTTAGCACAATGGGACATCCTGGTGGTAATTCCTTAATCAAAATGAGCAAAAATGAAAAGGTTGAAGGTCTTTCTAAAGTGAAAGAAGTGAAGACAATATTTCAAGCTTGTCAATTTCGGTAAACAAATTCAATTGCCTTTTGGAGTAGCAATATAGAGAGATCAAGATAAGCTAAAATTGATCCCCTATAAGTAAACCATCACTTGACAGAAGCAAGTCTTTTGTGATCTCTGTAAATGCTTTTATCGTAAATTCCTTTGTAAATTTAATATACTAAGGAAAATAGTTGAAAAAGAATATAATTTGTTCCTTAAACAACTTAAATCAGGAATAACATCAAGTATATCTCCAAAAATGAATTATGTGTTAAAGAAGGAATCAAGAATCAAGCATAAGCTCTATATACCCCTCAACAAAATAGGAGAGCTGACAGAAATGGATCCTAAAAGGTAAGAAGTTTGATGACCAAAAGAGTTCCTAAAAGGTTTCAGGAAATAGCAACTAACACCTTAGTGTTTTTGCTAAACATGCTTCCAACCAAGACATTTGAAGATAAAGCTCCATTTGAGAAATGGATTAACAAATTACTATCTGTTATAAGATTGAAATTCTTTAGAAGTTTGAGTTATATGCACATTCTAGATATGAAAAGGTCAAGCTTAATAAGAAGAGTGATTTTAATAATTTCATTAGTTATAACAGCTTAAGCAAAACCTGTAAAGAGTACAACATTATTCCTAAGAGAATTCAAGTTAATAGATAAGTGGTGGTAGATGAAATGACAAAATTGTATTTGAAAAAAAAAATTGGTGTAGTCGAATGTTTTGAGATTCAATCAATACCTTTAACAAATGTTAAAGAAGTTGAGAGTGAAGATGATGGTGCTGAGTACCTGTAAGAGTCAATAGACCTTTGATAGATGTGTATGGTAGATCAAATATAGAAAGAATAAGAATGAGTGGATTATCTTAAAAACTTTGCACCTATTATGCATGGAACTATTAGATTACTCATTGCTCTTATTATTCAAAATGGTCAAAAGCTATTTCACTTGAATGTTAGGTCAATATTTTTAAATTAACTCATCTATGAAATCATATATGTTACGTAACTTCAAAGGTTTTGTGATTAAAGGAAAAGAAGAAGATGTCTACCTACTTTATATGGCTCTTTTTGGAATAAAACAAACTTAAAGAGTATGGTCTAACATAATTGATAAGTATTTGGTGCAAGAGGGAAGTTTAAGTGAAAAAGCTACCTTGTATCTATTAAAAGATGAAAGAGGCATGAAATTGGTAATTTCTCTCCATATTAATGATTTATTGATTGTATTAAGAAATATACTCAAGTTAAAAGGTTGAAGGAAAAACTTAAGTCAATACTTAAAATATTTTTATTGGGAATGTTATCTACTTTTTGGAATGGAGATTAAGCAACATGAAAACTACATTATGTTTTTAATTACATAAAGATTAAATTTAAGTAAGGAAAAACTAGTAGTCTTCCTCTTGCTATCATTATGAAGCATTATAAAAAACATTTTAGAAGAGAAATCTAATGCAAAAGACTATATAAGTCTATTAAGTAGTTTGTTGTACCTAACTACCATAAGACCTAACCTTATATATGTAGCAAACCTAATCTTAAGGTACATATGGGAACAAGCAAAGACTATAGAACAACCAAGAGGGTATTAAGCTACCTTAAAAAGAAAAACTAATTATGGTTTATTTTTCAAAAAAAATGAAGGCTTAAAACTGATAAGTTATAATGATAGTGAATGTAAAGAGCATCAGTGATTACAATTTCTTGATTGTAGTTTTCTCTATCCGAATACTATTAATTTTATGTAAGTAAACCAATTATTTTATAGTAGTATAGTGATGAGTAGAGTATCATTCTCACAAGAATAAAGTAACTACTATGTTTAACTTTCCTACTAGTATCTAATTAACAATAAAGATTATGGTTTTTTTAAACTAAACTAAAAGTATACCAAACACATGAAAATATTACTAAAAGCAAAAAACCAAGCAATCAATGATAAGAAATAGTATAATATGAAAAATTTGGATGAAAATTCCTCCTAGAATCATCTTGTAATCATGATTAAACTTATTTAAAAGTTATATGACTTGGACAAGTGAAAATTTCCAAGTTAATGAATTGTCACCTTTTTGTGTACAACCACGTATCCCTAGATTGATTAAGTGGTATGTTTATCTGATTAACACTTAATAATCCATTAAGATTTATGAAAGTTTATAAAAGGTTTTATTTTAATACCAGAAGCATTATATAAGTTTACTTTTATTACTCCATTCCATTTTTAATATTAGTTCCTAGGTCAATGCATAAACATGTTCTTTCAAACGTCCATATGCAAGTTAAGATTTTATTTAAGTTTTCACTTATACCTAATCAACATTAAGATGAAAGCAGGTAGTTCAGAAACATAAAAGTCTTTTATAAATGCTAACATTAATCTATACAAAGATAAAAATATGGGTCCTTCTATCTAGACATAAAACAACTTAGTCGTAAATAATCATTAAAACAAATAACATAAACGAAAGAGTTAAAGAAATCATAAAAAGTGTATTTCTAGTGAAGATCTCAATCCCTTGATGTACTCCATAGTGATTATGGATCTATTTCCTCATTGAATATGACCATATAATGTGTACTAGGGGTTCTCTCCCTTTTACGACTGCTGATATAATTTGAAATTAAAACTAAAGATAAAAACTACTCAAAAGAACTTCTAAAACTTAGGTTTTTGATGCTTGTAAAATAGGCACTTTGCTATAAACACAGTCTAAGACATGACCTTATCTTACTCTACACTTCAGTCTTTTCTTACTAGAGAGGAATATGGGTATTGAAACACCTATATCTTAGGCATGTGATTTATATCTACTCTACCATATGACACAGGCTCTTATTTACCCATAAGTTAGCCTGTCTTCTATAAAATAGCTTAAGAGAAGGGCATGCCTTAGTACAAAGTTGTGTGTCAGCTTATGTTCAAGCTTCTCCCTTATTTATTTTATGCAAAGATGGACATAGGACATAATATGCTTGTTTTTGAGATAGTATTCAAAGTTGTATTTTCTTTTAATTTAACTTATAAAGTTATTCCATCATGAGACAAACTATTCCCATGTAACATATCCAAAATTACCTAAACCATTGAATAAAACCAATTAAATCAAGATAATTTAAGATAAAAGTAGAATAGAGTATAAGATATATAAGCTAAACGTACATAAGATTCTCTTACACTTAAATTTTTCTTATTTTAAAGCAAATTAATCATAATAACTATCAACCTAAATGAGTTTCAATTTCAGAAAGAATAAATAGTCCAATTAAATGGCTAAGTATGACCATTATTCACTTAGTTATATCATTCATCAACTACCTAGATCTTTAGATAATTACAATAATTTATAATTTAACCTCAACCTTTCCTAGCAAATATGTGAATATTAACTTAAGCTAAAGAAATGTACCTTATATATAAAGTCAACATAAACTAACAAGTATAGAATAATAACTAGTTAACCAACTTTGATTGAAAACAAACTAATGCAAAATACTTGAAAACTTGTATAGAATGAAGAGCTTATTTGAATTCATAATAACCTTTTGACACAATGGTAAATACTTTGTCATAAATACCTTTAGTTACTCAGTTAGTCCATAGTTTCAAATTACTGCTAGCATTACTTATAACTTTAACCTATTACTTATATCAAAATTAGTGGAATATAATTTATTATATTCTCAAATTTTGTTTATTTTTATCAATTCACAGTCAATATGGAATAATAAGTTACTTAATAAGATAAACTCTAAAATCAAGTTATATTAAAGTTATACACATGGTCACATAATGCAATACAATCATTATTCTTAAAACTATTGATTTGTATGAATTATGCATATATTTTATTAAGTATTTTTCTTGTTTGTAATGATAAATTACCTTTTATTTATTTGTTGTTATCTTTTCAGGTAATTGTGCAAATTAGACATTGAGATGATATCATTTAACAGTTGAAGGCAATTTTAAATGAAATAATAAACAATTTACAATTCTTAGAGAAATACAATTTGATCATACCTATGTGCTAACCTTTACTATAAAAAGATTAAGTGTAATAAGTGACACAGACTAAGCCACAATTATGGAGGTAATTATGTGCAAATCAGAAGGAAAACAATATGAACTATGGTTGGGAGGCATGATTATAGCAGATGCCATTTATTCAACTTCAAGAAGATAGTGAGATTCACAACTTGAAGAAACGATCATAATGAAGTCCATGTCTATAATAAGAAGAAATATTGAAACCCATGATCTAGATGATACTTGTAGGCTAGACTGTGAGATAAGTGGAGTAAAACATATTTTATTATATAAACCCTAAGTTTTATGGGAATTTAGCCATCTTTTAGAGATAACAATTCTAAAGAACATCTTTTTCTTTCTAAAAGCTAAAGTTAGCCATTAGAAGGCTTCTCTAACCTTTAAGTAACTAATTATAAGTTATTTTCTTACTAGAGGATTAATAACCAAATACCACCTCAGCGGATCAAACTATTGGTGAATTTAAGGGGTTCATTTAGATTTTCTTCTATGATGGCTTCTTTATTTTTTCTCTTTTTATTTAATTTTTTAAATATATTTCGTGGCTAAACACTTTTTTATGTTCAGATAGGAAAAATTCTAGCAGTTATTTTTATGGGTTGATTTAGCTTAATTTATAATATGAGATATATTTCTATGATTTTTATTTGTTAGTCTTAATGTTAATTTATTCTAGCTAGCATCAAAATATGATCTTAATTCACTTAGGGTCTGTTTGGTTGGAGGGTTAGTAATGGAATGGAATGGAACATAACACACTTTCATCGTTTAGTTGAGAGTTTCGTAATGGAATGGAACAGAATGTGGTGGAAATGAAGGGTTTCATGTTACGCTCCATTCCATCCTAAACAGTGAAAATAAGAAACCTTCAATTCGGAGGATTTAGGATAGAACGTAAACTAATAAATACATACTAACTAATATATTCTCAATAATTTTTCTTAATACCAATTATTTCTTCTAACCTTAACCCCTTGTATATAATTAATAATATTTTTGTATTATTTCTCCTTACCATAATAATATTATTTTTATATTATTAATAAAAATTGTATATAATTAATAATAAAAAATTTAATAAGATTTTTATTAATGAAAATGGAAAAATAGAAAAAATTATTCTTTAATTGTTTGTACATATTTCTATATAAATAAATAATTTTTAAATATAAATCACATTTAAAAGAATAAAATTTATTAAATAATCAACAATAATATTTTTATATAATTAATAATAAATTGTATATAATTAATAATAAAATGATAAAAATTTTATTAAAATTTTTATTATTTTAAAATAAAAATATATAAAAAATTATTTGTCGCAGTTATGTATAACTTTTTAATTGGACATGATTTATGATTTAAAATCATAGAGTTAAACCTTTTGCAACAACCATAATATCAGGGGTATAATAGTCATTTATTATACATTCCATTCCATTCCATCCATCTTCCAAACAATGTTTCACTACATTACATTAAAACCCTTCCATCTCTCTTAAACAACTTTTCACTATATTACATTCCATTCCATTATAAACCATTCCGTTCTGTTCCATTCTGTCCTGTTCCGTTCTATTAATTAACGTTCAACCAAACAGGCCCTTAGTCAGTAACGATGACTAACAAAAATAGGCTTGAAATAAAGCAAAAAATAAACGGAGGGAAGGGACATATAGATTCATAACCAGTTCAATATAAGCACTGTTTGCTTCAGAACAAATATAATGTAACATCTCATTGTTCCATGATTAAGGTTAGAACCCTGGGATGCTTTAATTATGAGAATTTATTGAGAAATTAGAAATGTATTTCATGCATTATATGGCATACACATGCACGTGAATAATGTTGTCATTCATGAAATAATTGTACATATATTCATTTACATATTTCCGGATATAAGTGAATTTTTAATGTGATTAAAGTGTGAATTTTGGATAAATTGTGTTACAAATTTGTTTTGTATTTGCTTCGCATTTTTGGAGGCATTTCGAATATTTTGGGAATTTATTGAAAATTTGGAGTATTTTGGACTAAGAAAAATATAGAAATAAGAGACAAATAGAAGTGTGACAAATGGACTAGTGAATGTGTGACAATTGGACAAATTACTATGTGACAAGTGGAGCAATAGCTAAGTGACATTTGGTAGCTTCACATGATGACAAATGCAAGCCATGCATTAGGGACATGTGGCAAAGTTAAGTTAAGCCACCTAAGTCATGTTTTTGTTAGGCAAGGAAGAATTTTCTGCAGCTCTCTTTTGGCTTCACCGAAATTCTCCATCACCATCTTCCTTCTTGCTTTCCTTCACCAAAGACACATCTCTCTTCTTACTCATCCAACACCGAAAACACTTACAAGCCTTCATCCATTTGGGATTTTACTTATTTCACTCTTTTTTCCTTTGCATCATCCACCAAAGCCTCTCATTTGCTCTCCCCATTTCTGAAATTTTGCTGAAGAGAGAAGAGAGAGAGAAGCTTAAGTCAAGTAAGTTTTATGATAGTGTAAACAATTTCTATTAAGGTTTTAAGGTTTGTTAATAAATGCATGTGTAAATGGTGTATATTTTCATGCTTATGGATTTATGCATACGTGAATGGTGTTGATGCATGTGTGGGTGGTGAAGGAAGAAGCAAATTCGGTGATATGCTTAACAAGATAAAAGATTGAAGTGAGCTGGAGCATGATATATGCAATATTTTACTAAACATACATCTGTATTTAGGGCATAACTTGAGCTTTAAATATCTAAATTAGATGGAGTTTGATTTAGAGTAAACTAGAGACATAAATATATATTTTTTATGAAGAAATAGAAATTTAATTCTGTCTCTAAGAGTTTCAAATTTTAGCTTGAAGTTGACTTTGGGAGTCTGTTGTGGTTTGGGAATAGTTTGTAGTGTTTTTAGTATAACTTGTAGAATACTGAACTAAATTGAAAGAAATTAGCTTCATTAGAAACTTAAGGAATAAAGGAACAATTTTTCAGAAGAATGTTTTGCCTAAATCCTTCATATTACTTGTCAAAAATGACCATGAAAGATTGAGTAGAAGGTCTGTTTTGGGAAGAGCTGGGAGAAGTTGGAATAAAAGGTAGTGCACGATGCTATTTGACAGTTTTGAACATCCTTCATTCTTTTGGATATAAATTCTTCTTTCGACCTCTAAATGACTTGATTCTTAATTTAGATTAAAGTAGAGTCATATGGCTACAACTTTCTTGAAGAAGTCTAAGTTTAATTCTGTCTCTAAGCATTTCAAAATCTGGCTCTAAATTTAGTCTTAACTGAAGCTGTAGTACTACCCGAGACAAAAATCATATCCTATTGATATTGAATAAACTGTATTGATAGAAGCCGAATTAGAAAAAAGAATCTTCACAAAAGTTGTATTTCATTCTCTTATCTTTCAATTAGTATTAATTTTTTAAGTTTTTGGATATCTGAGTTGAAAGATATAAGTTGTATAATTTGAGGGTATGATTATGAACTAGCCAAAAGTTCAATTATACACAGTCTGTGATATTGTGAGCATAACTCATAGAATACTAAACCAAATTAGATGATCTTGGGGTCATTAGAAACTTAAGACATGGGAGAACAATTTTTCAGAAGGAAGTGTTGTCAAATTACTTCATTTTTCTGATATTAATAATCATGCAAAGTAGACCCGAAATTATGTTTTCAGACAAATCTGGATTGATTAATTGAGTATTGTGGTATGAATAAACATTGTGACAAGAAATTGAATAAAGAACCCGAAATTTGTCATGAACATGCATTGTACATATTCAGTATACACGAATGTGCATTTATAAATTCATAATTGTGCAAAATTGTGATGTGTGTATGTATGATATGTTATAGAGGATCACATTAAGCGACAACATCCAGATATTGCCGGGACTTCAAGGCAATAAGCTAAAAGGAGCATCAGTGAGTCAACCTAGATGATCTTCCTAGGATTGTTTGATTTATTCTGTTTAACTTCCAATTATTGAACTATTTGTGATCTGAATATGAATTCTGGACTTAAATAGTCCGAGGAGTTTAATAGTTGGGAATGTATTGAAAGTGTATATTTGCATCTAAAAATGAATGATATATGTTTGCCTCTGAGTTCTGAATGCTCAACGAAAGTTGAATGTCGAACTGAGGTCCGATGAATATGAGATTCTGTCTGTGCATCATAAGTGAATCTTATTCATGTCATAATCTGTTATTTTATGCATTTTCATAAAATACATACTCAGTTAAAGGCGTTGTGATCAGAGTAGCCTGTTTGAAAGAGCTATAAGCTCAGTATTCTGCACGTAGAGTTTTGCTTCGTGATTTTTGTTTCTGACTGAGCCCAATGGGACAGTATCTACTTCTGTATCTGAAAGGCACTCGGTCACAACAAATAATAACGAATTGAGAGTCTCATATGCATCTGCAATTGCATATTATGATTATGAAATATATGAATGTGAATTCTTTCTGAACTTGTGATGTTAAAATGATATATCTGATAATATAATTGTTTTGGGTTCAAATTTTGAAAGAGGGTATGTGAATTATATGACATTCTTATGTCTTATTTTGGAAAATGTTGTGAATGTGATTGGTTGTATGATATCTGTGTATGCCTAGAGTGAGATCATCAATGATGGGTCTCTCATTAAGTTTGCAAAAACTCATCCAAAATTTGCAACGTGATTTTACAAGTACGAGACAGGAAACCAAGGTTTTTTCTAAGACTCTCAAAATCACTTTTTGGGATTAAGTTATGGATCAAAGTCTGTCAGCTGGCACGTGAGGAGTTGTTTTTTTTTAAAGTAGTTTACTTATGTCTTGTAGAACTTTTGTTATAAAGGTTTGTAAGCTACTATGTTTTAATACAATGACAAGTCGAGGTTTTTAAATATTGTGTTTTGTGACTTTTACATACATAGTTGATGCCATGTTTAGGTTGGATATATTGCTATGTTATAAGTGAAGGTGTGATAGTTAACACGCCATTATTATAGATTATATACTGGAATGTCCTCAAAGTGTTTCGGTATGTAATTTATGGTATTAGGGTGCTACATATAATCAGTTCGTTCTGCAGTTAAAACCAATGTCACTTATTATATATGTAAATTAAACAAGAGAGAGAGAGTGTGAGAGAGCTATAGCTATTGTTAGAAGTCCAACTCGATAAAAGCTTATAGTTTTTTCTAGATACAATAGTTGAGTATAGCTATTCTCCTTTACCTTTTCTAGCTAACAATGTTCATTTATTATGGTTGTGATGTAGTTGTAGCTTCATTTATTGTGGTAGTCTTTTAGTTGGCTTTGGGGTGTTAAGGCCGATGAATAAAACCGACTTTAATGGTTATAAAAAGGGGTTATATGGGTAGTGTTTAAGTGGTGAAAAAAAAGTAGAGACAAGTAGAGTAAAAGAGAATAAGAGAGCATGAGTGGTAGAGAGTTGCAGCTCAAAGTTTGTAATATCGTTTTTCTATCAATATATATTGCTACTTGTTTTCTACTAGTTTGTCTATTTTTATTTGTTCCCAATAAGTGGTATCAGGGCTAGGCTCCTGACTATGTTTTAAGGACATGAAAATGGCCAATATGATTTAGCCTTAAATTCCAAAATTGATAAAGACAAATTATGGAAACTGAAGCATCCAAATGATGGTACTGCTCGGATCATAAGATTTGTGGGAGATTGTTAAAAAGGGATACACTAAGCCTAAAGATGCGACTGTTGAAGCATTTTATCAAACGCGCAAATGACATCATTTAAAAAATCACGCAAGAAGGATAAGAAGGCCCTATTTTTTAATTTTCAAGGAGTTGATGAATCAACGTTTGAAAAAATATCAGAAGCAAAAACATCAAAGGACTCATGGGAAACTCTATAGAAATCTCTTCTAGGAGTCAAAAACGGTAAAAAGGTACCGCTCCAATTTCTTAGAGCTGAATTTGAAACATTAAAAATGAAAAGTTCTGAAAAAATTAGTGACTAAGTTACTCGTTTGAAAATGGTGGCGAACGAGATGAAAAGAAATGGAGAAGCTCTTGACGATATAAGGGTGATGGAAAAACTCTTATGTTCACTAACAAGAAAATTTGATCATATCGTCCCTACCATTAAAGAATCAAAGGATTTGTCATAAATATCTATTGATGAGTTTATGGACTCTTTTCAAGCTTATAAGCTGAGAATGATCCAAAATGAAGATACTGATGATTTGGAGCAAGCTTTTCAAAGCAAGTAATCTATTGGTAGCAATCAAACTAGTTACCAACAAGGTAGAGGAAATCAAGGAAGCTATAGAGGTGCCTCCAGAAGTGGACATTGTGTACAAGGACGTGGTAGGAACTCTTTTGAAAGAGGCCAAACAAATGAAATCTATCAAATATATGGTCGTGGTAGAGGATTTCAAAATTGAGGAAAAGGCAATTTTCAACAACGAGGTAATAAATCACAAGTGCAATGTTATAACTGTAACAAATATGGCCATTTTAGTTATGAGTGCAGATCAGCCCCAAAAGGGAGGAAACAAATCATTTTGTAGCAACAAAAGATAATGAAGATGAATCAACAATTTTCTTAACACTAAAGGAAATGACGAATGCAAGAAAAATGTTTGGTATCTTGATATCAGTGTTAGCAACCACATATGTGGACAAAAGAAGTTGTTTACAAATGTGATTGAGACAATTCAATGAGAAGTTACTTTTGGTGACTCATTAAAAATTCCAATGAAAGGTAAAGGTGAGATTTTGATTACCTTAAAAAATGGAGAGAAGAGGTATATATATGATGTTTATTATGTGTTTGCATTAAGAAGCAATATTATTAACCTTGGTCAGCTCTTAGAAAAAGGATACAAGATACATTTGAATGATTGCTCTCTTCTCATCAAGGTGGAGAACTAATTACTAAAGTTAAAATGACGAAGAATCGTCCTTTCACACTTGACATTCAGTCAGAAGCACTGAAGTGCATGAAATATGTCACTAAAGATGAGTCATGGCTATGGAATTTAAGGTTTGGTTATCTTAGTTTTACTGGCTTACAATTTTTATCAAAAGCAAAGATGGTAAAGGGACTTCCAGAAATTAATCAACAGGATCAACTATATGAAGTATGTATTAAAGGAAAACAACATAGGCAAAGTTTTGAAGTTGGAAAATCATGGAAAACTAAAAGACCGTTGGAGATTGTTCACTTAGATATAGTTAGACCATTTGATATACCATCACTTGGTGGAAACAAGTATTATATTACCTTTATTGATGATTTCAGCAGAAAAAGTTGGGTGTATATGGTTAAAGGAAAATCAGATGCCTTTAATAAATTTAAGGAGTTTAAAGCAATGGCAGAAAAACAAAGTGGACAATATTTAAAGATACTTAGATATGTTAGAGGAGTGAGTACACATCAAAGTTGTTTGAAATTTTTTGCAAAGATCATGGAATTGTTCATTAGTTGATAACTTCATATACACCACAACAAATTGAAATCGTAGAAAGAAAGAATCACACAATTCTTGATATGGTGAGAAGCATGGTAAAAGGAAAGCAATTACTAAGAACTTTATAGGCTGGAGTCATTCTATATGTTGTTTATTTGCTAAATCGGTGCCCAACAAAGAGTGTAAAATTTAAAACACCAAATGAAGCATGGAGTAGTAGCAAGCTAGCAATTGGACATCTTAGGATTTTGGGTGCATTACATATGCCCATATTCCTTATCAAAAAAGAAAGAAGTTAAATGATATCTATGATTCCACAGAACAGTTACAGACAAATTTGATTACTCATTGTTTTGTTTAATAGTAGTGTGTGATCCATTAACATATTAAGAGGCTATTAAAGATGAGACGTGGGAAAAAGTCATGAATGAAGAAATTGTTGTAATCAATAGAAACCACACATGGTAACTAACTAATCTTCTAAAAATACACAAGGCAATAGGACTTAAGTGGGTAGAAGACAAAGACTAATCAAGGAGGTAAGGTTGAAACATACAAGGCAAGATTAGTTGCTAAAGGCTCTAAGTAGAGAAAAGGAATTTACTATGAAGAAGTATTTGTTCTTGTTATAACAATTGATACTATTAGACTTCTTATAGCACTGACAGCATAGAATAGGTAGAAAAATTATCAGATGGATGTGAAATCAGCTTTATTGAATGGATACCTAGAAGAAGAAGTCTACATTAAGCAACCACCGGGATATATTAAAAAGGGACAAGAAGGCAAAGTCTATCATTTGAAGAAAGCATTGTATGGATTAAAGTAAGCTCCATGGGCATGGAATATCAAAATAGATGAGTATTTCCAAAGGAATGGTTTTGCAAAATCCCACATGAGTATGCCTTATATATGAAGAAAAATCAAGATGGAGATATCAGGATTGTGTGTTTATATGTGAACGACATGATCTTCATAAGAAACGATCTGAGTATGTTCAGTGATTTTAAGAAAGCTATGACTAAAGAATTTGAAATGAAAGATATTGGTGAAATATCATGCTTTTATGGAATCAAAATAAAACAAATGGGAGATGGAATATTTATATCAAAGAAGAAGTATGCGGGACAAATTCTGAACAAGTTTAGAATAAATAATTGCAAGCTAATGGCTACTCCAGCAAAAACAGGTGGAAGATTGAGAATGGATTCAAATAGAGAGTTGGTAAACTCGACACTGTTCAAGAGTCTAGTCAGAAGTCTGAGGTACTTGACTTTCACACGCTCAAATATTATGTATGCAATTGTATAGAGAAGCCAAAGCAAGATCACTTTATTACAGCAAAATTTTTTTTAAAGATATATTAGGCACAATAAATCATAGTCTATTTTATACACATTCTCAAGATTTAAAGTTGATTGGTTATTTAGATAGTGATTATGGTGGAGACCTAGATGATCGAAAGAGCACGTCTAGATATGATTTTCACATTGGATCAACAATAATTTCATGGTCATAAAAAAAGCAAAAAATAGTTGCTCTCTCGACATGTGAAGTTGAGTATATCGCTGTAACAACATGTACATGTCAAGCAATATGGTTGAAGAATATTTTGAGTAAGTTATATCATCCATAAAAATCTTCGATTATAATATACATTGATAATAAATATGCTATATCACTTGCAAAAAATCCAATGTCATATAGCCAAAGCAAACATATAGACACAAAATATCATTTTATTTGAGAGCAAGTGAAAGACAAAACTGTAGAGCTCATTCATTACATATCTAAAGATCAAATTGCAGATATTTTTACAAAGCCATTAAAGACAGATGTATTTTATAATTGAAAGAAATGCTTGCATGCAAAGTTGGGTTTGAGGAGGAGTGTTAGAAGTCAAACCTGATAGAAGCTTATAGTTTTTTCTAGATACAATAGTATAGCTATTCTCCTTTACCTTTGCTAGCTGTCAACGTTCATTTATTATGGTTGTGATGTAGCTATAGCTTCATTTATTGCGGTAGTCTTTTAGTTGGCTTTGGGGTGTTAAAGTTAGTGAACAAAACCGTCTTTAATGGTTATAAAAAGGGGTTATATGGATACTGTTTAAGTAGTGAAAAAACAATGAAAAAGGTAGAGAAAAGTATAGTAAAAAGAGAATGTGTGTGTGTGTGAGAGAGAGAGAGGCAGAGAGCTGCAGCTTAAAGTTTATAATATCATTTTTTATCAATATATATTGTTGTTTGATTTTTAGTAGCTTGTCTATTTTTATTTTTTCGGAACAGCTATATATAACACCTCATTGTTCCAGTCATTTACTCTGCAAAACGAAAGCAAAGCATGCTAGTGTATGAACGAAGCCCAGATTTCTTCAGAAAAACATAACAAAGGAGCAATCTTTTTCACAAAAAGAAAAAGAAGTTTTACCCAGTCGACGGCGTAGGACCACCAGGATTACTATTTCGAACCAAGAGACATAATTTTCATTCATATATTTTTTCTTTTTAAGAAACTTAATTACTCATAATAATATCGTTAGAGGAATCCAAATCTTTATGGGGATTTTGTTTCATTGTTCACTAAAGCATTTAGTTTTAATTCGAAGAACTTTAGAACAATATCATTGAATTCAAAGTTTTTCATTTGCTTTAAGGTAAGAAAACATAATATGGCATTGATATGATTTCTTCTTGAAGAAACTATATTATTTTGTTGACTTAGTTATATAGCAAATAAATATATTATCAATTGATCATTCAATTTTAAGAAAACTATTGGAAGAATGTAAGGTTTGAATCATTATATTACTCGAAAGTTTTGAAAATTTGAACCAAATCATTGAATATGTCGATATTCTTTTTATCATATAATAAATAAACACAAATTGATACTCTTTTTCATTTACATTTGAATAAATTACAAAAAGGTATCCAGTATTAGATACTGGAGTATTCCGTCTCTCAAATTGTTGAAGGATTTAAAGTGTTTGACTATTGAGTCATATGAGTGGCATCATATAGAAAGAATTTGGTGCATTTATGACATGATTTTCTCATTGTATTCAAATGCATAATGTTAGCATACATACATGAATTGTGAGTTAGACAAATTGCACTCAATTGACATATTCTGGGGTACAAAACTAAAGTGAATGTGACATGAATGTGTATTTCCAATTTCTTGTACTTTGGTTTTACCAATTACAAGAATTGATGGATTATAATTATTAACTTGGAATTAATTGTTTCAATTGAGAGATTGATGAATTAATATGTACACCTAATCTAAGAAAAATGTTAAGTTGCAAGACAAGTTAACACATGGAAAATTAAGATGGCTAGACCTATGAAATAAGTGACAAATGGCATAGATAAATGAGTGACATTTGGCATGAGTAATTGATTAACAAATGGAAGCAATAATTGAGTGACAAATGGACTAGTAACTAGGTGACATTTGGTAGCTTATGGAGGAGATAAGTGGCTTACATGCTTAGGGGCATATATCAATGTAACATGGTGACATCTAGCATCTAATGAATTAAGCTACTGTAGGGTTGTTATTACTGAGTTTATTCTTCTTCTTTCCTTTACTCTCTCCATCGAAACTTGCTTCTATCTTATATCTCTGTATTTTGGTTTAAGTCTTGCTAAATTGCCACACCAAATCCATACTTTTACCCTTCATAAAGTTAAGTAAAGTGTAACACCCACCCACCCATGCATACTGTTAAGTGAGACATTTATGTGACTTAAGTTTAATGAATATTAGACACAGGTCATAATATACAATTTAGCACATCCATACAATTACATATATGTACGTAGGACAAATTATAATTATGACAAATGGTGAATTAGTGAAGATA
>JAOQMS010000005.1:14466179-14482145 GCA_027563885.1 Erythroxylum longipes
CCCTTGTGCATATTTCAAGAGGTTTGAGAAAGATGATTTTATAGTCTTGTTGTTGTATGTAGACGATATGTTGGTAGCAAGTCCCAACAATAATCGTATCAAAGAATTGAAGGCACAGTTGGCTAGGGACTTTGAAATAAAGGATTTAGGACTAGCAAACAAGATTCTAGGGATGCAAATTCATCAAGACAGAAATAATAGAAAGATTTGGCTTTCTCAGAAGAATTACTTGAAGAAGATCTTGCGGCGATTCAACATACAAAATTGTAAGTCAATTTATACCCCTCTTCCTGTTAATTTTAAGTTATCCTCAAGTATGATTCCTAGCAATGAAAAAGAGAGGATAGAGATGTCTCGAGTATCGTATGCATTAGCAATGAGAAGATTAATGTTCGCTATGATTTGTACAAGACCAGACATTGCACATGCAGTGGGAGTGATTAGTCGATAAATGGAGAATCCTGGTCGAGAGCATTAGAGTACAGTTAAGAGGATTCTTAGATATATCAAGGGAACCTCAGATGTTGCATTATGTTATGGAGGATTAGATTTTATTGTCAGAGGATATGTTGATGCTGATTATGCAGGTGATCTTGATAAAAGTAAATCCACTACAGGATATGTGTTTACACTAGCTAGAGGAGCTGTGAGCTAGATTTCAAAACTGCAGTCAGTTGTAGCTATGTCAATAACAGAAGCAAAATATGTAGCAGTACACAAGCCAGTAAAGAAGCAGTGTGGTTGAAGATGTTGTTGGAAGAACTTGAGTATAAACAAGAGAATATTACTCTGTTTTGTAATAACCAAAGTGCTTTGCATCTTGCAAGACATCCAGCATTTCATTCAAAGACAAAACACAATCGAGTTCAGTATCACTTTGTTCGTGAGAAAGTGGAAGAAGGAACGGTGGATATGCAGAAAATTCATACAATGGATAACTTGGCAGATTTTATAACAAAAGCAATCAACGTTGACAAATTTATGTCGTATCGATCCTCGTGTAGCCTGATAGAGACGTAAGCAACATGAAGCGGCAAGGTAGAAAGAATTGTGAAGATCTGATTGACTCTCAATCAAATCTTCAAGTGGGAGAATTGTCAAACTTAGTTGGCAAGTTAGGCACCGAATGCCTAACTTGCCTAATAAACCAAAGAAGGTTGGCCAATTCCTCTCATTCTCCCGCCTATAAATAGGTAAGAGATGTAAGGAGATGGGCAGTGCACAAATAAGAGAGAAGTGAGATGAGAGAGATAAACAAGAGAGAGAGAGAAAAAAAATATTGTGTGTATTTTTGGGTGTAGTTTTCTCCTTGTAATTCTCCAATTTTTCAGTAGTAAAATTCTTCTATCTTTGTCCGTAGTTTTTAACTTAATTTAGGGGTTTTTCACGTAAAATCCATGTGTTTATTACTATTCTTTTCAGTCCTATTTAACTATGAACCTGTTCTAATCCAGTCAATTTTTACAACACTAGCAGCGTACCATTGTTATATTATCAGCAACTGTTGAATACAATACGCGTCTGAATGATTAAACTCTTTCTGTTAAATGTTCAAATTGGAAATTTGGAATGTACACATTCGTATAGGTTATTTCTACTGATAGTGCAGTCCGATGGTTGGAATTGGATACGATTGCTATCTTGGTACATGGAAAGCACGTTGCTACAGAATGTACACAAGATTTGTGCACAATCGTTGTTATTGGGCTAGATTAAAGAATCCCAACTGAGATATTTGGTGTTTTGATTTGTTGAATGTTCAACTTATGATTTAAAAAATTGCACCCATCCAGCGATTTTCAGACAAAAATAATAGCTACTTGCGTTGCCTTTTAATGAACACCACATATTCTTGCAACTGAAAGATGAATGAGAAAGGAAGCACACAAAGATTCTTGACAAGATTTTGGATAGAAGTGTTTCAAGAATATTAATAATAAAAATAGAAAATAAAAGGGGTGATTTTTCTTTTAAGAAATCATGATTATTTTACTTATTCAACATAAACTCGTGGCTTTTAGGGCATGAATGTTTGCAGATCGTCTGTTCCATTTATTATATGAATCAAATCCACTTGAATTCTATGGATCAGATCCACTTGAATCTAATCTAAATTAGGTTGGACGCAGTCAAATATTAGGTCATGGACTACAAGCTCGACATCACCGGTACTAGTCTGTCCTCATTTCTGAGTAATTAAAAAATTGGAAGTGGTTTGACAACGTACTTCTGGTCTAAAAGCTTCATCTCCTTGCTTCTGCTTTTAGTTCGAGCCCGAAAAATGAATGATGCTACCATTTTGGCCTTGTACTGAACTAAATGAATATATTCCATTTTCCTGTCTCTGATTATTATCACCGCAACCCTACTGATCTAAATAACAGAAGAATATATCCTGGGACTGATGTAGATTAGAAAGAATGATTGATTCGTGTAAGCTGCATCGTCTCTTTTTTTTTTTTTGTGTTCCCAAAAAGGATCCATGAGAGGACAATCTTTATTCACAAAGCATCAACCTTTCATTGATCACCTCTCTTGGGCCGTGATGAAAAAGTTGAAAGATAATAAGATAAGCACGAGGGTGACTTGGAACTCAGATAAAGGTGAAATGGCATCATTACAGCCCAGATTTTTTCTTTTAAAAAAAGAGAGAATAACATCGACATACTCCAACGTAGAGCATCTTCTTGTTTATAAAGGTAACTCTAATGTGCACAACCTTTCTTCTCTGTCTACCAAAACATGGACAGCTTGACAGAAAAGGAAAAATAAAAACATAAACGAGATGTGGAGTCTTCACATGTACACTTGAATCTTCGAAGTTGGCATTTGTGCCCTTTTCTTGCCAACTTCCATATGAAGCCAATCAACCTTCCTTAGCTGATAATCAACGATTTTTAAGGCGGAGAAGTTTCATGACTTGCGTACAATATCTCAGATAGTATTGTAACAAGTACAGATTTAGGCAAAATAACAAAAGGGCTTTGGGATGAAAAGGTAGATAAATTGTCATGCATTGCCGCTTCTCTAAAACATTATCAGTTCCATCGCTTTTATCTAATTTATGAAAAGAGCAATCCTCAGATAAGACAATGAAAATTGGTCCAAAATAATAAAAAAAAAAAGTTGTGGTTTGAGAATGTTGAATAGCTGTCAGGCACTTACTGGAGGACAGGCGTTTTGGTTTTCGTTACAAATGAGAATAGACTTCTGTTCCTATTCTAAGTATTCTTTCCTATTCTCTTCTATGAACAAAACTTATAAAACAAGGTAGGAACAAAATAACGGAACAAATAATCCAAACCTATTACAAACGTTCAGTTTCACAGGACATCAATAACTGGAGCTTACAAGGAAAAATGACTGCAATGTCCTACCAAGTATTCAAGTAAGACTCAGGTCTCTAACCTACCCAAACAAACTTAAGTTAAATGTCCCATAAATTATGATTATTAATGAAAAATCAATATCCAGCTCCATTAGCTCAATATCTTATTAAACAGTTGAAGCTTGAGAAGCATGCATTGGAAGGCAATTTGAGTTGAGTTGTAGATGCCGTCATGGCGGTTTGTCTCGAAACGCATTACGAGTGGGTACCGTCACACAGCCGCTATTACTAGTACTACCCCTCCATCAACATCACTCTCAAAATGCCTAGAAAATCGAAGAAAAAACAAAGCATAAAGAGGAAGCCCGGTAACCAATTACTCCTTTTCTTCTCTGCCTTTGGAGTCTGGACCACAAGCACAATCAGTGAAAATGATATGCACTATTGAATATTTGGTCCTTCAGCCAAGGCAAAGAAAGTTGGTAGACAGTCTACAAAGGGATTCTCTACACCGAGTACTGTTTTTGTTTCTGTATTTTTTATTTATCTACCGTGTCAGTCTGGTTGGGCTAGTAGAGCTGTAGAGGCCTTAGCTTGCTTGTTCGACCATGACATTAGGTCCAATACAAACGGCAGGCTTACAATTATAGAGAAGCCGAGACAGCTACCTTCCCTGTCCAGATTCAGAAATTATGATCAACTCCCACATCTGCAAGTTCACAAGTAACTATGGGCAATGAATTCATAGCAATTTTACCTCAAATTGAATCATTTTCGGTCTTAACGATATTTTGCTTTTGGTTTTGACTATGCAGAGCCCCCTAATATGAAGAACTGTAATCAAGATCTTCATCTTCATTTATGGGCAACCAAACAATTGAGTATGTTCATTGCAAAGCTGCATAACTTGTAGCAGCAACACTATCCTACCCATAGCAAATACAAAAAAAGGATATGATATGAAGACTCAAACTATAAGTGACATTTATGTCGAATAAATTAAATATGCCCTAGTTGGATGTAGAAACAAATGAACGAGACTCAAAAGTGACTCTCATTTTGAAAAAATTAAAAAAATGACTCTTTAGTTGTCCAATGTATACTGATAACTTCTTATGTTCATAGCCTCCATTAAATATGCAGCTCTTGCAAGTTAGAGATTATAGTTGGACCAATGATCTGAGGACTTTGATGCTTGCGATCATACCTTCATTCTGGAAATGGATAAAGGAATTTATGAGCAATACTTTCTAAATAGACCCTAGACCTGCTTCAATCAAAGATTCTCTCTCCAGTTGAAAATAGCCAAAAATATGAAACTACTGAAAATGCAGAGCAGCCCTGGTATAACAAAAACTGCTCTCCAGCTTTCAGGACCTGAAAGATCAGAAGATGAAGTTCTAGCAGCTTCAAGAATTTTGCCAGTTAAGTCAACACCAACGATGCCAGCTAAAGTACCAGCCGTGTTTGAAACCCCCATTACTATCCCTGCATACCGTGGAGCAATATCCATGTGATTCACTGCAAAGCCAGCCCCATCAAGTGCCAGAAAGCCAAGGGCCACAGATGCGCCGAAGACAGCACCAGAAGAAGTTCCGAAAATGGGAATTGCAATCAATGCAAACGAAGCGACCAGAAACCCAATAGTCTTTAAGAATTTCCGTGTTATAGTCACAGACAAAATTCTTTTTGTGAGCAAGTGGTCAGCAACCACCCCGCCAATATTTGAGAATATAAACATGTTGAGATAAGGTAACATTTTTGAAGAACCCATTTCCTGAAGACAGAGCTGAAGACCTTGTTCAAAATACGTCGGCAACCAGTTCATAACACATATAAACTGTTAAATTTTATATGATTTGGCCTAATTAAACTGAGCACCTACAAGCCTAAATGAGGTTTCATCCTAAAATCAATTAGTGATAAGAGGAGTAACTCACTAAGCTTATATGCATGCTCAAGGCCTTGTATTCTTTCAATATGGGACAAACTCTCACTTATATTTCAACACGCTCCCCTTACGTGTGGGGTAATTTAGGGCCCAGCACGTGACACAGTTTATCGTGTCAAAGTGGTGACGTGTAATCTAAGAGCAACCTACTCTGATACCATCTTGAATCAAAGATAAACATATTAGACATCAACAAGACAAGATCAATTTGTTATGAAGTTGTACGCCATAACCGGCAATGTAACAGTGCTTGGTTTATATACATATACAAAGCAAATGTAGACCTGCCTGATCACCGGCCACTTCCCATTTTAAATACACCACCTTATTCTTCTTCTTCGCTTCATCCCACTCTTCCGTTATCATACACCATATGGCTGTTAATGCGTGGAATCGTGGTGGGAGATCTGAGGATGATCCTCTCTACCTCCATAGCTCAGATCACCCTGGAATGTCCTTAGTGACTAATCCACTACATGAACGCAACTACCTTCAGTGGAAGATTGCCATGGAGACTGCATTGGGGGCGAAAATTAAGCTTGGCTTTGTCAATGGAGGTATAACTGAACCAGAAGAAGGAGATGCTACTTATGAACAATGGCTACGTTTTGACAGAATGGTACGTTCCTGGATACTCAATGCCATTTCAAAAGAGATTGTAACTGGGTTTTGGTATTCTCGTACTGCCGCTGATCTCTGGACAGATCTAAAAGATCAATTTGGTGAATCTAATGGTCCAATGCTCTACAAAATACAACGTGACATCAACTTAGTCTCTCAAGGCTCCATGAGTGTCACCGTGTACTACACAACTTTGAAGAAGTTGTGGGATGAATATAGGGTCCCCGAACCCATACCCACTTGTACTTGCGGGGCCGGAAGACAGATCATTGAGCATAGCACGCGAAATAGGTTGATTCAATTTCTTATGGGATTAAACGAAGCCTAGGACGCAACATGGCGACAGCTTGGAATTCTTCATAAACCATAATGGAATGTTAAGTTATTTGCGACAATTGCCCAAATCGGTAAGCTCATTATAATCCTCTTCCATGGAATTTTAGTAGCTTTTATACTAACACTCCCTCCATTCTCTACTTTTGTCTTCTGACTATTGTAAATTCTAATAAGATATCAGAGCAGGTTGCTCTTATGTTAGTCGTTAATACCTTGAAATGATATATTGTGTCACGTGTTAGACCCACACGTGAGGGGTGTGTGTTGAAATATAAAGACTGGGAGTTTGTCCCACATTGGAGAAAGAGAGGAAAGAAGATTAATATATAAATCTAGTGGGCTACTCCACCTATTACCAATTAGTTTTAGGATGGAACCTCACTTAGACTTGTATGTGATCTAACTTTCCTTCTCGTATGGGCCCGTAGGCCTATTGTAAATTCTAACAGTCTTATGAGTGGATTTTATTAAAAGTAAAGATTCTCCAAATCCAGCAGCAGCAACTTTTGGATGCTCAGAGCGAGGAGGATCACTCGCATATTTATACCAAAGTAAAGACCACAAAACACCTAAACTTGCTTCAGCTAGAAATACAGATTCGGAACCCTTAAGCTTCATAAGGGTTGGAAGGACAAGCATCCCCATTGCAACACTTAGCTACATTCCTGACATTGTAAGAGCAACCGATTTTGAGCTTTTATGGGGTGGAATCCATTGTGCCAGGACAGTGTGAATGGAAGGAAATTAAGATGAAACTTTGTGCAACACCAACAAGAAAGCGAGCCACTGCTAAAGCTACAACTCTATTGGGATCAAGTGGAACCAAAAAGCATGTTGATGACTATAAGACAAAGGAGAGGAGAATCGTCCTTCCACCAATCTTTTTGACTTGTGAACAAGCATAGCCATAGAAGAATGTCGAAAGTATCACACCTTTGCTCGAATGGCTTACACCAGCAATAGAGAAGCCAACTCGTTCTATATAGCAAACACAAGCGCTTATAAAGGTCAAAATAACAATTAAGTATTGTTTTGGAAACTTCAATCCTGTCATATTTCATTTTTGTTAGTGGTAACAACTTTGCCACCTTTAAGATAAGTAGCAGTAGTTAGATAGTTGTCTTCATCTGCGAGCCCTTCTTAATGACAAACTTCTTCTCGATCTCAGTAAAATGAAGAAAAGAAAAGGATTTGGAACATACAAAAATTCTCACCTTCAAGGTTGTCCGAACCTAGGGGAAAGACTAACATCAGAGAAATTAATGATTCTATGGAATATATTTGACAGGTGGCATACTAATGTTTGTGAAATGAATTTACTTTTTACAGGATAATTTAGGTAGAGCGTGTTACTGTAACACATTGCTTGCTAATGGTGTGTAGAATCTAAAATTACAGGATAAATCTATCATTTCTTTGTAAAATGCTAGCTGCAAAAGTCATCAATACCTCATTCTCATCCACGAAACATGCTATGCCAATTACTATGTACACAAACTTAGTCGACTTTGTTGGGCTGAGGGCCATCTTTCTTCCCTCTTTTTTCTATTTAGTAGTTTAGTATATTGAAATATTTTCACCAACCAATTTGGAAGCTTCTGGAAAGAAGCAAATCAGCAAGATATTTTTGATCACTCATGTGTCCATCACCACCGACATCAATTTTCCAGAAGGATTTGGAATGTATTAGAAAATTCCTCCACCGACTTATAAAGCATTTTCTTATAAATTAATCAATGTTAACCGAGTTATAGTTAGTATAAATAGCCTTAGATCATTTGTAAAGTATTAAGGCAAGTTTTCTGTGTTTCTGTAGCTTAGCATTTGTTGTAGTTGCTTCCTATATTAATATAATATTTATTTGGTGTTTTGTTTAACTATTATTTTGATTGCCTTCCCGTTATTAGTTGTGGTTATAAATTATTAATCGATCCTGGGAGTGTATCATTGCACTGATACCCAACAAGTGGTATCAGAGCCAGGTTGTGGTGGTAGTTGTTGTAGTCGTGGTATTTCGTGGTGTTCATCTATAGGTGTAGAGTATACCGTTACTCTGCCAGAATTAACAGTTGGGGACTGTTGTTGAAGCATAATTCACATTTGGGGACTGTGATCGTGATTGGTCAGGGACCATTGTGCATTGGTTAGTGTCAGGAACACCAGTACCTTATGGCGGATTTTTCTGGGATTGCTAATAGCATCAAGAAGCTAAATAGCAACAATTATGGGAATTGGAGCACTCGTATGAGATATTATCTCATAGGTCAAGACTTATGGAATATCATCGGAGGAGAAAACACTACACCACCAGTTGGCGACGTGAAAGCTCTGAAAGAGTAGGAGATAAAATGCGGAAAGGCTATGTATGTGCTGACGGTTGCAGTAGAAGATGAGCAGATGCAACGTATCAAGTCGGCTAAAACGCTAAAGGAAGCGTGGGACATCCTCAAGACTGCTTTCGCTAAGAAGAACGAGGCAAAACTGCAACAGCTCGAAAATGAGTTGTTCTCAATCTCGCAACAGAACCTCACTGTAAGTCAATACTTCTCTAAAGTGAAATCTTTATGTGAGGAGATTTCCAAATTAGTTCTAGACAATGAGATCAATGAGACAAGGATGAGGAGGATCATCATCCATGGTCTAAGACCTGAATTTAAGGGTCTTGTGACTCCTACTCGTGGTTGGGCTACACAACCAACCTTGGATGAGTTAGAGAATATCTTGTCCAATGAAGAGACATTGGACGACAAAATGTCTAAAGTAGCTTTAAAAGATGATGAGGAAGCTCTCTTCGCTAAAAAGAGAGGATTTCAAAACATTGCAAGAGTTGATGGTGGACAAGAAAGGAGTAATCAACAAGGATGGAGAAAGCAAAAGTGGAGACCATCACAGCAAGGGGGAGCAAGGCCAGGTCAAAGGAAAGACGACCGGCGAAAAAGTGATCGTTGCTATAAATGCAACAAAAGAGGACATTTTGCCCGAGAATGTCGAAGCAAACGAGTAGAAAGAAATGCATCATCGACCCAAAACGAGCAACAAAGTGAAGAGGAATGGGATATTCACAGTTCTTTTGTTCAGGAAGAAGAATGTTCGCCACAAAAGCCAGCAAAGATGATGATAAAAGGACTCGAGCAGGAGCTGTCGTTAATTTCTGTAAGTGACAGAATCAACTATAATGACGATTGGATAGTTTATAGTTGATTCCAGATGTTCTAACCACATGATAGGAGACAAGGAGAAATTATCGGATGTATCCGATTATAACGGAGGTCGTGTTGTAGTCACTGCAAACAACACGAGATTGCCAATAGCTCATATTGGCAAAACAACCATTGTTCCTCATTCCAGTAAGGAGGAAATGGAGTTGCAGATGGTTTACCATGTGCCAGGGATGAAGAAGAACTTGCTATCTATTTCACAAATAGCAAGTGAAGGTAATTATGTGGTGTTCGAGCCTGATAATGTTAGGGTTTATCGTAAACTTAAATTAATCGAAGATCCAGTCCTGGAAGGACGGCGAGTAGAATCAATCTATGTCATGTCAGCACAGGAAGCCTATGTTGACAGAATAAGGAAAAGTAAGACGGCTGACTTGTGGCACGCTCTTCTGGGACATGTCAGTTATCACAAGCTTAAGGTGATGATGAAGAAGTCCATGCTCAAAGGTCTTCGTCAGTTGGAATGCCGCGAAGACACTATATGTGCAGGATGCCAGTATGAGAAAGCTCACCAACTTCCATATGAGGAGTCAAAATATAGAGCCAAGGTGCCATTGGAGTTAATACATTCAGATATTCTTGGACGGATCAAGCAACCCACGAACAGTAATATGAGGTACATGATTACCTTCATTGATGACTACTCAAGATATGTTTAGGTAGATTTCATGGCAGAGAAGTCAGAAGCTTTTGAAAAATTGAAAGCTTTCAAGGAGAAAGTTGAAAAAGAAGTTGGAAAGAGAATGAGATGCCTTCGAATCGACAATGGTGGAAAGTACATGTCTGACGAATTCACTCAATATTGCCAAGAGCAAGGCATTCGAAGGCAATTCACATGTCCAAGAACACCGCAGCAGAATGGAGTTGCTGAGAGAAAGAATCGACACCTGGTTGAGATTTGCAGGAGTTTGCTGCATGCGAAGAATGTGCCAGCTAGATTTTGGGCAGAGTGTATGAAGACAGTGGTGTACGTCACTAACAGACTACCTCAAGCAAGACTGGAGTTTATATCACCATTCCAAAAGTTGTGGAACATCAAACCAGCTGTAAGTCATTTTTGCGTCTTTGGATGCGTGTGTTATGCCTTTGTTCCAGATCAACTTCGGAGCAAGTTCGACAAAAAGGCGATTCGCTGCATATTCGTTAGATATGATGAGCAAAGAAAAGGCTGGAGATGTTGTGATCTTACAACTAACAAGTGCCATGTTTCACAAAATGTGGTCTTTGATGAAGCGTCGTCTTGGTGGTCACCTCAAGCAACTCTGCTACCAGACTCTAAAGAAATTCAGGAAAAAGTTGAAAAGAAGATAGGAGAGGTCAAGTTGACCCCAGAGAAAGATCAAGCAGAGCCGTCCAGAGTTCAAAAGAAATCGAAAAGCCCATGGAAGATAGGTGCATACGAACAACATCAGCCAAGTCAAGAAGAACAAGATCAAGATTACCCTCCACTTCGGAGATCGGGTCGAGAAAGAAGGCCTAATCCAAAATATGCAAATGTTGCTATAGCAGAGATAAAAGAGCCAACAACTTTTGAAGAAGCATCAAAGAAAATGGAGTGGACTACTGCAATGGAAGAAGAAATTGCTGCTCTGGAGCAAAATCAAACATAGGAGTTAGTGCTGAAGCCAAGAAATGTGAAGCCTATCTCATGTAAATGGGTCTACAAAATCAAAACTCGTCCGGATGGATCAATTGAGCGATACAAAGCAAGATTGGTCGCTCGTGGATTCTCTCAGTAGTATGGCATGGACTATGATGAGACATTTAGTCCAGTTGCCAAGATCACTACTGTGCGTGTATTACTAGCTTTAGCAGCTAATAAGTCGTGGCCTTTGTGGCAGATGGATGTGAAAAATGCATTCTTACATGGTGAGGTTGATCGTGAAATTTACATGGAGCAACCACCAGGGTTCAGAATTTGTGAGAATCCTAATTACGTATGCAAGCTAAGGAATGCTCTCTATGGTCTAAAACAAGCACCAAGGGTGTGGTATGGCAAGATTGCTGAATTTCTTGTCAAGAATGGATATGCTATGGCACCAGCGGACTCCAGTTTGTTTGTGAAGAATCGGGAAGGAAGACTAGCTATAGTGCTAGTATATGTTGATGATTTGATAGTCACTGGTGACAACATCGAGGAGATTCAACTCATTCGAGAGAACTTGGCTACTCGTTTCAAGATGAAAGAGCTGGGAAAGCTCAAGCACTTTCTTGGATTGGAGATAGAAGAAACCAAGGAAGGTTTGTTCCTCGGGCAACAGAAGTATGCAAGAGACTTATTAAAGAGGTTTGGAATGATGGAATGCAAGTCTATATCTACTCTAATGGATGCTAACGTCAAGCTGTGTGCTCATGAAGGGAATGATCTAAAAGATGCTACTATGTATAGACAAGTAGTGGGAAGTCTAATCTATCTCACTATGACATGACCGGACATTTCCTTTGCGGTTGGAGTAGTCTGTCGATTTATGTAGAAGCCTAAGAAACCTCACTTGGAAGTAGTTCGAACAACATTGAAATATGTCAAGAGTACGATCGATTATGGGATCTTATACAAGAAAGGTGGAAATGCTCAGTTGAATGGATATTACGACGCTGATTATGCAGGAGATCACGACACTCGGCGCTCAACAATAGGCTATGCATTTAGCCTTGGTTCAGGACTAATCTCTTGGTGCAGCAAGAGAACCTACCGTATCACTTTCCACAACAGAAGCTGAGTATCGGGCAGCAGCTACAGCAACTCAGGAAAGTGTTTGGCTGTCATAACTTATGGAGGATCTGCATCAATCGATAGACTATCCAATTCTGTTGAATTATGAAAGTCATTCAGCTATACAATTGGATGAGAATCCGGTGTTTCGTGCGAGAACAAAACACGTGGAGATTCACTATCACTTTATCAGGGAGAAAGTTCTACAAGGAGAAATTGAACTGAAATACATCAAGACGGAGGATCAACTAGCTGATATCTTTACGAAGAGTTTGAGTGCAAATAAATTTGAAGAATTTCAGCAACAGTTGGAATGATCAAAAAAGAGAAATTGGTCGTTGAGGGGAAGTATTGAAATATTTTCACCAACCAATTTGGAAGCTTCTAGAAAGAAGCAAATCAGCAAGATATTTTTAATCACTCATGTGTCCATCACCACCGACATCAATTTTCTAGAAGGATTTGGAATGTATTAGAAAATTCCTCCACCGACTTATGAAGCATTTTCTTGTAATAAATTAATCAATGTTAACCGACCTATAGTTAGTATAAATAGGCTTGGATCATTTGTAAAGTGTTAAGGCAAGTTTTCTGTGTTACTGTAGTTTAGCATTTGTTGTAGTTTGCTTCCTATATTAATATAATATTTATTTGGTGTTTTGTTTAATTATTATTTTGATTGCCTTTCCTATTATTAGTTGTGGTTATAAATTATTAATCGATCCTGGGAGTGTATCATTCCACTGATACCCAACATTATAAACACTATTCATGGGCAAAAGCATAATTTTAATTTAAATTTTTCATCGTAAATTAAAACCTTAATGGATTCAAAATCCTTGTTAATAATGTTTCTTTCCAAGACAGTACTAAATATCTGTTGGAGAAGTAATACTTCTCCCTTAATCAATATCGACTGACATGAGCAAGTGGGCTGATCTTCCTATAGACATTATTGATTGTGGCTACGAAGCTTCGATGACTTCATGGTACTCGGATGTGTTTGCAAGTCATGGAATTCTACAATCTACTTACTCCAACAGCCGCCGTTGCCTCCCGAATTTCCTTGGCTTACGTTTGATGACGAAAAACCTGTAAAATTACGAGGATTCCTCAATCCTTGGAACCTTAAAAACTTACCGGTTTCCTTTTTCTGAAGATACTGAACGCATATGCTTGGGACATCTCATGGTTGGTTTATAACTATAGGGTCTGATCAGCAACTTAGGTTCTTACATCCCTGGTCCAAACGTCAAGTAATTGGTCTTCCACCTCTGGTCCCTGGTCACGACAGTATGATTCGAAAAGTTGCACTTTCAACGAATTCCTGGAATATGAGAACTGATAAACCTAATCTTGACAGTCTAGTCATGACTATCTCTTGCGTTCTACTAAACTAGCTGTTGCTAGAATTAGAGACGACGATGACGACAAAGGTTGGATCGATGTCCTAAAACCACCCTCATATATATTCTTACAATGGCATCATTTACTGTCAAAAATAGTAGGCACCATTCGGTGCCTACCAAAACAAAGAATGAAGGTCCAACATGGTAGGCATTTCGGTGCCTACTATGCTTGGCCATATCCTCATCCTCCTGCCTATTTGTAGGCAGGAGATGAAGGAGCAAAGTATCCCAATTTTAAAGAGAGGTGTGCGGAGAGAGAGAAAAAAAAAAGAGAGAGAGAGGCACAAAAATATTTTGTATATTTTTCTGAGTGTAGTTTTCTCCTTGTAATTCTCCAAATTTTTCAGTAGTAAAATTCTTCTATCCTTGTCCGTGATTTTTACCCTAATTTAGGAGTTTTCTACGTAAAATTTATGTGTTCATTACTATTCCTTTCAGTCCTATTTAACTACGAATCTGCTCTAATCCAGTCAATTTTCACAACAAGTGGTATCAGAGGCAAGGTGTGTTTTTCTTGAAAATTTGGAGTATACTCTGTGGTCGCAGTTTTGACTGATCTTCCACATCATAAAAGATTTTCTTGAAAAAGGTTCATTTGGTGCGGTAGAGCTTTGGTGTGGTAGTGTGAAAGTACATGTATAGAAAAGTTTTGGCTAAGGAAAGACTTGATACTTAAACGTGTCCGTTTGTGACCCACCTCTCTTTCCTGAGAACTTACCTGGTGTACTATTCACGCATACGGTACTATTCACATATACTGGATACTGTTCATACATACGAGTACTATTCACCTGAAAATAGCGGGAGATAAAGTCTGTTTGTGATAGAAGCAATGGCAGCAAAATTTGAGATTGAAAAGTTTAATGGGAGTAATTTCTCATTGTGGAAGCTCAAGATGAAAGCTATCTTGAGAAAAGATAATTGTCTGGCAGCCATTAATGAACGGTCAGCTGGAGTCACAGATGAAAAGTGGAATGAGATGGATGGGAATGCTATTGCAAATCTTCATCTGGCACTAGCAGATGGAGTGTTGTCAAGCATAGAGGAGAAGAAGACGGCAAAAGAGATTTGAGATCACCTCACAAAATTGTACGAGGCCAAATCACTCCACAACAAAATTTTTCTGAAGAGGAAACTATACACTTTACGTATGGCAGAATCCACTTCGGTGACGGAGCACTTAAACGCTTTAAATACACTATTGTCCCAATTTACATCACTGGGGCACACAATAGAGCTAAGTGAACGTGCATAAATTCTATTCCAATTTTACCCTAATTTAGGAGTTTTCATGTAAAATTTGTGTGTTCATTACTATTCCTTTCAGTCCTATTTAGCTGCGAATTTACTCTAATCCGGTCAATTTTCACAACATTCACTACATGGGTAAGTTTTACGTTGTAGAGCGATGTGGTTACCTGTTTGATTGCGATATTGATGACGACCAAAACCCGAAGTGTATCGACATTGCAGAACCTCTAGAGGGTTGGAGACCTTGTTGAATCATCATTATCAGGAAAACTTTTAACGGTTTCACCGTTCTATATTGGAGATCATCTGAGAATTGGGTTTACAGTAGATGAATTAGTCAAATCAAAGGGAAGTGGAAGAACATATGAGTACGAATAGGTACCTGTTTAAAACTTGGGTTATGAAACGTTGCTTATGGGAATTAATTCAATAGTTTCTTCACCATCACCACAGAACGCCATTGGAAGCCAAACTGTATATATTTTACAGATAATATGAGTATCATCTTGTTTGTGGACTTGCTCTTGACATCGGCATATCTATAACATGGAAGACGCTTCAGTTATGTACTACGAGATCTTACCTACTTTAACGGCTACGGTCCATAATGGTACGTTTAGGACTCTTTGGTTGAGGGGTTGGTAATAGAACGAGATAAAACGTAACAAATTTTCTTTGGTTGAGAGTTTCATAATATAATGGAATGGAATGTGATAAAATTGGAGGGTTTCACGTTATGTTCCATTCTATTCTAAATAGTGAAAATAAGAAACCTCCGATTCGGAGGTTTATCATGGAACGTATACTAATAAATATATACTACCTAATATACTCTCAATAATTTTTTTAATATCAATTATTTCTTCTAATCCTAACCCCCCTTTCCCCATACTCATTTATTACAATCCACAAAAATTGTATATAATTAATAATGTTTTTATGTTATTTCTCCTTACCATAATAATAATATTTTTATATTATTAATAATAAATTTTATATAATTAATAATATTTTTATATTATTTCTCCTTACCCTAATAATAATATATTTATATTATTAATAATAAATTGTATATAATTAATAAAAATTTATTAAAATTTTATTAATGAAAAATAGAAAATATATAAAAAATTATTCTT
>JAOQMS010000005.1:14482245-14513812 GCA_027563885.1 Erythroxylum longipes
ATTTGGTGGGGGGCTGGCCCATGGGCCAGCCCATTGCCATCCCTGATGTCAGTGAGCAGAACACTCTATCTAATCTAGCTTGAACATTCCCCCTTCACTATGTATACTTTGACCCAACATAACCTAGGTCAAGGAGTCCACAACAATGCATCAATCCTTAAAAGCTTTGTTAACGACCGTTGTAGACGGAGACCCACCCCATTTGTCGATGATATCTAATTTAGCATTAAAGTCGCCACCAACAATCCAAGGTCTGGAAAATTTGCTACCAATCCACCGTAGATATGGCCATAGGAATTTTCGCTTAATAACTTGAGGACTAGCATAAACTGCAGTAAAAGCAAAAGTGGAGGTTCCATACGTTATAGTGGTATGTATAAATTGGCTATGTGCTACCTTTACTACCACTTCAAATTCCATCTACCATAACAGCCAAATTCTCCCTGTAAAACCGTCTGCTTCAACTCGGAAAGAATATTCGTAACCTAATTTACACACCACATCTTTAGCTTGCCGCCCACTAATTCTGATTTCCACTAATACCAGTATGCTTGGATTATAAATATGGATATAATTTCACAATATAGACTGAAAGGTGTCCCCTCCAGCTCCTTGACAATTCCAGATGAGTGTTGACATAATTGACGGTCGGGATAATACAAAATTGCTCTCCTAAGTCTGATTGGGTTCTTGTATTCCTTAGCCAACCTCTCCCATACTACTTTCCAAAGGCTGTGGTTCTATCTCTGCTACGATGCCCTGAGCTCGCGAATCTTCCTCCATCCACATTGCGCCTTCTATGGGATCTGGAGGTTTGGAAGGAGGGAGATTGGGTTGGTCCCCACTAAAGTTACGAGGTGTTACGGTTCCCTCGATGCCATCCATAGGGCAACCACTTTCCTCTTCTGCCAGTTCCTCTACCAATAATGTTTAATTGTCGCATAATATTTCTTTGTGAGAACTGAAAGCGACTGTGGTGTGTTTAGTCTTTAGACTGTGCAGTGGGTGTTTAGTTGTAACAGGGATCGAGCCATTTTCCGTTGTTACTCTGGGAGTTCTACGTTCAACTAGGCCCTTATTCTTGTGGGCTTCCAATTTCCCCTTGGGTGTTGCCCTCAACTTCAGTTTGGGTCCAGTATTCGACGTTTCCTACCCTTTGGTCTGCTTCTTTGTTGCCTCCACTAATACATGCAAACCCTCTGCCTGTCCAGACCCTGAAGTGTGATCGGTATTCTGTGTGGATAACGACTCGTTATTAATTACACCCATGGTGTCTTGTTCTGACAAAGCTGAATTCCCTGATCCTATCACTCGATTATCATCTCTTGGGTTACGTGTGTCTTGATGAGCCTACACTCACCTCGTGAATCTTAGAATTGACCGTTGAACCTAAATCCATGGTCTGTAGTTCTCAGTAGTCGCTTCCTTCGTCTACACTGGTGAGAATGTTTGCAATGACCTCCCCTGTCTGGACTTTTGCCGCCATATTGTTCAGAGTCTGTTGGAGTCCTGTGCGGTCAGATTGCCTGGTTAGGCACTGCCCAGATGCATACCTTACGATTCCATACTAAAAGTCAATCTGGGGTAGCCCCTCGTAAGCCACCATCAATGTTTCCCCATCGAGTTCCACTTGAGAATGTAACGGAATACTAAGGTCGATGTCTACTGTGACTCTAGCATATTTTCCCCACTGAGCATACATTGTTGCAGCATCAATCTTGATGGTATGTCCGACTAGATTACCTAGTGCAGTGAGGATCATGGGGTGATATTTGGAAATAGGCAATTCAAGAAATCTGCCTTTGTGACTTTTCCTTGGGACAGTCGAAATGCAGGGTTCCAACGTTGGACTAAAAGGGCATGTCCTAGGATTACCCACGGTCCATTAGTCAAAGCATTGATAAAGTCGTCCTCTTCCATGAAGTTCACTAAGAAGAAGTCGTAATCCAGATCTACCACCTTTATAGGGAACAACCAGTTTCCACATCATCTTCAGGCGAGAGCTTAACATCTTAAACCCAATACGTCGGCCCAATAGTTTCACGATTACCACTTTTTCCCACTGCTTGTTTAGCCCAGCTTTGAAGGTATGGGATAGTTCAATTCCCCCTCTTGTCTTCCCCTGCAATGGTGTAATATCACCTTCTTCAATCTCAACGGGTTCTGCATCTGGCCATTCTATATCTGCTGCCTCTTCATCCACTACTTGTTCTCCTATAATTGTTGCTTGATAAGAGAAAGGAGCTCCTGGTGGTGGATCTTCCTCGTGACTGCGTATCCGAACCTTTTTAGCCAGGTGACATTTTGAAGCGATATAGTCCAAGATGCCCTTTTCAACTTCGGGGCGTTTCTGCAGCCATTTGAAGGTGGACAACCTCACCCTCCCAAATGGGGTTTAGCAAAGTTCAATTGTTTATAGGATATTCATGATATCGACTAAAAACAAAGTTTCGGAGCATTTTCTCTCTCTAGAACTTTTAGAGCTTGTGCATCTTTAATTTTCATTAACCTAAAACTCCAAAAAAAGATTACCCAAAAAAATAAAACTCAAAAAAGTACAAAATGTATCAACTTGTCGATATTTATTACCTTCTCCTCCCATCAAGTAAACTAATTCCTTATACGTAATGGCTTCTGTTCATATGTCTTTCCTTTTCTTTTCTGGTTTAATGGGAAAATACTGTTGCTCATTTATAGGGAACATTCGTAAAGTCTGATTGCCCTTATATATTGAAATATTTTCACCAACCAATTTGGAAGCTTCTGGAAAGAAGCAAATCAACAAGATATTTTTGATCACTCATGTGTCCATCACCACCGACATCAATTTTCCAGAAGGATTTGGAATGTATTAGAAAATTCCTCCACCGACTTATAAAGCATTTTCTTATAAATTAATCAATGTTAACCGAGTTATAGTTAGTATAAATAGCCTTAGATCATTTGTAAAGTATTAAGGCAAGTTTTCTGTGTTTCTGTAGCTTAGCATTTGTTGTAGTTGCTTCCTATATTAATATAATATTTATTTGGTGTTTTGTTTAACTATTATTTTGATTGCCTTCCCGTTATTAGTTGTGGTTATAAATTATTAATCGATCCTGGGAGTGTATCATTGCACTGATACCCAACAAGTGGTATCAGAGCCAGGTTGTGGTGGTAGTTGTTGTAGTCGTGGTATTTCGTGGTATTCATCTACCGGTGTAGAGTATACCGTTACTCTGCTAAAATCAATAGTTGGGGACTGTTGTTGAAGCATAATTCACAGTCGGGGACTGTGATCGTGATTGGTCAGGGACCATTATGCATTGGTTAGTGTCAGGAACACCAGTACCTTATGGTGGATTTTTCTGGGATTGCTAATAGCATCGAGAAACTAAATAGCAACAATTACGGGAATTGGAGCAAGACTTATGGGATATCGTCGGAGGAGAAACACTACACCACCAATTGGCGATGTGAAAGCTTTGAAAGAGTGGGAGATAAAATGCGGGAAGGCTATGTATGTGCTGAAGGTTGCAGTAGAAGATGAGCAGATGCAACGGATCAACTCGGCTAAAACACCAAAGGAAGCGTGGGACATCCTCAAGACTGCTTTCACCAAGAAGAATGAGGCGAAACTGCAACGGCTCGAAAATGAGTTGTTCTCAATCTCGCAACAGAACCTCAATGTAAATCAATACTTCTCTAAAGTGAAATCTTTATGTGAGGAGATTTCGAAATTAGATCCAGACAATGAGATCAATGAGACAAGGATGAGGAGTATCATCATCCATGGTCTAAGACCTGAATTTAAGGGTCTTGTGACTACTACTCGTGGTTGGACTACACAACCAACCTTGGATGAGTTAGAAAATATCTTGTCCAATGAAGAGACATTGGATGACAAAATGTCTAAAGTAGCTTTAAAAGATGATGAGGAAGATCTCTTCGCTAAAAAGAGAGGATTTCAAAACATTGCAAGAGTTGATGGTGGAAAAGAAAGGGAGCAATTAACAAGGATGGAGAAAGCAAAAGTGGAGACCATCACAGCAAGGGGGAGCAAGGCCAGGTCAAAGGAAAGACAACCGGCGAGAAAGTGATCGTTGCTATAAATGCAACAAAAGAGGACATTTTGCTCGAGAATGTCGATGCAAATGAGTAGAAGGAAATGCAACATCTACCCAAGACGAGCAACAAAGTGAAGAGGAATGGGATATTCACAGTTCCTTCGTTCAGGAAGAAGAATGTTCATCACAGAAGCCGGTAAAGATGATGATAAAAGGACTCGAGCAGAAGCTGTCGTTAATTTCTGTAAGTGACAGAATCAACTATAATGACGATTGGATAGTTGATTCCGGATGTTCTAACCATATGACAGGAGACAAGGAGAAATTATCGGATGTATCCGATTATAATGGAGGTCATGTTGTAGTCACTGCAAACAACACGAGATTGCCAATAGCTCATATTGGCAAAACAACCATTGTTCCTCGTTCCAGTAAGGAGGAAATGGAGTTGCAGATGGTTTACCATGTGCTAGGGATGAAGAAGAACTTGCTATCTGTTTCACAAATAGCAAGTGAAGGTAATTATGTGGTGTTCGGGCCTGATAATGTTAGAGTTTATCGTAACCTTAAATTAATTGGAGATCCAGTCCTGTAAGGACGGTGAGTAGAATCAATTTATGTCATGTCAGCACAGGAAGCCTATGTTGACAAAACAAGGAAAAGTGAGACAGCTGACTAGTGGCACACTTGTCTGGGACATGTTAGTTATCACAAGCTTAAGGTAATGATGAAGAAGTCCATGCTCAAAGGTCTTCCTCAGTTGGAATGCTGCGAAGACACTATATGTGTAGGATGCTAGTATGGGAAAGCTCACCAACTTCCCCATGAGGAGTTAAAATATAGAGCCAAGGTGCCATTGGAGTTAATACATTCAGATGTTCTTGGACGGATCAAGCAACCCACGAACAGTAATATGAGGTACATGATTACCTTCATTGATGACTACTCAAGATATGTTTGGGTACATTTTATGACAGAAAAGTCAGAAGCTTTTGAAAAATTCAAAGCTTTCAAGGAGAAAGTTGAAAAAGAAGTTGGAAAGAGAATGAGATGCCTTTGAACCGACAATGGTGGAGAGTACATATCTGACGAATTCACTCAATATTGCCAAGAGCAAGGCATTCGAAGGCAATTCACATGTTCAAGAACACCACAGCAGAATGGAGTTGCTGAGAGAAAAAATCGACACTTTGTGGAGATTTGCAGGAGTTTGCTGCATGCAAAGAATGTGCCAGCTAGATTTTGGGCAGATTGTATGAAGACAGTGGTGTGCGTCATTGACACACTACCTCAAGCAAGACTGGAGTTTATATCACCATTCCAAAAGTTGTGGAACATCAAACCAACTGTAAGTCATTTTCGCGTCTTTGGATGCGTGTGTTATGTCTTTGTTCCAGATCAACTTCGGAGCAAGTTCGACAAAAAGGCGATTCGCTGCATATTCGTTGGATATGATGAGCAAAGAAAAGGCTAGAGATGTTGTGATCCTACAACTAACAAGTGTCATGTTTCACGAAATGTGGTATTTGATGAAGCGTTGTCTTAGTGGTCACCTCAAGCAAATCTGCTACTAGACTCTAAAGAAATTCAGGAAAAAGTTGAAAAGAAGATAGGAGAGGGCGAGTTGACCCCAGAAAAAGATCAAGCAGAGCTGTCCAGAGTTCAAGAGAAATCGAAGAGTCCATGGAAGATAGGTGCATACGAACAACAGCAGCCAAGTTAAGAAGAAGAAGATCAAGATTACCCTCCACTTCAGAGATCGGGTCGAGAAAGAAGGCCTAATCCAAAATATGCAAATGCTGCTATAGCAGAGATAAAAGAGCCAGCAACTTTTAAAGAAGCAGCAAAGAAAGTGGAGTGGACTACTGCAATGGAAGAAGAAATTGCTGCTCTGGAGTAAAATCAGACATGGGAATTAGTGCCGAAGCCAAGAAATGTGAAGCCTATCTCATGTAAATGGGTCTACAAAATCAAAACTCGCCCGGATGGATCAATTGAGCAATACAAAGCAAGATTGGTCGCTCGTGGATTCTCTCAGCAGTATAAAATGGACCATTAAGAGACATTTAGTTCAGTTGCCAAGATCACTACTGTGCGCGTATTACTAGCTTTAACAGCTAATAAGTTATGGCCTTTGTGGCAGATGGACGTGAAGAATGCATTCTTACATGGTTAAGTTGATCGTGAAATTTATATGGAGCAACCACCAGGGTTCAGAAGTCGTGAGAATCCTAATTATGTGTGCAAGCTAAGGAAAGCTCTCTATGGTCTAAAACAAGCACCAAGGGCGTGGTATGGCAAGATTGCTGAATTTCTTGTCAAGAATGGATATGCTATGGCATCAGCGGACTCCAGTTTGTTTGTGAAGAATCGGGAAGGAAGACTAGCTATAGTGCTAGTATATATTGATGATTTGATAGTCACTGGCGACAACATCGAGGAGATTCAACTCATTTGCGAGAACTTGGCTACTCGTTTTAAGATGAAAGAGCTGGGAAAGCTCAAGCACTTTCTTAGATTGGAGATAAATTAAACCAAGGAAGGTTTGTTCCTCGGGCAACAAAAGTATGCAAGAGACTTGTTGAAGAGGTTTGGAATGATGGAATGTAAGTCTATATCTACTCCAATGGATGCTAATGTCAAGCTGTGTGCTCATGAAGGGAATGATTTAGAAGATGCTACTATGTATAGACAAGTAGTGGGAAGTCTAATCTATCTCATTACGACATAACTGGACATTTCCTTTGCAGTTGGAGTAGTCAGTCGATTTATGCAGAAGCCTAAGAAACCTCACTTGGAAGCAATTCGAAGAATATTGAGATATGTCAAGAGTACGATCAATTATGGGATATTATATAAGAAAGGTGGAAATGCTCAGTTGGATGGATATTGCGACACTGATTATGTAGGAGATCACGACACTTGGCGCTCGACAATAGGCTATGCATTTAGCCTTAGTTCAGGAGTAATCTCTTGGTGCAGCAAGAGACAACCTACCGTATCACTTTCTACAACAGAAGCTAAGTATCGAGCAGCAGCTATAGCAACTCAGGAAAATGTTTGGCTGTCACAACTTATGGAGGATCTGCATCAACAAATAGACTATCCAATTCCGTTGAATTGTGATAGTCATTCAGCTATACAATTGGATGAGAATCCAGTGTTTCATGTGGGAACAAAACACGTGGAGATTCACTATCACTTTATCAGGGAGAAAGTTTTACAAGGAGAAATTGAAATGAAATACATCAAGACAGAGGATCAACTAGCTGATATCTTTACAAAGAGTTTGAGCGTAAATAAATTTGAAGAATTTCGGTAACAGTTGGGAATGATCAAGTAAGAGAAATTGGTCGTTGAGGGGGAGTATTGAAATATTTTCACTAACCAATTTGGAAGCTTCTGGAAAGAAGCAAATCAGCAAGATATTTTTGATCACTCTTGTGTCCATCACCACCGACATCAATTTTCCAGAAGGATTTGGAATGTATTAGAAAATTCCTCCACTGACTTATGAAGCATTTTCTTGTAATAAATTAGTCAATGTTAACCGACCTATAGTTAGTATAAATAGGCTTGGATCATTTGTAAAGTATTAAGGCAAGTTTTCTATGTTTCTGTAGCTTAGCATTTGTTGTAGTTGCTTCCTATATTAATATAATATTTATTTGGTGTTTTGTTTAACTATTATTTTGATTGCCTTTCCCATTATTAGTTGTGGTTATAAATTATTAATCGATCTTGGGACTGTATCATTGTACTGATACCCAACATAGTACTCTTATAACACGACATGATTTTACAATGTAAACAATACTGAGCAGCAAGAAAGCTTATGAGTGCAGAGCATGAAGAAATCTACAATTCTTCGAAACAGAGGTGAAACTTTTACAGCCATAAGTCCATAATAAAGGGCAATGACAAAAAATCCCAATGCTTAGGTAATAATAGGATGTTTTGCAACGTAGAACCAAACAACAAAAATTTTGAGGGCTCAGGACTTTTGATCACTATTTGCAATTAGTTAAGAACTCAAAACTATTGACAATGTACCTTCTAACAATTAACTCACACGCAAATTGCAGCTGTTCTTATTCACTAACTAGGGCTTTTCCTTTCAAACCCTCAAACTAAACAAGTCAACTCATTAAAAAAAACAGAACTCATAAATCGTTGTTATTCGCACTTCAATTTGATTAGTCACGAATTCTAGCAATCCATTTCCTTGGTTAATTGAAAACCGAACCATAATGCGCCAAAAAGCTGTAACATTCTTGCTTCTGGGGATTTACCTATCATCCACAAAAAGAATATTGATTCGTTTTGGCCATCTGTTTCTTATCCTTTTCATCCTCTCATCCTTTAGTTTTTGCTAATGCTTTTAAATGTCTATTCATTCTTTTTCCCATCTAATTTTTTCATTTTTCTTTTTCTTTGACACATATATGTATTTTGATTAGAATTATATTTTATGGATAGAATTATATATGTCTTTTTTATCTAATAAAAATTTTAAAAATGCATTTAAAGGTAAAATTGTAATGTTATTCAGAATTTATTCTAACAAAATTAAAATAAAATGAAACTGTGATTGTTTTTCCTATTTCATATATATAATGACATTAGGAAATGAAGATTTTTGGTATTTGAAGCTAAATCTTTGAAAATAGTTGTTATAGTCTTATTAAGGAAAAAATTATGTGGCTCATAAGTAGTGTTTATTTATAATCTGTGAAACTCACGATATAATAAAAAATAATTAAAAATTTTAAAAATGAAAATAATAAATTTTTCTTAGCCCCCTGTGGACCACCTAATCCGATCGGTGAAAGAATGTTTACTTGCTTTAGACCATGCAATGCACACAAGAGGAAATAAATAATGTTCTTGATGCAAGTCAACCAGATTCTAATGGGAAAGCTTCACTGCAAATGCTTTTACAAATTTTGGAATGCTATCATCATAAGTTCTGAAATCATCACTACCCAAGCCATCTCTAACAAATCATTGTCATTTATGGGAAACCAATAGAGATGCCTTGAAGTTGTTGGGAAGCTCAAGTACGCTGGTTCCTCAAGTAAGCCCTTTGTTTGCCTGCTTATATAAGAACCTAGTTAAAAGTCACTGGAATTATTATATTCGTTAAGCTTTACTAGGAACACATCATTCTTAGCTTTTTTTCTGTAGCAAATCTGATTTCAAATGGAATTAAACTAGTTTATATCTCTGTATAATCTTTATGTCTAAGACTGTTATATGATTTGTTGATGAAGTGCATCGTATTTGAAAAAAAAAATACTCATATTGGACACATTATCAACATATTCATATAATCTTCTTTATTGGACATAATTATTAAAATCACTTATAATTGTGTTCTTATTTTTATCCATTGGTGCTAATTGATGATTTAAAACTTGCTTTAATTGATTGGGATCAAAATTCATCCACAACAGATTACTATAAAATGTAGGAATTTTTTTACTAAAAGCTTAAAGAAGGCATTTTAATTCCTTTTGTTACTTTCATCCATTCTTTTTTAGCAGGAAAAGTAACAACCTCTTGGCTCATCCTCTTCTTATGTGATAATTATGTGAATTTCTCCTTTTATTTCAAAAGGATGTTAGGAATTTATTCCCCGATTACTTTGATATAAATGAGGTTCATGAAAAAAATTCATGAATATTGTGATTACTTCCACTCAGATTAGATACAATAGGTAAAATTTCAATGGTTTATAAGATAAATTGACCTTGAGTTGATTCTTTAAGTTATAGATTACACTTACTTAGATAAAGTCCTTTGTTATGATTACTTGTAATAAAATCATTTTGATCAAGAGTCTCATATACAATAGGAATTTTTTTTATTTCACCCTACTTTGGAAAGTCATTTACTAAAAATATGACATTTCTTGATTCAAAATTAGTTATTATACATATCCTTTTGATTATTTAGAGTTTCTAACAAAGATACTTTTCTCTCATCTTTAATTTAGTTTCTCATATTGTTATAAATGTAAGCAACACTTTTATATGGTCGTAGACTTTTCATATCAAGTTTTTTACCTGTTTATAATTCATATGAAATTCTTATAACTAATTTTCTGGGAACTCAATTAAGTATATAAGTGGTTGTAAGCAATGCATCACTCTAATAGCTTATTGATAAGTTTGCTTATGCCATTATAAATTTAAACATTTCTCTTAGCATTCTATTTCATCTTTCTACAACGCCATTTTGTTGTGGACTTCCAGAAATAATTAACTATCTTTATATTTTTTTCTTCATATAATACCTTGAACTTATCGAATAAGTATTCTTGTCCTTAATTATTTTTAATTTTTAATTTCTTATCTAATTGATTCTCTACCAAATTTATATACTTTATGAAATAATTTAATTTTTTATTTCCAAGAAATAAAATAAACATTACCATACCAAGTATAACCATTTATGAAGTTGATGAAATATAGTGTCCCATATATTGTCCTTATATTCATTAGACTATAGATGTTATAATGAATTAATTATAATGGATAGGAAGCTCATGTTCCTTCTCTAAATGGATTTCTTACTATTTCACTAGCTAGAGAATGTTCATAAATTGACAAATCTACTTAATAAAAGGTTTTCTTTATAAAAGCTCTTAAGTTGTCTCTTACATAAATTCTTCATGCTCCATGTGAAATGTTTTAAAATTCTATGAAGGCATCCCTATCCTTTACTACATGGTTAGTTGTTCCTAAGCCTACAATCCATAAGGATGTGATTTATTTAGAAAAATAGAACAAGAGAAAATTATAGAACAAATGCTTGTACAATAATATATACCTTTTTAGGCTCACTACATTTACCCTTATTATTATAATTAAAACATTTGCCTCTATTCACACTCTGTGTTTTGAAAGGAAAATTTCCTTTTTTTTTATGTTAATTCAACTTTGTCTTTTTATAATCTTGAGTATAATGAGTATTCCTTACCCTTTTCCATTTAGGCCTCCTATGATGTAAGACTTTATGGTTATAGCTCATGTAAGCTAGAATCAACTACATATACCTTAGATGACATCTTAGAAGCTTCCAAATGTTCTTCTTATAGTATGAGATGCCTCATAACATCTTCCATTGTCTTGATGCCCTCATTGTGGGATAGATAAATCTTCATATGCTCCCAACTCTAAGGTAGAGAATGGATCACAACTTGTAATTTCTTCTCATATGATAACTAATGACTAACATCCTACAACTAATTTATCATGTTTAACACGTGCATCAAATTCTTTTGCATTTTGTTTCAAATTTGATAGTGAGTGATCTTACTTTGGTTATGGAGGTACCTCCAAAATGTGCAACTAAAGTAGATCATATGTCCTTAACAATTTTATATTTTTAGAACTCATGCATCATATTGTTATCCATACTACTTAACAATGTAATACGAGCCAATGTGTAATATCCTAGTTTGATAATTATACTGTGTAATGTGTTGTACATATATATTATAAAGTATGCTCTATTATGGTGTACTAGAGAAATGTAAGAGTTTAAACGTATTATTAAGGTTATAACGTAGATCACGGATATACCATAAATAGTTTTGGACTCGACCGAAAATTTCTTCGAAAATTTTGAAAAAATCCAAAATGCTACGGAATAATCTAAACGAGCTTTAAAAGCCTTGAAATGTGCTTTAAGAATTTAGGGTGACACTTTTGAATGGAATATGGATGATTTCGGTGAATAGTATTTCTGGATAAATAGTGAATTTGGGTGAATAGTATTTTCACTTGAATAGTGATTTTGGGGACCCAACCTTGAAAATTTGAAAAACACCTAGAATAGGTATTAGAGTTTAATAATACTGAAATAGATAATAAAATAAGTTCGGTTGGATGAATTTTGGGAGTTCCAAAAGTTTAGGGTTAAAATGCCCTTTTTGGAAAATAATGGGTATTAATTATTTTAAACCCATTCGAATTGTTTAAAGAGTATCCATTCAATTAATATTGACCCTAATTAGAGTATTTCAAGGTCAATTTGATGGTAAGACGGTTGTGGAATATTTTTGAAATTTAATTCGGTTAGTTGATGAATTAAATTCAATAAAGGGCAATTTGGTGTTTTTACATGTCATTAAGGATAATTTGGTCTTTTTACAAGATGTGAGTGGATTAATGAGTCATTAAAAGAGGACCAATTGGAGAGTGACACGTATAATGCACTAAAGGGTATAAAAGGGCCAAAGTAAGGCAATTTGCTTCATTCTTTCAACATAAACATGAGAGACCAAAAAAAAGGAAGAAAAGAAGAGAGAAGAGGGGACATTCAGCCAAGGAGGGAAAAGAAGAGTGCAGTAAAAATTTTCATGGTTTTGTAATATAAATTGGAGAGATCTTGTTGAAGTGGAGGCACTCATCAAATACCTAAGAGATTGGAAGACAAATTAGTAAGTTTTCCTAACCTAAATTACTAGTTTTGGGGGCTTTTGAGTGGGATAGATTAATGTAAGATAAATGATGATTTTTGACTTGCCATTGAGTAGAGAATAAGTTTGGAGCATTTAAGGGTTGAATATGACAAGAGAAAGAGTTATGTTTATTGAAATTTTGTCTTTGGTTCTCAGTTCACTTGAACTAGTCTTATTATTTTGACTATAACTAGGCCTATAGACCTATAAATTGGGTGATTTCAATTAGATCTGAAACTTAATGCATAGTACTAAAAATATCTAGAAGAGACCTAGACCTAATTCTAGCTGAATGATATTGAAAATTGAGGTTGACTATGGTAACTTGATATTGTCCCTGTGTTGAAGCGACTTGTGATATTTGGTACATGTTTCATGATTTACTAGTTAAAATGACATTATTTTATTATATAAAAACTAAAGAAATAGGGGTACAAATGTCTAGAAGACTTCAAAACTAATTTGAACATTTGATATGTGAAAATTAAGGAACAAGTGGAGGTATGGATTCTAGACATGGGTCATAACCATGACTCATCATGCGCAATTGTGATACAGTGAATTAAATAGCGTGAGATTGTGTTTTGAAGAAATTACTAAGTTATAATGGGTAAATATGGTAGTTAAGTGACTTTTGAGGATATATTTGGAAATAGAGAACAATAGGTTAGCTTACGGAAGTAAGCAGAAATATAATTAGTGCACGTGTTATGCGATTAAATACTAATCTTGAATTTGGTTAAAATAAATTATAGTCTTAATGTCTTATTTCTAAATTTGGAAACAAATGCCTCAGCGAAATGTGTTTTGTGTAGGTAAAGGAGAGGCACCGAACCTGTGAGTGCGCTTGGCAATAAGTTTGCAAAATAATGAGTGCATTTTAATTTTTTATATGGCTAAATTCTTTTCAAAAGAATTAATGACATATGAGTGTTCTTTAAATTGATTTTGTGCAAATGGTTTTTATTTATAGGGACTAGCAAGTTGTGAATGTACTTTAAATTGAGTTTCTGGAAATGGTTTTCATTTGATCAAGAAATGAAAATTTATCCTGAGTTTTATGCAAATGATATTTTACAAGTTAATATCGCTAGCATAAGTGTGTGATTTGGCAATATATGAGTTTTAATTTGAAAGTTAAAATTTATATGATTAAGAGTTATATTGAAATAATTCAATTATGAATCCTCCCATACTTGATTTAGAAAATATGATGAGTCTTGAATGTAAGAGTTGCTTTTACCTATGGTATAATTCTAGGCTTTATACATGTTATTATGCTGGTATATTTATGGCGGTTAACTTATTACGGGTAAGCGATGTAGAATCAACTGTATAAATAATGGTTAACCATTCACGGGTAAGTAATGTAGAACTAGCACCGTGATTTGTTACAAGTAAGCAATGCAAAACCAGCTTCGTAACTACCGGTTTATAACAATTAACCTGTTGTGGGCAAGCGATGCAAAATCAATTTCGTAACTAGTGGTTAACTAGTCACGGGTAAGCGATGCAGAATTAGCTCCATGACTTTAGGCCTAGTGTACCATATGGTAAAGAAACTAGTGGTAGGCTATGTTGAGTAAGAAAAGTCATGAAATAATAATGCCGTCACTATTTATTTTTAAAAATAATTTGAGAGGCATCGTATGGTACCAATTCTAATGGTTGACTTATTTTCAGAATAAAATTTTTTAGAAAACTGATTGCCTCTACTATTTATTGGTTAAAGAAATAGAGAAAAGGAAAATGGAAACTTTTATATGATAACTTTAATTTTGAAAAAGCCTTTCGAAATAGTATTTTAGAAAAATTGAAATTTTGTTTTATGAAATGTTATTTGAGTACCAATTGTTACGATGAAAGAATGAATTGTTCTGATAAGTATTTTGCCATGAGCTTTACTACTCTATGGGAATATTTCAGTTATGTTGTTATGAAAAGTTCAATTTTTCTTAGTAAACTGATTAACATTCACTGAGCTTGTTTAGCTCATTCTTATTTTGATATTTTTAAACAAACTACCCCAGGTATGCGTACAGGTGCTGCAGTAGTTGGGACTCCTCCACAAGATTAGTTGTATTGTTAGGTGCTGTTGTGTTTATCACCTTTCTTTTATACGTGTTTACTTGAAATTGGCTTAATTGCTTGTATATATATAGTAAAGCATTTTTGGAAAGATTTTAAAAATGGGATCTTGTAAACATCTTTGGTATTGTAAATCTCTTTTTCTTAAGGAACTACAAGGGCTTTCATCCTCAATGATGTTTTTAAAATATTAAGAATTGCATGTTTTTGATTGCTTGTGATATAGACCTGAGGTCCCATCCACTAGTTGAGATGGTATATGAAATATTATAAGTGTTTTAAAATGTGTTATGTAGGTTTTTGAAAATTTTGGGAAGGTCAAAATAAAGTTGTTATGCTTTCTAAATTTTTAGTAAAATGATAGAAAAAATTCCCATTATTTTCCACACTTTTAACTTTTAAAGTAAAAAAGGTTTTTAACAGTTGAACTGCTTAGCTATGCGGGAACCATTCGGTTGAGTTAGATATCGATTAAAGGGCTACCGTAGGGTCACTAGGACAACTCCACTTTGGTTCTAGAAGGGGAACTCAAGGATGGGTCCTTTCACAATGAGTTCTTCTTATTTTATATTTCATAAGCATCATAGTCCTTTTGGTGTTGGGTTATATTACCTTCCTCAAGATTGTCTATGGTTATGTTACGATTCTAGAGCCTTTGGTCCTCCAGTATATATTGAATTTTCATGCTCCAAATTTCATAATTTTCACCATTTATTTTCTCACTCTTTTTGAGTTCAGTAACAATGTTCTTTGAGAAGTAGCCATAATTAAAATACTAAGTTTCTACAGTAAGAAAAAAAGTTATATATGAATGTTAATATCATGTGATACATATATAGAATGAATAATCATATGTTAATTGCCTACAAATTAAAGATCATGTATGTTCTCAATCATCATTCATATGATAATTATAGGTAATTATCATAGTCAAATGGAATTTTCATGTAAAATAGGTATTAAGAAGTTGGAAAACACCAAGCTTAGCATATATAAATGAAATCAATACATGTAAATCAGTATAAAATTCATAGTTTAACATAAAATGATCACTTAACATGAATATCACCTAAATCTAATAAACCCTACATGAAATATAGTCAATTAGTTCATGTGATAAAAACCTCAAAGCTTGATATGTAATAGCTCCAATTATTTTGATTGGGGAATTAATAGGATATAAAGTCCAATTGAATTTATTTTTCTGAATTTCTCTCTTAAACATTATCACTAACTAACTATATATTTTTTGAATTAGTCAAATCTAAATTCAAGAGTATGCTTAGTAGCTCACCTTTTGGTGATGGTGATGGTGATGTTAAGAATAAAGTCCTTGATAAGATAACATTTGGTTATGTTAATTTAAATTATCTCTTTTTCTGGCTATATTTTGGTGCTTAAATAGAAAAATTAATGTTTGTTTTGTTTTAGGAGATGACAAGTAGAGATTGCATCAAATTGAAGTATTATTAGTCAATATCATGAATTTTGGAAAAAAAATGGATAGATTACTGTAGTGGATAAGGCGAGATTACGCCTAATTCCAGTTTCACTACAAGAGCTAGAATCCAATTAGGAAACTTCTTTCTATCCCTATTATGTTGGGATTTAGATTTGTTTTAGATAGGAATTTTTGTAAGACAGAAGTAGACTAGGTTTTAAGTAGGAAAACAAAAAAAGGAGCACAAGCCTATCACCTTCTTGAACTTTCTCTTTTTGTTTATTTTTAGTTTTCTCTTAATATTTTTTTGTTGAAACTAAAGTCACATGTGGATAAATCTGAATATTATAATTCAAAACTCTAATTTTAACGTTGTGAAGTTTGGTTCTAAACTTATATTCATGTTTTAATTCAAGTATTTCTTGTTTTTTTGTTCTTATATATCATGAATAATTAATATTGATTAATTTGACAAATTAATTTAATGTTGATTATTCTACAACTATTCATGAATTTAATGATCTATAATTGTCATTAAGGATTGGTATAAGTAGAAAATAGGTTATTCATGAATTTGCATATCTTACTTATAATAAACAAGAAAACTAACTTAAATAGTTGTAGCTATCTTAATTATTTAATTTAGGGTCTAGTCTTTTTCATTAAGCTAATTTGTATCATTTAATAGCTATGGAATGTTATCACACCTAATCAATTTATGATAAGTTTTAGTTTGAATGCTAGGTTTGAACTAATTAATTTAGGAAAATTTAGGACTTATTATGACCATCCTAATATGTTTCAAACTGATTGCTTGTATTGTGAAAATTATTCTTTTTAGACCAATTATTAATTTTACAATTAAATGAGATCTTTCCTTTGAATCAGAGTTAAGTACTTTTAAACTTATCACTTTTTTACTTACTTAATTTATTTTGATTCCTAGTTAATTTTATTAAATTAGTTAATTAATCATAAACCCCACTTCATTTTGTTAATTTAAATTAAGAAAATAGTTTCTAGTTCTTTTGGGGTTTTACCTGGTTCCACAATTACTATAAGAAGTTAGAGAATTAGAATTAGTTTTGAGGGCTTCGTCAACTCAATGAAAAATTTGGCACTGTTATTGCTAATCTCTTGTCTTGTATGAATCATTCTTCTCTGATAGGTGAATTGCAATATAATCTAGAAATTGAGGAGACAACGCTGTCATTTAAGGAAAGAGACTAAGTAAGGAAGCGATCATTCACCTTTAGAAGTGAAAGTTGAGATATATTTAATAATTGGTGAAGACTTTAATTTCCAAGAAGTTTAAAGAAATATGGCACATCCTAACACTAAAATGTTAAGGGAGTTAGTAGCACTAAATTTGAATCAATAACCCCTATGCATATAATTTCTAGATGTTGTGTTGACTTTCAAATTGAAATCTAATTTGATTCACTTACTCCCTATTTTTCGTGGTCTTATAAGTGAAAATTCACATAAACACTTGAAAGAATTTCATTTTGTTTGCTCTGGAATGAAGCCATAAGAAGTAATAAAAGAATAAATTAATCTCAGAACTTTTCTATTCTCTTTGAAAGATAAGGCAAATGGTTGGCTATATTATCTTCCCTTTGGCTCAGGGACAACATAGACTAAGATGAAAAGGTTATTCCTGGAGAAGTTCTATCTTGCATCACAAGCAGCCAATATCAAAAGGGAGATATATGGGATAAGATAATTCACCTAGAAAAATTATATGAATATTGAGAGAGGTTTAAAGATTTATATGCATGCTGCCCATACCAAAGGATAGGAGTATGGTAGATGCAGCTAGTGAAGGAGCTTTGGTAAACAAAACACCTAAAACTACTAAGAGTATGGTAGATGCAGGTAATGGAGGAGTTTTGGTAAACAAAACACCTAAAACTACTAGATAGTCAATATCAAATATAGTTGAAAATTCTCAACAGTTTGGGACAATGATGGATGGAGGTATTAAACGCATAAATGAGGTAAGTAACATGAACCTTGAGAATAAAATTTCAGATTTAACTGTACTATTTCTTTAAATGGATATAGGTCAATTACAATCGACACTAGTGTGTAGAATATGCTCATTCTCTAGTCATCCCATAGATTTGTGCCCTAAATTACAATAAGACTCCCTTTAAGAAGCTAATACAATAGGGGGATTTCTTAGTCGACCTTAATGAAAATATGACTCTTATTCCAATCATTATAATCTAGGATGGAGGGATCATCCAAACTTTATCCATGAAAATCAAGGAAGGTAAAAAAAATCAACATCACAAATTTAGTAGACAACCTCAAGCTCCTATATATACTCAGTCTTAATTTTTAAATTCAGGAATGTCTTTGGATAAAATTGTTAAGGCATTTGCTACTAATACTCAACAGGTTCAACAAAGGGTGAGCCTTAAAGCAATTAGTAAAGTTACTCCTTTGTGATTATAAGGTTACATGATCAAGTCGTGGAAACACTCTTTGTAAAAATACAAAAGGAACGTTGCGCACATTATGACCTTTCTAAGACCCTTGCAAAGCAAGGAGCCTTATGCACTGGGTATCTTGACTTTTTTGACTCCATAATTTCCATAAGAAACAAGTGTAATTCTTTAGAACTTAGGAAATTATATCACTCAATTAGCCACATCTGTTAGTAAATTGGATTTGTAAACATCAGGAAAATTACCTTCCCAAATGGGGTTGAATCATAAGGAGAATATGAGTGCAACGACTTTAATAAGTGTTAAGGAACCTCAATCTGAATCTTCCTTACTAATGATGGTAAAAAAGAACAATGAAGGAGAAAAGAAAGATGAACCTCCAACTTAAGAATTAATAAAGGTAAAAGATGATTTATCTTTACTAATATCAACTAATGCACATGTAACTCCTTTCATTAGTAGGTTGACACTACAAGAAAAATATGTTTTAGTGATGGAAATTACTGATGGAGAATAAAGATTTTTGGTCGAAAACAAATTTGGTGAAAAAAATTACTAACGAAAAGAGTCGTTAAAGAAACAGCCATAGGTAAATTTTAGCAATGGATATAAGGAATCTATCAGTAAATTTAGCTATGGAATGTTATATATCCATCGGTAAATTTAGCAGCAAAATTTTTTATTTCTGTACGTAAAATTAGGTAAATTTATCAACGGATTACAATATTCCATCGTTAAATTTATGACAGATTCTTAATATTCGCTCAACGAATTTACAGATGGTAAATTGTAAGTTTGTCGCTAAATTTACTAACGGATATGTAAATTTTAGTCGCTAAATTTACCGATGGAAAGTATTATCCGTCATAAAATTTTTACTAATAGAATATTGTAATTTCAGTAAATTGTAAATCCGTAGCTAAATTTTCTAAAAGACATATAAATTTTAGTTGCTAAATTTACCAACGAAAAGCATTATCCATCGCAAAATTTTTACGGATGAAATATCATAATTCTGTCAAGAAATATAGTTATGATAAATTTCAACCGCCATTTCTCACTTCCTACTTGAGTTTTCTGTCGATAATGTTTTGATTTTTTTGTACATTTAATTTCTGTAAATAATATAACATTGATTGATAAATATAAATTAAACATTATCCTGATTGGTAATATGAAAAATATTATAATGTACACGAATAAGTATCTTGAAAATAACTGTAAATTAAGAATTCATACAAAAACTTAGAGTAGCAAACTATTAAATACTGAGTAGCACACTATCAAATACATTCACTTATCTAGAAGCTATGTAGGTGGTGAAGGCAGATGCTCTGATTATTGAGATGAGGTCTTGTCCCCCCTTTTTAACTCATCCACCTTATTACAGAGTTAGGTTATGCACTCTATCAGCCTCTCGACTGTGCTCTCAAGCTGAACAACTCTCTCATTTAATGTGAACTACCTATTAGATCCAGCTGTAAAGGATGTGGAGTATTACGAATAGAATGTGTTTGCAAATAAACCTAAGCCGAATATCCTTCCACGGTGGTCCCTACCACCCACTACATTAAGATATGCCTGACTCTCATCAACAGTTTTAGAGTTCTGAGACTATCATTTAATGCTTTCTTGTATTTGGTCCTATCATTATAATTGTCTGTGTTAATAAATGATAATTTTTAAGAATTAATATTAAAGTATAGATTTTACATCCATAAATTTATCTAGATCGGGTTTTGATGAAGGTCACATCATGATGCTTCTTGGTGTGAGTGTACAGAAAAAGCTGGAGTGGTGTAGACTTCTTGCCCATAGACATTTCCTACATCAGAATAAATTATTATAAGTGAACTACAATTTACAAAAATTTTGGCAGAGTTTCCTTTATTTTTATGATATTTACCTGCTGCTAGTAAAAAAAAACTCAACAATACAGCGATTAATGGTACTAGATATTGATAAAATTATTATTCTCTATAATACACATATTTTCATTCTAAATTTCATAAATCAAATTACATTGAAATCAAATTTCATACATCAAAGTACAAAAATCAAAATATAAGTATAAAGTTTCGATACTTACAAGTTTCTGTGAATGCTCCTAGTGGTTCAAAGATCCTCCATTGTGTACGAGTAGACTCTTTCCATCCGATCCTCTAAGTCTTTTGGCAAAATTACTCTTTGAAATTGACATTACCTTGGGTGATGCCCAATATTGTTGTCAACAACTCCATATTTCTTCATATATATATGGTGGTCATACACTATTCTTATGTATCAAACCAAAAAAGTCTCTATAACGTTTATGAGCTTGCCTCTCCCATACATTATAAATTACATCATCAAATTTTGAATCCAAGAAAAATTCTTTTAGAAAAAAATATAAGTACATATAAATGTGAATATTTATATAATTAATGTATAAAATTAGATAAAATAAAAAAGATTACAGAATATATTTTTTATACCTCAAACTCCTGATAATAAAATTCCTTTGACGCCTGAGAGACATTCTTCTATGTATAACCCTCAAGATTTATACTGTCCTTGAACTTATATGAGATATTTCTAGAGCACGTTCCAAATGAAACCATCCTAATATGTAAGCATTTTTAGATCATTTTCAAATTAAAACACATAACTTAAGTATAAACCTATGGTGATATCATGCATGAATTACAAAATTTTTAGAACTTCACTCGCAGATTGTTGATAATTGTGATGTAAGTTCTTCCATCAACTCCCTTAGGTCCAGGATGGAGGCCGCCTTCGTCATTTGCAATGTTTACCCCTGACATCTCCATTGGTGTATGGGTCGTGGATAGTGTAAGGATGGTGGATGGTGTCTTAGTAGGTACAAATGGTGACTATACATGGACTGTATGTTGGGAAGGTGATGCCTCATTTGGATGTAAAACACCTAATTCTGTAGCATTTACAAAATGTGATGCTTCACTTGGAAATCGTGGTAACCTAAACCTTGGCTACAACAAATCTTGTTTTCTCTTTTTTGACATATCTTAAACATGAAATTCATATTTTATTGAATATTCCAATAATAGAACAATATAAATTTTAAAAATAACATTATATTGTTGATGTAATAATAGATTTATTCATATAATATTCTATTACAAACACAAATTAATTTCTATCATCATTTAAATGTAAATCAAAATCATCATCATCTTCTATTTTTGAAGAATTAGAATCAAAATCAGGCTCCTCTTCAGATTTCTCACCCTCTTTATCCTCTCCAAATGAAATTTCAACGTATTCATTATTTGGGTTGTTCAAAGTTTCATTCTCGTCATATCTTCCTAAAACGCTTCACTTTTAATTCTCTTATTTTCCATATAATTCAAAAACACCTCGAGGTTTTACTTTGAAACGGTTAACTAATCTGACTTGTCTCATCATAAGTTGGGAAAAGGGACATAATACGCTTGGATTACATGCATCGCCAACACAAAAGGTTCAAATTGTTTAAATCTTCTTTGTTGGTTGATTTCAACTAGATTATATCAACTGAGCACTTTTTTTCCAACATTAGGAGTTAGATTAAACCAGTTACACTTAAATATTATACTCTGTTTTATTGGCAATACAGGGTACTTAATTTTAAGTATCTCAATAATTTTACCATAGTAATCCATCAATTCTCCATATATGCAAACCCCACTATTTACTATTGCCATACCGTGACCATAATATTCTGTATGAAATTTGTATCCATTAACAAAATATACCGGATATAATTTAATAGTTTGTAGGGGTCCTTTCACAAGCTCACATATGAACTTGTTCTCTATTGAATTTTCTGAGACCTACAACAAAAAAATCATATTAAATAGTATAATGCCATTTAAACACTTTGATATGATAATTTAATCATTTCAATTATTGTAAGTGAAAACTTACATAGTACTTGAGCCATCGAGGAATGTTTCTTCCAACTTCTTTATTGATATCATCATGTGTTGTTTCAGGAATTAGCTAGCATAACCATTCCTTGTATAATCTATAAGCATTATTATGAATTTATTTGTGAACAACACTAAGTTCAAAAACTCAAATAATCAATTTTAAAACCAACTTACTGCACGAAAGGTTGAACCATTTCACAATTCCATAAAATGTAACCATAGGTAGCCTCTATTTCTTCTTTTGTTAACATTATTTTTGTTAAACGTCTATATGTTCGTCCTGGATATGTGAAAATGGATAAGTTACCATCAATATCACCCGTTTTGCCTCCATCGTCATTACGATGAACTTTTCTTTCTCTTGTGTGCACATGAGACTCAAAATAATGTGAACAAAATGTAATTGCTTCCTCTCCTAAATAAGCATTACATATCGAAACTTCAACTCCAGCCTTATTTTTTTACATTTTTCTTCAAGTGATACAAAACCTACATTAAAATAAGGTTATTATAATTATATGATTAAGACATGCAATAATTTTTATTTAAATATTAACTATAATTACCTCACAAACAGATACATCCATCGATATTGAGCTAGAATAGAAAGTTTAGCCTCATTTGCAAAATGTATAAGTAGGTGCTCCATATAGTCGAAGAAGCTTGGAGGGAAAATCCCTTCCAATTTGCATAAGCTAACTGGAATTTTCCTTTTTAGTTTTTCCATTTCAGCCAACTTTTTTGAAAAACAAACTTAGTTGTGCTATAACTTCCTAAACCTTATTCGATAAGAACTCCTAATTGAAATTAGCCTTTGCATAAACATATAACAATCATGACTTTTCATCCTAATTAATTTGTATTCCTTATGTCCACACACCTTGCCAAGTTCGAAATATCACCATCAGGAAACTTTAGAATTTTCAACCATTCATATAAAATTTCTTTTTATTTTTATCCAAAGTGTAACATGTTTTTAGATATTTACTGGTGCTAAGATCTTTATCTAACTTATTCCTTTTACAAAAAATTTTCAAATCAACTTGTGAATTTGCATTGTCCTTTTTCCTCCTTTCAATGTTCATTATGGTGTTGAACAAATTGTCAAAAATACTTTTTTCAATATGCATCACATCTAGATTATGATGTATTAAATTAGTTTTCCAATATAGCAAATCTCAAAAAATACTTCATTCTCCAACCAAAGTTTTTACTAATTCTTCTATTGACTTCTTCAGCTTGAAGTTATGTAACTTGCAACAACCCTATTTCATCAATCTTGTGCAATATCTTTTCACCAATTTTGTGAGGGGGAAGAGGTGTTTGTACCATCTTATTCTTCATAAATTTTTGTTATTGCATCTAAATGGATTATCTGAAAGAAAAAATTTCTTGTGGTTGTCAAACCAAGATGTTTTGGCCCCATTAGGAAGATAAAATGCATCAAAATCATTGCCACAATAAGGACAGGCCAATTTCCATACTGTGCTCCATCCAAATAATAGTATATGTAGGGAAATCACTAATAGTCCGCATCAAAGCTGCTCTAAAATTTTTTTTATTTAAGTGACACATCATATATCTCCACACCAAATACCCAAAGATGATGTGATTCAGATACTAATGGTTGTAAGAATACATCAATTTTATGCTTTGTATTCCTAGGCCCTAACACAATCACCATTAAAAACATATATGCCTCATTCATACAAATCCATGAAGGAAAATTATAAGGAGTAATTATGATTGCCCATGATGAATATTGTTGGCTGAATTGACCAAAAGGTTGTAATCCATCTGTCGATAATCCCATCTTAACATTTCGACTTTTAATTGCAAACTCAGAATGGATATTATTGAAATGTTTCCATGTGAGTGCATCCGATGGATGGCTCATTATTCCATATTCCTCTTTATATTCATTATGCCATCTCGTATGAGATACAGTAACATCAGAGGCATACAATCTTTGAAGTCTTATTGTTAGAGGGGAATAATACATCTACTTCTAAGGTACTAATTTCTTTTTCATAGTACGCTTTCTAGGTTTAAACCTGGGTTAACCATAAAATTTACGCTCTTCTAATTCCACATCATCTCTCCAAAACAATATACATACCAATTTGCATCAATCAACCAAGACCCCTAAAAAGTTTCTTCATATTGTAAAAATTATCAACCATTTTATGATTAGGAGGTAATGATTCATTATACTAAGCAAGAATTTTATCAAAACATTGATCAGAAATATGCCCTTCAAACTTTATCTTTAATATTCGATAAATTGAAGATAATTGAGTCATCATCTCACAATTTGGCCATAATTCTTGGTCAGCTAATTTTAGTAAGTCGAAAAACATTTTTTCATGTAGATTTGGTTCTTCTTCAAGATTTTCTATATTTGCCTAAAGGTATAACCGGTTACATCATAAACCACTTGGATGTAAGGAATTTCAGTTTCACCCATATTATTTGTTATAAATACAGTTGGATGTAAGGATTTTCAGTTTCGCCTATATTATTTGTTATAAATCCAGTCCCCCTTCAAACCCATCCACTTTTATTGACAAGTTTACTTCATTACCCCTTGAAGTGTTGCAAATTAATGGCTCCCCATGTCATGTCCAGTCAAAATAATTTGGAACAAGCCCTTTTCTTAATAAATGGAGATTCACTTCATCAATAGGAAGAAAAAGAATTTGCACTTTTTACATGGACATTTGATCTTTGGACCATCTATATATGCAGGTTGGGAACATGCATAGTGAATAAAAGCTTCAACTCCCTTAATAAACTCATGATTAATGAAGCCACTGGGTTTTAATCATCTATACATCCAAGATCTATCAAAATTACTCATTTTTGTAAGACTGTTATTTAAAAAGGTGATTGTAGTAAGATATAATAATCATTACGGTAATATCCATATTAATCTTGAAGAATATTTAATCTTTACTTTACACATCATTAGATCCTTCATTTTCCCTAAGTTTTTACAAGTCTCTGATCATTTCCCCTATAAATTGAAACCAACGTATCCTACCATATGACTTCACAATTAGATAACTCAATCACAACCAATTCCACCTTAGTGATTGGACAATCACTACATTCTAAGTCATAAGAACCTTACAATCATAAAAGAAATTTTTTAGGAAAGATAAGGCTTTCATCTTTATTATCCTTGATATATCTTAATACCGTATAAGCAACCTGAACTATACTTGGCTTATCGACATATTGACTTAATTGATGGATAACATATGTAAGTATTAGTCAAATAAAGCAAATTTCCAACCATTATCCTGTAAGAAGTGACATTAAGAAGTAAAAAAAGCACCTACATATTGTTTTTCTAACTTTATATTAAAATAAAAAGAGTGGAAATTAGTTTATAATAAGTAAAATCAGTGGAAATTAAAAAAGCACTATGGTATGTGACATTGTTAGACCAGATGAATCGAGAAAGTTCTCCTTGTGACTCCTAAGCTAGTGGAATCTTTCGCCGATAAGCCTCATGGGAGTTGCGTAACATGTTTTCAGCCTATGTATCATCCTAGGGGTTTATTATGCAAAGAATTGTCTTTTCAATTATGTGAATTTCTTATGTTAATAATAAGTTTGATTTAATCACCTACAAGTTCATTTACAAAGTTTGATTTTAAACAAGCTCTATGGTACGTGGCATTGTTACACTAGGTTCTAGACGATCCTAGGGTTGATTACTCTCTCTCGAGTTATAACCATTAACCCTAAATTATGAACCCTAATCAGATTATGGAAAATTGCAATTTCTCAATTAACAACGTATCCAAAAGCCTAATTAAATCTGAAGTTGTCTAATAAATTATCAGGAACCTATGTGAGATCTCTATTTACATAATTACCGATTTGATTAATTTCTCCTTCTTATTAAATCACCAAACTCTCATTAGCCCAATTTAATTATTTTTCATTCAATTCACCTTCTTATTTTATTACCAAATTATACAATCACAAAAACCAATCAAAATAAATCTAATAAACATAAAAACAATATGATTTGATTAAATCAAAGATAAAAACCCGAAGGCAAGTTTAGAACATCTCAGCATTCATAAATCCTATCGTCAAACTGCTATTCCTAATTCTATAAAATAATAAAAAGGAAAATAACAGGAAATACATTCTTGAATGGAGACGGGAGGCAGTAACATTGGGAAACTCCTGATCTGGGAAGTATGTCGATGTCGACTTCTTCTCCACTTCTCTCTTCCTTCTTCACTTTCTCAATCTCTCAACAATTCTCTCTAGGGTTTCTCTCAAAAATGGCTAATGCAAAAAGCTCCTCTTTCTATTCTTCATGTTCTATTTATGTCTTTTTGTGTTTAGGGTTAAACTTTCGAGGTCTAAAAGTTCCAAAAAATCCCTCGAAACAAGAAGTTTGGGAGTGGCTGCCCATCTGCCTGATGCAGCCCATGATTGTGGCCCTGCAGGCCACGATCATAGCCTGTTGTGTCATGATCGTAGGCTGTTGTTTCGGCCTGAATGTCTCTGAAACTTCTTCGTTCTTCGATGTTGACCCTGAAATACTAACAAACACATCAAGGTACCTCAAAAACATCATATTTAAGCTCAAAGAATTGTTCTAACCCATAAAACACAAATAAATCACAAAATAACACAATTCTACCCTAAAAACATACTAAACAATTGAATAAAGGGTCAAACACATATCAAACTATACCTTAAAATACGATGCATTTTGCACCTATCATCATAACCACACTTAAATGTTTGCTTGTCCTCAAGCAAACAAAACAATAAACAACACAAAGCACAAAACACACAATGCAACAAATGAGGCAATGACTTCAAATTCACGAAATAATTTTACTCTAAACATGATCATTTAAGATGTTCTAAATTATTAACATGCAAAATCGGTGTCTAAGTACCTTGGACTCAATATACAACTAATCAAAATTTTAATGTTGAGTTTATTCACCCCTATCACGTGCATACACACATTAACAATCATTTAGTCAAAACAAAAGTACAGCTAGTCCTCAGTAGGTTATCATGAAAAATCAAGTTACAAGTTTAGTAGGTTTTTATTTGAAAACTTTCTTTTCGTTGATTCTTCTTTAAGGACTTGAAGCTAGTCTTTTATGCAGAGGCAAACATTTGTGATGAATGTCGATCCAGCTACTCAACTAAGTCATGTTGTTATTATGCTGTTTGGTTAGAATGTCATTATAGCCTTTTTACATGAAAGCATACATTTGTGATGCATGTTGATCCGGTTACTCAGCTACATCACATTTTCAACTAGTTACTAGCTTTATTCATAACTCGAAGGCCAGCGGAAAAGTTATTTTAGTTAAAATTATACAACCTTTTTTTAACACAAAATTTTCGCTACCTTATTGCTTTAGCTAATAATTCTCATGAAAATGTACTAATAATTCCACTTATTTGATTGGCCTAAAATTATAAATGAGTATGGCAAATTCCTAAGGTGAATGGACTAACATCGTATCCTAATTAACCAGGATATTTAGCCCTAAGTAACTTAGTTACTGATTTCACAAGCTAATAAATCTTCGCAACCTAAAAGACTATGTTTAAGGCGAAATCTATCTCGTTAAGTCCTAGCCATTGACGCATGCACACAATTCACATCATGCAACCTAAACAAACTATCATACAATATGCAAAATTCACACTCAAGGAAAAATACGCAACCCTTCCCACACTTAAACAACACATTGTCCTCGATGTGAGAAGAGTACATAAATACAGGGGAAATAAAACACACGATAAGAAAAAAATAAGGAGAAAATACTAAAAAACATGAAAAGAAAAGGGTTAGAACACGGAACCTTTTATGGTGATGGAGTTGGTTATGGCGATAGTATTGAGACCAAATTCGCTTGACATCGAGAGTGTTTCCCTATCTTATAAGTGATTCAAGAGAGCAAAAGAATTAGCAATCCAAACCATTCCAAATCATTTAAAACTTATTTAAGAATTTAAAACAAACCTAGCTACACAACAATTTAAATCTAATTACTAAACATGCTAATTTATGGTCATTAGCTTGACCTTCATCCTTTAAACCTCATCCAGGATCAATTATGAGTGGTTTGTTGCCCCCACCCCCCATGATGCCCAATTTTAGTTTTGTAGTTTGTAAGTAAGCTACAAATTGCAAAATGATCAGAAGGATAATATTGATAAAGTTGAGAAAACAAATTAATTTCAGTAATCTCCTTTTCACTAAAAAACTATCAATAAAATAGGGAATAACAAAATTCCCTGGATCTTGCATCGAATCCAAGAGTTTGTCTTATAAGAAGGTGAGTTGCTCTCTTTCTTCCTTAATCACCTTTATCTCCTCTACTTCTTTCGCTTTAAGAACAGAGACTTTCATAGCTTCTTAAAACTTGATGTCTATTGTCATTTGTTCTTCATCCTTTTATTCTTTAGAAGATTCGATCACATCAATTATCCTAGATGAGCTACTACCTTCGGATTCTTTAATACATCATTAATGTTGAGTGTCACTTGGTCATCATTAATCGAAAAGATAAGGTTCTTTTCATGAACATCAACCCAATATTTTTTGATGTTCACATATGGTATATCAAGAACTGGTGGATAAAAGGGAAGGTTGGCATTCTTTTCTTCAATCTCTTTCTTCATCTCTTCGTCTTCAATAAGGTTGGGTTCAGCTTGGTTTTCCATTGGCCCTTTTGGCTCTCCCCCATTCTTAAGTGCATAGCCTCATATTCCTCTCTTTGATGTATTTCCATATTACTTAGAGAGTCTTCCACACTTCTCTTACAAAATTCATGGGAAAGTTGTCTCACTCGAATCTCTAGGTTGTTAATAGACAAGGCATGATTTTTCGTTACTTGCTTAATGTCACGACCCGAAACCACATCAGGCACATGACAACTGTCGCATACCCGGGCTAAGGATACTCACTGTACCTTTAACCCGATTATGTAAGGCTAACTGAATATCTTTAAAAACACTTGGACAGCACAAAAGGTTTACACATAAGGTCATTTACAAGCCACAAGAAAATCAAAAGTTAATTTACAAAATTGTAAAGCATATCAACATAATTATGAGCCACTATATAACAAAAGTACAAAATAGAGACTACATATGTGCAGTAATATCCCAAAAATGTCAAAAGACTGCACAATCTAATCAAAACTTCAAACTCCCCAAATTAACCTGCATGGTTGGGAAGTAGAGGGGGTGAGTACACTATGTACTCAGTGAGCCGAACTATGTGGTCAGTGAGCCGAAAGAAACATATATTGTAAATAGAACCTAGTACACACCAAACAGTCTAAATAACCTGAGGACAGTTTTATACATCTAACATGCATATAACCACCTATGAAGTGAATATGCATGACATAGAAACATAAAGACCTAGTCTAGGCTCATGCCATACTAGTTAGGAATCACATAGGCCTAGTCTATTAATCACTTTTTCAGTGAACATAGGTTTTAGTTCTAGTACACATGAGCAGAAAAGCATCACATATAAAAATCAATCTCATTAGGAAGCTAAATATCATAATAAGTCAAAACAATTATGTGTGTCACCACTAGTCAACCAAATTAGTGTGCACACCCACCGAATCCCTATGTTGGCTCGGCTTTCATCTATGGTGAGTCTAGACTACGGTCGATAAGAGCGTCATGACCTTAGGTGATGACCTCGTTGGTGACTAGAACTCTCGGTGTGCAATCACCCACGAGTCTTGTAGAATGGTGTCATTACAAGGAGTCAAATTTTATGTACTAGCGACCAATAAAATGGAACCTTTCCATGGCTCTAAGCTAAAAGAGAACAAGCACATGCAGCATACATGACTCGATTACGCATATGTAAGTTCCAAAACATTATTTCATATAATGAAAGTCATATTTTGCACTCCAAGTGCAAAGTTATTCAAAAGTGTAGTTTCAAAAAATAAAATATTGTTCTTTGCACTTTAAGTGTAGGTTTGTTGAAAACAATATCATTCCTCAAAGTACGAAATAAAAACAATAGTTTCACTCCAAGTGCAAAGAATTATTCAAAACATTGTCATTTATAAAAAATATAAGTATAGCATCTATTTGAGATTCAATTCTACTATGCATTGCTTAGGTTCAAAATTCACATACAAGTCATCATGCATGTCTTGGGATGTCCTAGTCCCATTTGAGAGATATGTTATCCCTAACTCACCTCAAAAGAAGGTGCACACTCCTTTAACATCAACAATCCTTTGTACGAGCTCCTTGATCCACAACTCTCGAGCCTTTATACATACAAATGCAATATATTTACTACTCAAACATATATCTCATATTTATATGCCTTCACATAAGTGTATAAAAAATAATATCACAATTTTTAAGCTATAGGATCCTGACGCAGCACGGAAATATAATACTCTAATCCAAGAGTACAGAAAATGTATATCTAATCCAAAATCTACAAAAAACTCAAAAGGGAGACGAAAACCTTAAGAGAAATAGAGTATTTCGATTGAAAATAGGCAAAAGGTTCTTCCGCAATACAATAAAGAAGTATTTATATGAGTTATAATGACCTAAATCATAATAAAAATAAAACACAATAATTAAATAAATAATTATTAAAGCTCTGCATCAGTCCCCTCCACTTATAAAGAACTCGACCTCAAGTTATGCTCTGGATAACCTAACCTGCACTCCGGTAAGTAGGGATAAATATCTGCAACATTAAAGGTTGGGTTGATGTTACCCATCCACGAAGGTAACTAAATGACATATGCATCGTCATTAATTTTCTTCACGACCTTGAATGGACCATACTTCTTGGCCTTCAATTTGTGGCGATGTTCAGTAATCTGGTTTTTGTTTATAAACACTATTACTTCATCTCCCACCTCAAACACTTGATTCTTCCTATATGGGTCCACATTAGCCTTATACTTCAGATTAGCTTTTTCAAGTAGTTCCTTCACCTTGACTTGTATTTCTTGGGTTTCTTTAGAAAACTTGGCTGCACTCGTATAGATGTTAACATTTTTAGGTAATTGAATAAGGTCTAGTGCATGATTTGGTACCTTAGTGTAAACCACAGAGAATGGAGA
>JAOQMS010000005.1:14513912-14549058 GCA_027563885.1 Erythroxylum longipes
GTATTCTTTTCATGAATACAAAAACTTTAATATATCTTGTTAAGAACTTTTCCAACTATTAAAAGAATACCACAAAATTTATACAAAAATAGTTACGTAGTTAAATCACAAATAACTTCTATATACTTGTTTAAAAACAAAATAGAATAAAGTGAAAGGTTAGAAGATAGACGCTGCGATTTTTATACTGGTTCACCCCAAACCATGGGCTACATCCAGTTCTCAAAGTTCGTCTACGATTTCACTATAATTCGATAATTTTATAAGTATTCTTTCTTCCCTTCCAGAGCCTCTTCAGGTCTCTTACACAAATTATTCTTTCTACTATCTTAGCCTCTCCAGGCTCTTAGCCTTTTCTTTCTTTCACTAGAAAGATCTTGTGAGCTTTTTGTTACAATAAAGTTTGCTCTCTAGTATCACACTTTTGAATACAAAATTTTTCTTTGTAAGTAAACACTTGAAAGCTCAAAAACAAGATTGTTCAATCTTCAACTACGACTAGTATATATAGCCTAAGTATCCAACTACTTCTTAATTCATGATAACTGCTTCTTTATTCTTGTAGAACTCGTTATTCAGTTGAGTTCTGTAACTAACTCCAACTAATTAACTGTCCGACATACTAACGTATCTTCATCTCTGCATCGTCTGTGTTTTCCTCTTCTTCTGTGTTCTCACTTCTTCTGTGTTTTCCGCTTTTTTAGTGTTTTCACTTCTTCTGTGTTTTCCACTTCTTCTGTGTTTTCCGCTTCTTCTGTGTTTTCCGCTTCTTCTGTGTTTTCACTTCTTCTATGTTTTCCGCTTCTTCTGTGTTTTTCGCTTCTTCTGTGTTTCCCCTTCTTCAGTGTTTTCCGCTTCTTCTGTGTTTTCGCTTCTTCTGTGTTTTCCACTTCTTCAGTGTTTTCACTTCTTCTGTGTTTTCCTCTTCTTCTATGTTTTCCACTTCTTTTGTGTTTTTCTGCACACTTAACACACTTATCAAAATAGTTCATTTATTTCTAATATTATTATTGTTTGATTGTCACCAAAATTAATAATTGTGAAGTCCTCTTGACTTAACAATGTTTTCCCCAACTCACCTTAAAAGAAGGTGTACACTCCTTTAACTTCAATAATCCTCGGTACGAGCTCCTTGATTCACATCTCCTGAGCCTTTATACATACAAATGTAATGTACTTACTACACCACCACACAAGTGTATAAAACTCAACCCTTATTATTCACATAAGCTTTCTTTTGCATTTTCCAAGGCATTTAATGCCTTGATCCAATACTTACATATTTCAAAGCATAATTGAGTACATTTTAATCCAAACACATTAGACCACTACTCATCAATCTATGCTACAACTCAAGTTTACTCTAGTAAATATGAAGCCTCTTTCTAATGCACACCATCAAAATCCTTAAATCCTAACCCAAGTTCACTTAGGCATTTTATCAAACACCTAAAGGCATAAACTTGAAAGCCTCCTTCTAATGTACTTTTTCCTTATTTTTCATCATCAATTCACATTATACATACACAATTAACATCATAGAATTCATTTAAGCCATTAATTTCAAAAGATATTCAAAATATCACAAACTTTCACCAAAGATAGGGAAATTTGGTTTTGGCTTAAAGAAGCTTCTCCATGACCCATTTCATTCATCTAAACATTGTCACATGCATAGTTAAGCATGGAGAACAACATAGCTTAACACCAAACTCAATATCATAATATAGAAAGAGATGAGACAAAATTGACCTAAACTTTCCTTTGGTGATATCTTCCAATCCTTTGAGAATTTCTCAAATCTAATAATAGATTTGAGTTCCTTGGCCCCAAATTAATTTATAACACCTTGGTTTGGGTTGAATAATCAAAAACTTGGTGAAAACTTGGTGAGGGCAGAAATTTCCTCTTTTCCTCCTCTCTTTTCCTTTCTCCTCCTTTCTTTTAACTAAAACAAAGTGGTTTAATGCCAAATAAAAGGAGTGCACGGCCATAAGGTGGTGAAGAAGGGTCTAGAATTTGATTCTTCTTTGACCAAACATGGTGAATTTACTTTTTTGACCTTAGTTTATGTGAAATTACCATTATACCCTTCAAACTTTCCTAAATTTGCAATTAAGCCCAAAATTTGAGAATGACCAAAACTTTTATTTTCATTTTTGTCCTTGGACTTTTCCAATTATAATTAAGCCCCTCAACTTTATAAAATTAGATATTGGTCCTCCAAGAATTGAAAAATTACATTTAACTTCTAACAATTTGCAAATAAGCCCTTATGTACATCAACTTTTCTAATTAAGCTTTCTAAGCGTCCAATAAGTCTATAAATCATTTCTAATCACCTATAAGACATTAAAATACATTTAACTCGACCATCATGGCCATATCCAGCCAATGGAATCGATTTTACACACTTAGAAGCTTATATGCCTGAAATCTCCAAGATTTCTCATACCGATGAACTCTAAGCTCATGTAAGGGCTTATAACATTATATATTACTGGCATATATACCGAAAGGAATCAAATACATTTTTGAACTCATATGCAACTGTGTATAGATCACTATACAGTAGTATCTCCAAGTACAAACCAGTACAAAAAGGCTCAAAAAATCTGGCGTTACAAGTACTCCCCTCCCCCCTTAAAAGAGTTTTATCCTCGAAACTCCTAAGTCGAGGATAAAAATAAATGGGGGTACTAACATCTCATAGCAATCTCAGGCTCCCATGTCATTTCCTAGACCCTGTCGCTTTTCCAAAGAACTTTGACCTTGGGAACTTCCTTACTGCTTAACCTCTTTATCTGCCAATCTAGAATTTGGACTGGTTTTACCTCAAAACTTAAGTCTTCTCTTAGTTCCACTAGAGGTGTCTCCAAAATATGAGACAAGTTCGGTACATAATTCTTAAGCATCAAGACATGGAACACATTATGGATCCTATCCAAGTCGGATGGCAATTTCAACCGATACGCTATAGTCCTGACACGCTCTAGGATATGGAAAGGTCCAATATATCGAGGGTTTAGCTTCCCTCGTCTGAAATCAGATTATACCTTTCCAGGGTGATATCCGAAGGAAAACCATGTCACCAATTGCAAACTCTAATAGTTGTCGCCTCTTATCTGTATAACTCTTTTGACGATCCTGGGCATCTTTCATTTTCTCCCGGATGACCTTTACTTTCTTAATGGTAATTTCTATCAATTCGGCTCCTTAGAATTTAGTTGTACCAACTTCATCCCAACATAAAAGTGCCCTGCCTTTTCTCCTACAAAGTGCTTCATATGGTGGCATAACGATGCTTGTCTAATAACTATTGTTATAAGCAAATACTATCAAAGGCAAATGCAGGTCCCAGCTCCCTTGGAACTCCATCATATATGCTCTCATCATGTCCTCTAGTGTCTGAATAGTCCTCTCCTACTGACCATCGTTTTGGGGATAAAAAGCAGTACTAAACTTCAGGTTAGTCCCAAAGATTCATGAAATTTTGGCCAAAATCGAGAGGTGAATCTTGGATTCCTATCTGATATTATAGAAACTAGCACCCGTGCAGCTTCACAATCTCATCAATATACAGTTTTGCCAACCTCTCCAACGAGTAGGTTGTGTTTATAGGTAGAAAATGGGTAGACTTCATCAATCTATCCACTATAACCCAAATAGCATTATGAGCCTTCGACGTATAAGGTATTCCAACCACAAAGTCCATTCTCACATGCTCCCACTTCCATTCCGGAATGGGTAAAGACTGTAACATACCTGCTGGCTTTTGATGCTCTACCTTTATCTGTTGATAGGGAAGGCATCTGGTCACAAATTCTGCTATCTCTCTCTTCATCCCTGGCCACCAATAGCTCTCTCTAAGAGTTCAATACATCTTGGTGCTACCAGGATGCATAGCATAAGCCGAACTGTGAGCTTCTTCCAAGATAGCTCATTTGAGACCTTGGTCATCCGGTACACACACTCTGTTTCTGAAGACTAACAATCCGTCTTCTCTCAGTCAAAATCCCTCATCCTCTTTAGATGATAATTTCTCTCAAATGACCTTTAACTCGATATCTTCGGCCTATGATCTCTTGATCTCATCAAATAGTGTTGGTCGAACTTAAACTGTGCTAGAAGTGTTCCGTTATCCTCAGCCACTTAGAGCCTAACCCCAAGGCTCCGTATACTCATCAAATGAGTCATATAAGGATTTTTCCTGACAGTCACTACGAAATAGGACTTACGACTTAACGCATTGGCTACTACATTTGCTTTTCCTAGGTGATAGTCAATCACTAAGTCATAATCCTTAATCAATTCCATCCATCTCCTTTTTTTGAGGTTTAGCTCCTTCTATGTCATTAGGTACTTCAGGCTTTTGTGGTTGTTGTATATACAACAAGTCTCTCTATAAAGATAGTTTCTCTAAATCTTGAGTGCAAACACCACTGCTACAAAATCCAAATCATGAGTAGGATAATTTAGCTCGTGCTTCTTCAGTTGTCTAGAAGCATATGAGATCACTTGCCTAGCCTGCATAAGTACATAGCCAAGTCCCTGACGACTATCATCATTGTATATCTCATACCCAACCCCCTGGGTAGGTAAAGCAAACACTGGTGCAGAAGTCAATCATCTCTTCAGAACCTGAAAACTGGCCTCACATTTGTCATCCCACTGAAATTTTACACCCTTCGAGGTAAGCCTCGATAAAGGGGGTACAAGTACTGAGAAACCCTCAATAAATCTCCAATAATAACCAACTAGCCCCAAAAAGCTGTGAACTTCAGTCACATTCTTGGGCTGTTCCCACTCAAGCATAACTTCCACTTTTTTTTGAGTCCACATAAATACCTTCTCCTGATACCACATACCTAAGGAATCCTATCTCCTTCAGCCAAAATTCACACTTTGAAAACTTTGCGTGCAACTGTCTTTCGTGAAGTATTTGCAGCACAATCCGGAGATGTCTAGCATCCTCCTCCCTATCCTTAGAATAAGTTAGCAGATCATCAATGAAGACTATGACAAGCTAATCTGAATAAGGATGGAAGACCCTACTCATGAGATTCATAAATGTTGTAGGTGCATTTGTCAATCTGAACGGCATCACCAAAAATTCATAGTGTCCATACCTTACCTGAAAAGCAATCTTGTGCATATCACTTTTAGTAATTTTTAATTAATGTTACCCAAACCTCAAATATATCTTTGAGAATACTGTAGCTCCTCTCAAATGATCAAACAAGTCGTCAATCCTGGGGAGTGGATATTTATTTTTGATGGTAACCTGTTTAACTACTGATAATCAACACATAAGCGAAGGGTCCCATCCTTCTTCTTGACAAACAATACTGGTGCTCCCCATGATGAATGACTTGGTCTAATGAAGCCCTTATCCAACAATTCTTACAACTGAACCTTCAGCTCTTTCAATTCTGCTGGTGTCATACGATACCGTGGTATAGATATCAGTGTTGTCCTCGAGACCAAGTTAATAGCAAAATCAAACTCCCAATTAGATGGAAATCTAGGTAACTCCTCTAGGAAGACATCGGGGAACTCGTATACAATGGGAACATTTCCAAATTTGACCCTCTGTGTCCAAGTGTCAATCACATGTGCAAGATATGCCTGGCATCCCTGATGAATCAACTTCTTAGCCTTGACCACCGATATCAAACAACTTGAGAATACCCATCGGTCATCGGTAAATTTAATTGGGACTTCACCTTGAGTGTCAAACTCTGCCTCTTTCTTAAAACAATCAACCCTAGTGCGATGCCTCTTTAACCAGTCAATCCCCAACATTACCTTGAAATCCTAGAGATCGAGGGGAATAAAATCTGTCTCTAACACAACATCACCGACCTTTACCTCACAAACCGTATATCCTTCATCACAAGCCACTTGCTCTCCAAGAGGAGTGACTATAATGAGAGGGGGATTTGACGGCTTCAGCACTGTGTTCCTCTGGCTCGGGTCGCAAAGGTCTAAACTTGCGACAACTTCCCCTTCCTCTTCCAACCATGCTATCACTACAAAATCAAAGAAAAAGACATTGTTTAATAAAATAAATCGGACTAAGCCTAGCTTATCCGATGTCCCTTACATCCCAAGGAATGTCGACAAGTACCCTCACCGAGGTCGGAATCATCCGACCTCTAAGGACGTCAACTTAACGATCCCAGACTCAACTTCTTGACTAAAGACTATCGACACACAGACTCAACTCCTAAGGCTCATGAATCTTTTTAAAACGATAATAACACTTTTGAAAACATAAAAACCTTTCTCTGATACCAATTTAATTGTCATGACTAGGAACCATATTGGGCATATAACAACCGTCATATACCCAGGCTAAAGATACTCATAGTACCCTTAACTCGACTATGCAAGGTTAACTGGATATCTTTAAAAACATTTGGACAATACAAAAGGTTCACACATAAGGTTATTTACAAACCACAAGACATTCAAGATTTAATTTATAAAATTTTTAAAGCATATCAACTTAATCATGAGCCACTATACAACAAAAGGACAAAATAGAGACCATCCACCTGCGGTAATACCCCCAAAATGTCAAAAGACCGCACGATCTACTTCGAACTTCAAACTCACCAAATTAACCTATATGATTGGGAAGCAGAGGAGGTGAGTACACTATGTACTTAGTGAGAAGAAGAAACATATATCGCAAATGGAACTCGATACACACCAAGACGGTTTAAATAACCTAAGAATAGTTTTATACATCTAACATGCACATAACCACCTATAAAGTGAATATGCATGATATAAAACCACATAGGCCTAGTCTATGACTCATGTCATACTGGTTAGGAACCACATAAGCCTATCCAATTAATTACTCATCTAATGAACATAGATTCCAGCTCTAGCACACATGAGCAGAAAAGCATCACATGTAAAAATCAAATCTCATTAGGAAGCCAAATATCAGAATAAGCCAAAACAATTATATGTGTCACCACTAGTCGGCCAAACCAGTGTGCACACCCACCGAATCCCGGTGTTGGCTCGACTTTCATTTGTGGTGAGTCCAGACTACGGTTGACAAGAGCGTCATGACCTAATTAATGACCTCGTCAGTGACCAGACCTCTAGGTGTGCAATCACCCGCGAATCCTGTAAAATGCTGTCGTTACAAAGACTCGACTTTTATGTACTAGCGTCAAGGGTACAGGGCTTGCTTAATCTGTTATGCCCAGCACATGATTGGCTAATCGTTTCCTCACAAATCACAAAAAATCATATACAAATATTAAGTACAAAAATCAAGTAATGCACCATGCCTTTATTTATCGGTCTAACCAATAAAATGGAACCTTGTTATAGCTCTAAGCCAAAAGAGAACATATACATGCAACATAAATGACTCGGTAATGCATATATAAGTTCCAAAACATTATTTCATGCAATGAAAGTCATCTTTTGCACTCCAAGTGCAAAGTAATTCAAAAATGTAGTTTCATAAATAAAACATTGTCCTTTGCACTTCAAGTGTAGGTTTGTTGAAAACAATATCATTCCTCAAAGTACGAAATAAAAACATCAGTTTCACTCTAAGTGCAAAGAGTTATTCAAAACAATGTCATTTATTAAATACATAAGTATACTAGCATTTATTTGAAATTCAATTCTACTATGCATTACCTAGGTTCAAAATTCACATACAAGTCATTATGCATATCTTGGGATTTCCTAATCCCATTTGAGAGATATGTTTTCCCCAACTCACCTCAAAAGAAGGTGTACACTCCTTTGACTTCAACAATCCTCAATACGAGCTCCTTGATTCAGAACTCTCAAGCCTTTATACATACAAATGTAATGTACTTACTACTCAAACATATAACTCATATTTATACACCATCACATAAGTGTATAAAACTCAACCCTTATTATTCACATAAGCTTTCTTTTGCATTTTCCAAGGCATTTAATGCCTTGATCCAATACTTACACATTTATAATTGAGTACATTTTAATCCAAACACATTAGGCCACTACTTATCAATCTAAGCTACAATTCAAGTTTACTCTAGTAAACATGAAAGCCTCTTTCTAATGCACACTATCAAAATCCTTAAATCCTAACCCAAGTTCACTTAGGCATTTTACCATACACCTAAAGGCATAAACTTGAAAGCCTCCTTCTAATGTACTTCTTCCTTATTTTTAATCATCAATTCACATTATACATACCCAATTAACATCATAGAATTCATTTAAGCTATCAATTTCAAAAGATATTAAAAATATCACAAACTTTCACCAAAGATAGGGAAATTCGGTTTTGGCTTAAGGAAGCTTCTCTATGCCCATTTCATTCATCTAAACATTGTCACATGCATATTCAAGCATAGAGAACAACATATCTTAACACCAAACTCAAAATCATAACGTAGAGAGAGGAGACAAAATTTACCTAAACTTTCCTTTGGTGATATCTTCCAATCCTTTGAGAATTTCTCAAATATAATGATAGATTTGAGTTCCTTGACCCCAAATTAAATTATAACACCTTGGTTTGAGTTAAAGAATTAAAAACTTGGTGAAATTTTGGAGAGGGTCGAAACTTCCTCTTTTCCTCCTCTCTTTTCCTTTCTTCTCCTTTCTTTTAACTAAAACAAAGTGGTTTAATGCCAAATAAAGGGGGGGCATGGCCATAAGGTGAAGAAGGGTCTAGAATTTGACTCTTCTTTGAACAAACATGGTGAATTTACTTTTTTGACCTTAGTTTATGTGAAATTACCATTATACCCTTCAAACTTTCCTAAATTTGCAATTAAGCCCAAATTTTGAGAATGGCCAAAACTTTTATTTTCATTTTGGTCCTCGAAATTTTGCTAATTATGATTAACCCCCTCAACTTTATAAAATTACATAGTGGTCCTCCAAGAATTGAAAAATCACTTCTAACTTCTAACAATTTACAAATAATCCCTTATGTACATCAACTTTTCCAATTAAGCTTTCTGAGTGTCCAATAAGTCTATAAATAATTCCTAATCACCTTTAAGGCATTAGAACACATTTAACTCGCCCATCATGGCCATATCCATCCAATGGAATTGATTTTACACACTTAGAAGCTTATATGTTAGAAATCTCTAAGATTTCGCAGATCGATGAACTCTAAGTTCATGTATGGGCATATAATATTATACATCACTAGCACATATACCAAAAGGATTCAAATACATTTTTGAACTTATATACAACTGTGTATATATCACTATACAGTAGTATCTCCAAGTATAGACCAATACAAAAGGGCTCAGAAAATCTGGCGTTACATTTCTAATAAGGTTCCTCGTTCTCGTATCACTTGTATGTAGGTAGTAGCAGACTTGCAGCAATAATAACTCATTTACCACCCTCCTACTTCTTATAAAGGAAACAATTTAGTTGATCCTCCCCTTTTCCCCTATCCCTTTTGAAATCCTAAAACTTGGTGAATATAAGTGATATGCTTCTCTAATAAGCTTTTTTATTGGCCAAAGACTAGCATTTATTATCATGATGTTGGGCCAGGTGACATTAGAGAAATAATAGGTTAATGAAGTATTATTTCTGAATAAGTCATATACATCTTCTAATTCTTTTCTACAATTAAAGTAGAAAAATTGTGGAGATGGGACCTTGATATATTAGTGACAAGCCCCTCTTCTTGCAAAATTTGAGGCTATGTATCCTATTGGGAAAGCTTAAGTCTAAATATGTTTCACTTTGGATTAACATTTACGATATTCCATTGCAATATGGATAAATTATTGGTTTGAGCTATTTGCAAGTTTTATTTATAGACTTACATGTATGGATGAGGCAGTTGCATCTATAAAATGTATTAGGTATGCTAGAATTTATATAGAAGCTCAAGTGGACTAGGATCTCCAAGATTTTATAACCCTAGCGAGGCTAAATGAAAATGAAGGGATGATAAAAGACAAGGTCATGATAACCTATTAATGGAGGCCTGCCCCAGGTACTTTAAGAAAGTCTAGACCACAAGGGCAAGAAATTCTCCACTAAAAAATATTTTGATTTAATGGAAAATGATGGAGATGAATAGATAATGACGCAAACAACTCTTAAAAATCCATATGGTATTCAGTGGTCCTCTAAAGTTGCTCAAGCTGCTTCACCTCACCAAGATCCCCCTCAATCTAACCCCTCAGCTCCTCCTCATTAAGATCAAATAAGCCACAATTCTTTAAAATTAAGTATAGTCACTAATATTAATGGTTAAGCTTTGAAGATTTGTCAAGATAATGCAATTATAAAGAATTTCCCAAGCTTAAGGGAAGCTCTTACTAGCAATTATAATGCTTCTCCTTCGAGGGAACCTCAAAATAATGAACAAACCTATAATTTTCTTTCTTAGGGAGAAGGAGATCATAAAGAAAATCCAAAATCAAAAAGGAAAATATAGCTCTTAACCCTTGCTTATGACTATAGTTGCTTAGAATATTAGGGGTAAAAACAACAAATTTTGCATGATTACATTCTTTTAATAGATTATGTGATGGTAGGCCTTTTAGAAACAAAACTTAGAGAATCTCTTTATAGCAGTTTATGGCTCTTCAATAGTAAGTAGCAAATTATTACCAATCATTCTGATCATTACTATGGAGGAATTTTCATTGGATATGATACTAATAAAGTTAAGATCTTAAACCCCTCCATTATAGATCAAGTAATTCATCTATTAGTTAACATTAGTAGAGCTAATATAGCATGGATTTATTTTGTTTATACCTGAAATTATACATTTCAAATATTTATGCCTTTGAACAACCTTATAACTATGCATTACAATATAGATATTCCTTGGTTATTACTAAAAGGTTTCAATTACATATTAAATGGTACTGAAGCTAAATATAGACTTAGATTGGGAGCCCCTTCGATGGAATTTAGAGATTTTCTTGCATAAATAGGGATATTTATGTAAAATTTAAAGGAAATTAACACATTTAGAGTAACAAAAAAAAGGATTGGTTCCTCAGAAAACAACTCGATAAGGATTAGTTAATTATCACTGGCTTGACAAATTTCAATCTAGTAAAGCAATTTTTACCAACCACCTTTGCTCTAACCACTCTCCTATAAAATAAATAATATCTTAGTTAATTAAAAAAGAGTCACACACCTTTCCGATTCTTTAACCACCTCTCAAACTTAGAGACTTTCCAAAATGCAACCAATAGAGGTTTGAACACTAAGGAGATTGGTTGTGAATCTTTTAAATGCTTTAAGTTGCTCATGGAAATTAAAGAGCAATTGAAGAAGCTTATAAAAAACCATTCTATAACACCAAGTTAGCTCTTAACAATGCAAGGGAATTCCTTAATCTTGGACAAAATGAATTTTACACAAGGTCAACTAATCAAGAGAAACAAAAAGAAGGATTTAGGATCTATGTTAAGGCCATTAAAGATCATTACTCTTTGCTCAAGCAAAAATTAAGAATTCAATGATAAAAGGATGGTGATTCCAATACGAATTATTTCCATAGGTCTTTACTTTCAAGAAGGAACATGAACAACATCATCTTATTAACAATTAAAAAAGGAAGAATAATTCACAATAAAGATGATCCTAAAGAGGTATTTACAAATTACTTTATGAATTCTTTGGGAAATTCTTCTAATACGTGGTCGCTTCTTCCTACCTTATGTAATCACTAGAGAACATGTTGAATTGCTAACTAAGCCTTCCACAAAAGAGGACATTAAGAAAGCTATTTTCGGCCTCAATCCTTAACAAAGCACTAGACCTTGATGGTATTAATGCTTTCTTCTTTTAGAAATCTTATAGCTCTTTTAAACCTCAGGTGGTTAGTGCAACATAAGATTTTTTTTCACTTGAAAATTCTCTAAAGGTGTGGAATAGAACTCATATTTATCTAGTTAATTTTTTTCAATTGAAAATTTTCTAAAGATGTGGAATAGAACTCATATTTATCTAGTTTTTATAAGCTCTAATCACTCTTCTCTTAGAGATTACCAACCACTAGCTTATTGTAATACTTTTTTATAAAATCAATGCCAAGTTATGGGCTAAAAGATTCGAATTTATCAATAATACTCAGGGTGCTTTCATTAATAGGATATCTATAAGTGATAACAGCATACTAGCTCAAAACTTTTTCAAGGACTATTATAAGAAGAATGCCCCTCAAATTGATTTAGTTAGTTGGATTTTTATCATTCACTCTTTGCAAGTATTTGTTTTCCCCCCTTTTTTACGATTCGTATAATAAATTGAACAATTTATTTATTATTTTCAAAAAAATAAATCGAACAATGTATCACATCACTAGTTTATAGCATATTAACCAATAAAGAAGCCACTCATCTCATTCAAGGTGCTAAAGGCATCAGGTAGGGAGACACTGTCTCCCCCATATTTGTTATATATTGAAGTTTTAATAAAGTTAATCAATCATAACATTAATATGGAAGATAGCTACAAGTTTTATAATAAATATAGTAAGTTAGGAATTTTAATTTTTCATCTAAGAATGTTTTGATACTTTTTTGTGGTGATAAGCATAATTATATTGCATTTCTCATCAACTCTCTAAATATTTTTAGCAAAGTTTCAGGTTTATCAATAAATAGGGACAAGATTCATCTTATAGTTTCAACTAGGACTCTCCATATGTCATCCTGGCTATATAAAATTAAAGCCAAAGTAAAAGATGATAAAGACATGGCTTTAATATGACAATTAGAGTGACCAAGGTCATCTCTACAATAAGAAAAACTATCAACAAGTCATATATATGTACCCTATGAAAGTTAAATTCTTAGGTGAGAGGGAATGAATGGGTCACTAAGGCAAGTAGATTCTTCTCTCTTAATGTTGGTATTCCTTCTTACAATCCTTGCTCCTCAAGGAACGACAAAATAACTTGGTGTAAACACTACTTTGGTACATTCACAAGTCAATTTTGTAGAGATCTCTTGAGAGTTCATACACCTAAAGTCACTTGGCATTAAATGGCATGGTTCAAATACATACCCCCAAAAGTATACTTTATTTTATGGCTAGCTTTGATAAGCTTAGCACAATTGACATATTAAGGAGCTCTAGTATTCTTACTCTTTTGTGCAGACTTTGTAATCATGGAATGGAAATTGTCAATCGTCTCTTTTTCTCCTACTTATTCTCTAATGCCTTATGGTATTTCACTGAGCTCCTTTGCAACCATTTCTGCCACCATAATGATTGGGAAGACATATATCATTACGTTGCTTCCCTAAATCACCCCCCTCAAAAAGATTGTATACTATTCAAAACAGCCTTTAGATGCATCGTATACTCAATTTGAAGAGAACATAATAACAAAATCTTCAATAATCAGTTGATCAATGCTCAGGAAGCAATAGAAAGAAACATTTTCTAGACAAAGGAAATGGTTACAATCAAATGCTATGATATTCACTTCATCCCAAGAATGTAAAAGATGGAATATTTGACCTTCAAGCAATACAGGTGGTGTAGTAACCTATTAGTCCTTAAAAATTCGACAAGACTAAAGACAATCTCAAGCTCAAAGTGCCTTAAAGCTTGATTGATCTTTTTTAGGCACCAAGACAACCCTAATTTAGTTTTCTCTCATTTTCCTTTATTCTTAGAAGGATTGATTGAATATTCTCTTTAGTTTTCTTTCCGCATATGCCTTGTTTATAACTTCCCACGGGTTTGCCCTTTGTAATCAATATGTTCTTTAAATTATAAAAAACATAAAATTTAATTAAATACTTAATTTACCATCATTTAAATTGATTTATTTATTAAAAATATTAATTTAATATATATTAACTAAAAATAAATTTATGTTAACTATCAAATATTTATCTATTCTTTTCAATATAAATAATGATATGTAATTATATAAATAACAATATAATTTTTCTATCAAATTAACAATTAATTTTTTAAAATTTTAATTATTTTTATTATCATATTAAGCTATTGAATATATTATTAAAATTTAATAAATATAATAATTTCTTATTTTATATTTTTATATTACATATATATAATAATATATAAATATGATAAATAAATAAATTGATTTATTTGATACATGTTATTCTTGTAACTTATTAATTGTCAATCATCCCCTTGGAGCATACTACACACATCGAAATTAATTATACAATTTACTAGAAGAAATTTGAATTTTTCACTAAATATATCACAAAATTTTTAAAGTATAGGATGCGTCAATGGAATTGATAAAACTACATCAAGATACTAGTAACTATTTAATCTAACATATATTTGGCCAGGCTGTAGAAGCCACCGAAATGATCAAGAAGTCAATATGGGCTGAACCAATTTGACTTTTGCGGTTGAGAGCATAAAGCCATAACTAGGTCAAAACTAGAAACAAAAATTAAAAATCGAACAAGCCACAAAAATATGGACAATCTGAAAAAAATGTTTGAACAGCAATATGCGTTCTTTGAAGCAAATTGTTATGGGAAGTACGCGCAAAAAAGGGTTAAACGAGCTCCGCTTCATCCATATGTCATATAGGAATCATTAATGAATTGGGATATCTTGGTTCTAAAATTTAACTGTCATATTGCATAATGCATATTACTCAAACCAGAATGTCCGGTGTTGCCCGCAGTCATGCAGTCGAGTATCTTCATAGAAATGCAATATTAGAAGCACCAAAGGAAAATAGGGCAGGGAACAGTCAGAAAAACAGAAATATCCAGAATGAAAGATGCCTTCCGATAATATTAATTGCAATCATACATAAGTCAATTTTCTTTTTGTTAATCACAAAGAAGGTTGCTTTTCAGAAGATATCAAAGACTCCTAAGGGTGGGGATCTGAACCCCTTAACAATATCTACTGCACATAAAAACAACAAAACTCTCAAACCCCCGTCTAAGGGGCCAACTAAGTAAAACTTACCAAAACCATTACATGATGGTACATCGACTTCTTTCTTCGGCAGGCTGGGTAGACACTTGCTGGTACCTGTGAGAGTCTGTTGGGTTGTATGTAAACTCAGAAGTGTCGAGCCCATACTGGTTCCCATCCAATCAAACGATAAAAAGAGGACAGAGAAATATAAGAATGGAGCAGGAAACACCAAGGATAAAGTGCTTCTGCATGGGTAATAAACTGAGATAAAACTCTAACATGATGACCGAAACGATAGACAACTGAATATAGGCCATATTATAAAATTATCGTATAAGAATGTTCAAAGTATCTTCAATTTTGTTCACCGAAAACCAACAGCTTCATGACCTCATATTGGGAAGGCAACAAAATTTTGTGGACTTAACCTCAAAACATCAAAAAGGCTCATTGTATATAAGTTTCTTTAAACTTTCAATACTTTCCCATTTTGAACCATTGTCAAAAAAACTACTAAAACATGCCAGATATTCCAAAGAAGCAACATACACTGTATTAATTGAAAGCAAAGACAAACCTTTTCCCTCATTCGTGTGCTCCACGCGTCATTTCTGCTAGGCCGCTGATCAAGGGTGCCAGTAACAGGTAAACCTGTTGCTGGACCAGCCGGCCTGTTAAGCAAAGGTTGCCTGATTTGTTGCCTTGGAGCGATAAGCTCATCATCACTGTCATAATCTACTGGCTTATTAGCTGCCCTAACCAAAAGTGCTAGCAAGAAGATCAGAGCCTGCAACATTGGGACTTATCCTCATCATATTCAGGAGATGATAACCAGCACAGTCTATAAAATAGGAAATCCAGATCAAAGTAGATAGACTCTCCTATGTTAGCAATAAGTAGTCAAAACTTCCCTTGAACATTGCATAAAGAGTACTTGTGATCATATGGCTAATCTGAAATGTATAGTTTGCGGTCTGGATTATTATATAGCATTTACAAAGGGGTACGTGAGTTGAGAGTACTGATATTTGTATGGATTCAAAAGGAACTTGGGTGCTGACAGTAGTTTGAATGATTAATGGGATCAGGACAACTCAAGAAGCAATATAGAGAAGAGCAAGCAAACCTAAGCTTTAAAGCACATTTAAAGTTACTAAACTGAAGAAAGTTTCAGAAGCTAAAGTCAGATTATCACAGACGTCGAAGAACTACATCAGTTGTTACTTATGTCACTGCCATTAGTAGTTTATTATTAAGTTTTGAATAATTTAAAGAACATATTGGTTTTTTATGAAAAAAAAGGGCTGCATATGATTCTGCTAAAGCTTTACAAGGACTTCACCATGTTTCCTCTCAGAAAGTAAGCATTTAAAGATGAGGCTATGGTCAAGACAGGCAATACATCAATCTTCTCTGTAAGTAGATAAATAATTATCATGTTGACTCTTTTACCTAAGGATCAGGTCTAAAGAAATAGAATCATATCATAGAAAGAAGACTACAGGTGCGATTTGCACCTCAACCTTTTGCAAAAGATTTAAGTAAACTCCTATCGTTATCTTTGATACAATTTGCACTTAACATTATTAAAACAGTGCTCATTGCATCCTAAATAACGAGTAAAAATAGTACCAGAAATAATGATACGAACTTACTGGAACCTTTTGTAAAATGTTGAGGTATAAATCGCATCTTTGGTCAATGTCTAAAGAAATCTTTTTAAAACTACATCAGTAATATTTTGAAAATATTAAAATGAAAGGTAGTAAAATAAAGACTAATATGACAAATGCAATAGCTGTACAGATTTTTTATCATTTCACAAAACAAAGACTACTATGACAAATGCAATAGTTGTTTCATAGTCATCACTTGGTAAGTGAAAACGAAGAAGCAAAACCTCCTAGACAATCTGTCTTCAGTTTATTATTGTCTATTCAGAAGCTTCTACCTTTGGTCTATCTAAGACCAAATCTAAAAGTGCTACCAATATATGACTGAGCTTGTAAACTGTGCAGTCAGATATGGTACGCAACTACTGATAGTGTGCCATTGGAAACATTGACACTCATCAAAGCAATTAAAAGACTTATCATCTAAAAATGCTTACCTCCAAAATGACTATTCCAAGAGCAACCCATTTCACAATTTTCCAATTTTCTCTCAGAAAATTAAATATCATGTCAAAATCTCCAGTTTTGTCGACTGGAAGTTCCTAGAGCACAAGAGTGAACAAAAAGGCACATGCCAAAATTGTTGAGTATTGGTTAAAACATATAAATTATACAGAGAAGAAAAGAGGAAAATAAACAGCACTAACTTCTTTCCAGCTCTTGTCAAAGAAAATAAAAGCTGCACATCCCAACTCCACCAATATTAACAAGATGATCAATACTGAATACTAAGTTGGATTAAGGAAATCAATCACAATATAGAGACAAAGCGGCGACCAATTCGTATAGTTATCAACTACTTCCTGTCTCAGAAAATGTAGGGATTTTATTTTTTTTTTACCTTAGTTCAGAGATGCAGAAGAAAGATGAAGAAGTGTTAAAATCTAAGTAAAATTAAGGTCCAATAGCAAGTACTTTTATGCTCAGGCTGTTCAACAGTGCATCTACACATTCATCCACTAAATGTGAAGATCACATGAGCAGAAAGGGGAGCTTTAAATGTAAATATGGCATGTGTTGCTACACTATTTCAGGAGAAACAAGTTATATAACAAGATTATGTTGTGAACAATACTCTACTAATTCACATGTTGAACATTTTAAGATTGAAAATTTTGTTAGGATACACAACTGAGGCAGCATCCGTTCCGTGTTACAGCCCCAACACATCCAAAACAAGAGATGACAAAAAGAACCACTCCTACACCAATAAATAAGTATAGGAACCTGCATAGAAAGGAATAAAAATTAGGATGTCCACCACACTATATAGCAAATACAACTCATCCAATGAAGAGAGTCACGAGCACTACTTATGTTATGTCTCTTCTCTCTTTATAGGTAAGAAATTAAAAATCATCCATAAAATCTCAAACCACAACTCACACTTAGAAACTTCATCATGGGATAAAAAATCAATTACATACAAAAGGACAAATAAGCACTGATTCAAGACATGGAAATAGCCTAAGTGAGAAAAAGGGGGAAGGTTAAGTCAATCTCAACCTCCAGACTATAGTTTTAAAGCCTTTTATCATTTAAGATAGAAATGGGAGTGCACAAAAGGAGGATATAAAACGCAAAAAAGGTATATTATGCACAAAACATTAGAAACAACTCAACATTCATCTAACCAAATAAAAGGTGGAAATATTCCAGCACCTTCAACAAATAAAAAGCCAGGTTCTTGTGCCAGATCTAAGTGAAAAGGGCTTTTAATAGATATATTTAATGAGGGCATTCACATGATATTCTACTATAAATGAGTGGCGTTTCCAACCTATATATAACACTTTTCTCTTACCAGGATGCTAAAATTTCAATTTACAGCCCACATGAACAATGCTTCTATATTTCATACATGATAAATGCAAAACAAACTCGCAACCACAAAACTTTAGATGATACATGTAAATGAGATAACTTAAGAAAAGACAAAGGCACACTGATTAGTTCTGCAGGAAGAAGAACTGAGCATTGCTCAACTTGACGACCTACCATAATCACTTCAAATTTTATCTCACTTGCCCCACTACATTCCAAATGCCAAAATTCATCTTGAAATTAAGCATCAAAATACAATGTATGCTATCCAAACTAGGAATCACTAAAAATATGTATGCACTATAATTTTGAAATCTAGACCAACATAGAATCTTTCCCGAAACTACAAACCTAAACCAAAAAATGACTAGCAGCAACTCGAAAGCCCAGACTAAGTCCCTCAACCACAAACAAACACAAGAGGAAAAGAAGAAAAGGGGGCAAAGGGTCATACCAAGCTTTTGGAAGCTTATCAAAGATACTTTCCGAGAGAGACCCTGTTATAAGCATTGGGCGACCAAGCTGCATCAAATTTGGATCATAACTGAAAGGTGCCAGGGGGGTGTCACCTGCTGCTCTTTTATACTCAACAAACAAGTAGATCCCATAACCAACCATAGTAAGACCTGCAAGGGTGAGGAAAAAGTTGAGGAGCTTCAGGACGCACTCCAAACATCCTCTACAAGCCATGTTCTCCTTTGAAATATCTCAGATGCCTCCAACTGTCACTTGTGTATCAGCAAACTTGCCTCCTGCATTCATCGGAGGTGCCCACATCAAAACAATCGCAATGTCAACCGTCAGAAGTTACACTTCTTCCCCTAATAATCAAAGATGGGCAATTTTCACGTTTTCTAATAATGTAAAATAAAATTACAGGAATTTTTAAACAATCAGGATCTAGATTCAAACATGGGTGCACATAGAGGTTAAATTACTTTTTTTCAAAGAAAATAACGAGCTCAAGCAAGCAACTTCAGAAGGGAAAACAATAAATTGCTTTGACCATCAAAAAAGAAAAGATCATTTCATTATAACAAAATTAAAAAATGAAAACGTAATTTCCAACAGTCTTACACTGAATTTCAGAACAGGCAAACGGAGAATTCAAGCATAAAGCTTCCCAAACCCTAAATCCCAAAAAAATTGAACCTAAAAATCAAACTGTTATCACCTCAATCTCGTCCGAGTTTACTCAAAGGCGCACCAACCAATCAAAAATAATAGCAAAAAAGAAAAATCAGAAAAAGAATAAGAAAACAGAAAACAGGAAACAGAAAATTTGGATACTTGAATGAAATCGAAGGAACTTACGTATTTGATGTGTGTGTGTGTGTGTGTAAGTGAGAGAGAGAGAGAGACGGAGAGAGAGCTTGAGCCTTGAAGACACCTTGCTTTTCATTAAATTTGTCTCCTCTTCTGTGAGGTGGGTTGTTTCTTTGTCCCGTATCTGCTGCCAGATGGATGCGTTGTGCAAGTCGTAATTCTTTGCTGTTCGAGTATATACATTTATTTTTGTAATTATATCAACATTTTCATATATTTTGTATCTCTTATGCAATTATAAGAAGGCATTGATGAAGATCTTTTATTTGCCATATTTCTTTTAATTCTATTACTGAACTAATTCAAACGTAAATTGATAAACAACATCCACGTGGCATAAGTCCGCACCTCCCCCTTATCCAAATATCAATAGATTACAACATCCACGTGGCAGCGCATTCTTTCCCTGAATTTCCATAAGTACAAATGCTTTCTTTTAACTAATGTATATAAAGAAACAAAAGGATAAAAGACGCAAGTACAACCTCCCGTGTCATTTTATTAATTCTAACCAAAAAAATTTGTAAAACATTAAATTTTTGTCATTAATTTCGAGTGATGATCATATCATAAAAGAGGCTAAAAATACCAAACATAAGAGTTTCATGCATATTTTTCCTAAAAAAAAAAAAAATAGTTTCATGTATTTAATTGAGTTATTATATTCAAATATTAATATTGTTTTTATATATATAATATTTAATTATTTTATAATAATACTATTAAATAAAATGATTAATTTTATTTTTATGGTTAATGAAATAAAATTCTAGAACTTATTTTTAATGTATTGATATGTCAAAATTATAAATAATTATTTAATAAGCAAAATAAATTTATTTATTGAAAACTATTAATGAATTAATGCATTAAAATTTTAAGAAGTTTTAATTAGGTCTTTATTAATTAAAAATGATTATTCAACTTAGAAAATCATAAATAAATAAATTATTTATTAAAATATTTAATTTACTATTATGTTAAAATAATTAATATACTAATATATTGTCAATATTAATTAAAATTAAATATTTTTTACACTTTTATATAAGTAATGATATTAATAAAAATTAATTAATTAATGTTAGTTATCTATAAAATATAAATGATGAATAAAATTGATCATCTTAATTATTATTATTGTATAATCTAATGAGATATTAAATTACTATCATATTGAACTAATAAATATAATAATAAAATTTTAAAAATATAGTTAATTAACATTATATATTAAATATTAGTTTTTTTAATAAAAGGATAAAATTCATTAATAAAAAAATAGAAGTACAAGCAGAATATAACACAGCAGGGTACCCTTCATCATATGAGACATCGAAGAGTTTGTCTACTCAGGATAAAGGTTTAAAAGCATTGAAAGCGAAGTAGAAAAACAGAGATGGATTTTCAAATTACACCTTCCAGCGTTACAAGTTCTCGGATTCGTGCGATCATTTCCGAAATGAGGGTTAAGGTTGCATTTTGTTTGTACTTGAACCTTCGAACATTCCTTTCTTTCCATATGGTGTGTACAGTGATACAAACAGCTGCTATATGGGATGAACTTGGGAAGAAATATGTGAGATGATAGCCATCGGATAGCATTAGAAATGTATGAGCTTGAGAGTTCCATATGCAATTTAGCTTGATTGATACCTAGATATGATTGGTTGTCTCACACATAAAGAAGAGATGATCCCTTGTTTCCTCGACTACTGAACAGAAAGGTCAAGACATGTTAATGTTTAAAATTTTGAGACAATTTGCAGTGTTAAGACAGTTCTGATAGCAAGCCATAATAGAAATGAAGTCTTGGGAGGGAATCGTTTATGGCAGATAATATGATACCAATCCACTGTTGGTTTCTTCATCCGTAAGACATCTCTTATGATTCTATTTGAAAGATGATGAGTAGGTCGATTATGCCAAAAGAAAGTATCTTGAGTAAGTGGATTGGGAGGATAATGGGGTTTCAAGTGGCGAAGAGCTGCACGGAAGTTCCAGTTGCATCATATGATGGAGGAGTCTAATCTAGCATGGAGCAGGAGCTTGAGAGAATTCCTTTGCAAGCTTGTTGAGTTGATGAGAGTACCCTGGCCAGACCTGTTGTCATACTACAAAGAAATCAACTTCCTATTGCCAACCGAACAGGAGAGATCCCCTCTAAATGTGTTTGTCATATGCAACAATTGATTAAGAACATCCTTCGAGAAGCTCATACACTACGAGTATGTTGTCACCAATTTGTCGGTTATAGATGAATGCTCCCTGATTGTCACTGATGAGAGGAGCTATGGTTGTTTTCATTCTCATAGCAAGGATCTTTGAAATGATTTTATAAAGAAAATTGGTGCAGGCTATAGGTCAGAAATCGGTGAAGTGGTTTGGAGAAGAGTTTTTTGGTATTAGACACAGAAATGTTTTGTTTATTTCCTTGAAAAGCACCACTTTGGAAAAGAAATCTTTCACTGCATTCTTAATAATGGTACCTATGATATCCCATGTTTTTCAGTAGAAAAGGTGATTCAGTTGATTAGGACCAGGGGCCTTCAAGCCTCCCATCTTAAAAAGAGCTTCCTCTATTTCCCTGTCTTTCACTGGTTTGATAAGCATGCTACAATCCAACAGGTTTATTTTTGGTAGATTGAGTGCATGGAGGTCTGTAGTTGAAGCAGATGCAAAATTTGGTGAGCCAAGCAAACTGCTCAAGTATAGGCTACAACCTCAGCTCAGATATCCTGTGAACATTGAAGGGTTAGTCCCTCATGAGTGGGAATGGATGATATTTTGTTGATGTTCTTACAAGCAAGAATGGAGTTAAAAAAGAATTTGGAACGTTTATCTCCCTCCTTAAGCCAATTTGATCCAAGATTGTTGCTTTAGTAAAGAGTTGTGATGGCTGACTAAAAGCATATAAATCGAGAGAGCTAACTTTTATTTTGCAATAAGTGAAGGATCTTGTGGTGAAAGAGCAAGGAGTTCCTGGATATCAGTGAGTTCAGTCCTTGCTTTTGATAACACTTCGTCAGTGGAGCCCCGTGAAACATGTAGAGTTTTAAGCTCTTGCTTGATTGCTTTCAGCTTTTGCATATATATGAACTGTTTGGTGCCCCCAAAAAAACAAAGAGTAACTGTTTTTCAAGCATCAATGAGTCCAGTTACGTGAATCAAGTTGTTATTAAATTTGAAGGGTTGATAGGAGGTATCCTTATGGAAGAAATTTATAATTTTAATAGGGGTGTGGTATGAGAAGAGAGAGTAATATTAACCCGAATTAAAAAAAAAACTTTAATATGCCCAACTTTTTGTTTGTTAAGTTTTTCATTGATGCTTGATAAGTCACATCACATTAATATTTTTGTCACACAATCAAGCACTTTTTAGGTCGTCTTATACCTTTCAGTTGGCTTTTATCTTCAAAAATTCTATACTTATTTTTTATTCCAAGATTTCCCTAAATTTGAAAGGATTGAGAAAGCGGAGCTGCTTGGCTTTGAGGCAACATAGCCTCGTAACTTCAGAAGAAGGGATGAACTCAGGGAGATGTAGCTCAGTTGATAGGGCTCTACAAATTCTAAAATCCATTTCGGCGTTTAGTTGTGACAAAAATTAATAAATATCTAGTCGTACTATATCATTCTCGTGTTCCTTTCGTTACAATATTTTCTTATCTTATGTCTTCTTCTTTTCTCTTCTCATTAATTCTATTTCCGAAGTAAGCAATTGACCGAAAACTCCTATTCAGATCACCATTTAAGATTTAGTCACAACAAGCTAATGAATCGCTTACTTTTTCTCACCGTGGCTTTAAAAAATAGCGTGAGTTGACGTATTTTTATCATGTAATTATTTTATTATTAAAAATAAAAATTCTCTCTCTTTTTTAGTATGTTGTGTTGTTGTGTTGTTCTTTATATGACTTCGATAAATCTCATTTTCTATATCCATGAATAAATCCTTGTAGCTTAAAAAGTTTCATTTTTCAAACAAAAATAAAGTGATTTAACGATCACCCATTTGGCTAAAACACAATATGTGACTAGCGAGTACAAAGCTACACATACTTGTTATTTTCAACTTTTATTGGACTATGATAACTGCTAATAGTAAGGATGTTCAACGATTCCCAATGATGCTGGTGAGAGGTTCGGATTTCCAACTTATAAATCAGATTGTAAAAGATAATAGATAATACTAAATTCCAAGAAAATGCTTGCCTCGTTGGTTTATCATTTAGGTTGCATTCCATATATTTTTCTATCTAGACAAATTTTTTGTTAGATTTATTTCTGAAAATGGTCTGATAGAGTTATGTAGTTAGTGTAACATCAGTTAACAATTGTGTCTGTTTGATGGAGATTTTCTCAAGAGTCACACCAGGTATTTACTTTGTTTGTCTGTCCATGTCTTCTTTATTTCTATGACATTGCTCCAATTTTTGTGAGGACGTATTCAAGCTCGCAGGCAGAGATTTCACTTTCACTCTCCGATTTTGGATGCTTGTAATTCTACACTCCCTGCCTCTGCATTTATACCCACAAATCTGTGAGGGATCTAAAACCACCTTTGCCAATCCTCTACATGTATGTCTATGTAATACAAATAATGTTTTCCCTGGTATATGAAACAAAGAGGAAAGGAATTTGCCTTCCAATTTATGGTGGTAAAAACCATAAACGAATTAGAAGGAGATTAACGAAAGCAAACACAACGGACAAGAAAAGCAACAAGAGAAATGGTTATTAGTTTTAGACTTGGGGGGTATTTGGCCTATGTTCTTACAATTATTCGAAATCTGCTGTTAACTGCCTTCCAAGTATTTTTGTCCAGCTCCAATCAAGTGATGAAATTATTTCAGTCATGGGTTTGGAAATTGAAATTTATCCAAACCATGTAAAGGTGAGATGGAATACTTGTAGAAAGAAGAAGAACAAAGTCACAAACACGAACTAAGAATGCAGACGGAAGAAGAATAGACACGAAACACTAATAAAAAGAAGAGAGATTTTTATTTTTAAAAGTTAATAAATAATAAGATAATTATTTTTAAAACTATAATACGTGATAAAAATATTAATGTAACATACCTCATCACGTCAGATCCATTAACAAAGAATTTAATGTCCAGATATTTTTGCAACAAATAAAAAGTTGAAGTAAAATCACTTTTTAAAATTTAGATTATTATTACAAAATTTAGTAAAATTTGATATTTTCTTACAATTGACCCTAAATATTGATATGTTTTAATATAATAATGATAAATTAATAAGTTAATCTATCTAACAAAAATTAATTATATAATTTGCTAATTTTTAATAATTATCTTATAATATAATTGTGTTAATGTGAGCCAGAGTTGATAAAATATATCAATAAAAATATTTAGTTTTGATTTTTAACATATAAGTATGTCACACGAAATTTTTAAGCATATAAATTTTAGCATAACTGATGAAATTAGAGTCTTTTATACTATATATTATCTTATTTGTTTAGTGTGAAAATCTTAAAAGATAATTCAAGTCCTTGAAACAAAGAAAGGTGGGCAAATGGACTGAAAGCAACCAACGGCTATAATTGAAGAAGGCTGAGTTCATGAGGACCTCGTTATAATCTTCTTAATAAATTAAGGAAGTGACGTCAAACCTTCTTCCAAGAAATATTATTTTATTATTGGTTGCTGAGTTCACGCGGCCGGTGTGAAAGCGACCTCGTTATAATCTTCTTAATAAATGAAGGAAATGAGGTCAACCTTCTGCCAAGAAATATTATTTTATTATTGGTTGCTGTGTTCATGTGGCTGGTGTGAAAGCGACCTCGTTATAATCTTCTTAATAAATTAAGAAAATGAGGTCAAACTTTCTTCCAAGAAATACTATTTTATTATTGGTTGCTATCAACTGCTAGCGTTGACAAATAAAATTTTGTTACACCCTTAAACCGCATAATTCCTTTTTTGAATTTAAGGTCATAAATCTTTTTTTCGTAAGATAATGTATGATCAACTGGAACATACATTATTAGTTCATTTTTTGAGCTGATTTAAGATAGAGAGCTAATATGAAATTTATAAAATACCACTAAGCCTCTCAAAAAGATCCTTAGAAGGGAGTGAAACCAACTATTTAAATATAACCCGCTCCAACTTGCGCAAACTAAGGCGTATCTTGATGGCTTTAATATCACTGAACCCCTCCAAAAGAATTCTTGAAGAAGAGTGAAACCAAATACCTAAATATACCCTAGCTCCAACCTGCATCAGCAGGTGAGGCCTGCAGTGCACTTTACAAACTCATAAATTGATTGTAGCTCCTGTATCAAACATCTTAAAAAGATAGAAGGTTGTGCACCTTCTTCAGTTAATTGAATTATCCCACTAACCTAACCTAGTAATACTGATACGATAAAAATTCTTACTTACAATTATTTTGCACTTTTCTTTTGTTAATCTTTTACAATTGGATTTTGTGTGTCGCTCGTAACAGGCTAATGCAGAACCTTTAGACAGGAAATCTTAGAAACATTTTTGGGATAAAGATTTAACTCCTTCATCTTGAATAAAAAAATCAATATGATAAAAGATTCAATAATAATATGCATAAACTCAGCTATCTTAATTTCTGATTATGAAGAATATAAAATCAAGTAATATAGATTAATTAAATATTTTATATAGCAAACTTTTAAGAAATATTAAGTTTTGTTAAATTTCCATATTTTTTTAAATAAACACCAACAACAAGCAATCTGTTTTATGTTTCAATTAATCTATCTATGAAGTATGGAATTGTTAAGCCTCTAATGAGTTGCTTAGTTAATTTTAATCTGAATGACTTAATATTATAACAATATTGTTCCTAGTCACTTTCATAAATACGAATCTCATTATAACTCAAGTCATAAAACTTAACCATTATTGTTATGGCATCTATAAAAAGATTTATTTTTGAAAGTAGGTAAACACCCTTAGTTTAAGTTTTGTTTAGGTATATAAAATTGAAGCACATCTGCCACTTACTATTATATGCTTATCAATAACCCTTAGTGCTTAACATCATCAATTAGCCTTTTTCTTGCTTTCTTTAGTTATATTCCTGTCAACGTTTTGGCTGACACATTCACTCGTATTAAGGTTTAGCAAACCCACTTAACAATCCAAAACTTAAAAGGAAGCCCTAGAATGATGCAGATCTAAGCTTGAAGATATTCTCTTCCTCTAGATCATAAACCAAATGTTATGCCAACCTTGCTAGTTTGAACTAAAATTGCACATTAATATAAAGTTAGTTGCTTTACTTTTGTCAAACTTGCATGCAGTTTTGAATACTATTCTTCTGCTAAATACCAACAAATTTTTTACACCTGCTGATTATAGTTTTCTAATTAGTTGGAAAGTGCCATGTTTAGACTTCGATCCAATATAAAATTTTCCTTATTAATTTTTTTTAATTTAGGTGGGTCTTAATCATTTGATCTTACAAGTAGGCTTTCCTTATTTTCATGTCATTATCAGATCTCTTATCCTATCATTGACTAGAAGCCAATGATATTTACCTTCTCTAATGTTTAGTTTTTTCTTATTGGTGCTTAATTTATATTACTTTAACTTGTTTTATACGTAGTATGGTTAACCCTTTCTAGCATATAAAATTTGTGACAAGTAAAGTTTCATATATACCTTTAAAAGCTAAGCAATGTCAAGTATTCGTTTTCCATTAAATTGGGATGTAATTTGGGCCAAGATTTTCAAATGATCATAACCTTTGATGTGGTCTTGATATGCTAAGGCATAAAATTGTTGAAGATAAATTAATTATCCAGTAAAGAACATTTGAATATTTTTGGTGGAAATCCCAATTAGAGAAATTTCTAGCTAGCTGCCAAATTTAGATGTAAAAGTGAATTAATATCTCTATTAATGTTACAAGTTGCAAAATATATAAATTTAATAGCTTTTTTCTCACTATCAATTTCTTTATTTTCTTTCATCTCCATAAACATAAAAACAAAATCCTCACACGTTCGACACGGTAGACATTGCCTTAACATAGTTGAACAAGTCGCTGTACAACAAAAAACCTTCGATCACGTTCATGGTTAAAAGGGCAGTCATGCAAACCCCTTCGATGAGTGAAGACAAAGATGAAATAAAGCCTTAGTTTTATGTAAATATGTTAGAAGACTCGTGGATTCCTACAACCTTAAATTTATAGAATTTTATTATATACAATTAATATACAAATTGCTTTAATTATATGAATTTGTATATGTTTTATTTCTAACTATATGAGAATTAATTACTTTTAAAATCATCATATATTATATTAAAATAATTAACATAAGAGTATAATTACAAAATATAAACATGATGATAATTACAAAAATAGAAACAAGATGATAAAACCAAACATATTTTATTTTAAGTTTTGTATTATAAATCTTAACTAAAAAGATTTTTGTTTTCAATTTTTATATTAGAAATATCAACCAAATAGGTTTTTCTTTTTTTAATTAAAAAAGAAACCAAAAATAGAAAACAAAATCCACAATAGAAAAACAGAAGTTGAACTAAACAGCCCCTACATAAACATCATCAATTTTTTGTGGCTTTTTTTTTATTTTTGTGTCCAATATGGAGTTTACATATGTTGCCCCAAGCAAATTTCTTTAATTGGGATCTATTATAGTTATTATCTTCATCAACAATCATATTAATGACTCTAATCAATCATCCTTCTCCGATAATTTAGTCTGGAGTCCTTAAATAACGTTTAAGCATATGTTCGTCTTGACCTTAAAACTTATGTCTCTATGAGTGGGCATATTCATCCCTTTTGAGAAATTGGTCTAGGTGCTCTACTCAGGGCCGTTCCTAACATTTTGTAGGCTCTGAGCGAAGTAAAAAAAAGGGCTCCAATAAATCGGAAATATACAATTATAACACAATTGAATTAGGAAAAAAACAAAAACACTTATATGGTATTGGAAGAAGTATGCTGGCACAACAGAACATCAATAGCTTGACAATATATCACAAGAATACATCAATGGTATTATATCTATGACAGAGGAAAAAATAAAGAGTAAAATTTGATATCCTATATTAAAAATGAAGAAACAAAGAGTAAATTTTAATTATAGAGAAACACTAATTTCTAAAAATACAAGAAATTAACATACTTAGGAAAAGAACTTCCTAAATTATGATCTTAAAAATCTTAAATATCATTTTCAATACTTTTACTATTTTCTATTTTATCTTTATGTTGTGAACTTTTACATCATTGTTCTAATGATTAAGAATATTATTTAGATTTTTAATTACTATATTATTAATTATCCATACACTAACTTATCAAATCCTCAAATTTGACTCTAGTTATATTATTACTAAACTTATGTGAACCTTGTAGAACACAAATCAAACAATTATTACGATACTTGGGGAAAAGTATAATGAAAATTACAATTACAAAAATTAAATTATTTATTAATGTTTAATTATATTTTTATAAATAATAAGTAATCTAAAAATAAAAAGAAGAAACACAAATAAACACAATATCATTTAATATTAATGTTTTGATTTAAAATGCTAATATAATGTGCACGTGAATGAAAAATTACAAATTAATTATAATATATTCAAATATTTAATAAGCTAAAAATACATTAAAAATTTAGAAACTTTATCTTTAAATTATCATTTAAAACTCAGAAGTCAGAATGTGAAAAATTCTTTTTTGTAAATTTTGAGTTGGAGTATTTTAGATTTATATGTTGATGGTCATTAAAAAAATTAGTGTAAGAAACTTCAAATGAATTTATAAGTATAAAAAGCTAAAAAATTAACTTTAGTCTTTGGAAGGTGAAAAAACTATATAGTATTATGGGAATTATATCAACCCAAAATTGTCTCTTTCCCTCCTCTGCAATTATTAAACAGCATTTAATAGCCTCCAATTATTAAAAGAATGAACGTTGGAATGATGCCGAGATGTAAATAAAAGTAGGCCCTTAATGAGTGTGTGTTTTGATATACAATTCTGGCTTTGGGAAGTCGTTGAAAGATAATGAAAAAAGCTTGTAAGAGAATGACCGTGGAAGTGAAAGTAGACCCTTAATGAGATAGGCCTTAGGTAGGTGCCCTACCTGCCCCTGCCCAGGGCCAGGACCGGTCCTACTATAAGGGTTCAATGATAGTTTGCTTAAGGTTCCTACGTTCCTTTTTTTCATGGTCATGGTCTTAGTGGAATGTGGATTAGTTTTCTGTCGACGACTTCCCTGGTGGCATAAGTTAAGCAGTCTTTGCTAGATCACTGATGAAGTTTAAAATATGATTCATGGATGTATTTAATGTAGGTAGTTTTATTTTTGTTCTTCCTTCTAGCGCACCGTCCTTTTTTGGATGTTACATAACTCCGTTTTCCCTATGTTGTTATATATTCTAGCACTTTTTTAAACCTCCTCAAAGCATGCACTATCCATCTTTAAGGATTTCCATAAGGAATAATGTCATCTTAACAATTTTTTAAGGAAGTAACAATAATATAGGTATTTAGTCTAGGTATTTGGTTGACTTAAATGCTAAAATATTTCGGGTAATCGCAAAGAGTCTCACCTAAATTTGCATTATCTCAAACTGGATTACTTAATCTTGAGGCCTACATCAATTGCTAAAAAAATGGGTCTTAACCATGGTCTTTAAATGTCTAAATTTTGCTATTGATATTTTGGAGAGTGCTTAATAGTAATCTTTTATTGGGCTTGCCAATGTAGATGAAAAGGTGTGACACTTTGTTACATCTAATGCTTCATGCAAATCCATCATTTCCATAAAACTTACTTTGTGATGACACGGGTTTCTCATCCTATTATAGGGCTCTAATAGTGATATATTGAGTTTAAATAATATAAGTTCAAGTAGTACAATCCTAATGAAAGTTTTTTTTAAATCAATACATATCGGTTCTTGATTTTACTCTTACATCACATCAAGTAAAGTAGGATTGATGATGGTATGGGTTTGGTTGTGGCATTGCTTTGATTTGCATACCTTTTTGGACTATAATATGCCTCATTTAGCACCATTTTTCTCTGTAGTGTACCATGCATGGTTTAGATCTACGTCATGAGTTTCTAAAAGTGAAGGACTAGATTAAAGAGCTATGTTTATGGCCATCAATTGTTGTTATGATACTTGCATAATTGAAGTAAAAAGGCATTTATAGGAAAAGAAGGGAGTGGGTTTGACTACGTTTATGAAGGAGGAGGGGGTGATACTGCTAGTTCCATTTCTTTTTAAGAAAGGGAGATCATGTAGGTTTATGATAACTAGTTTTACTGTTACCAAGATTAATTAGCATCAAATGATAAGTATGAAAATTCTAAATGTCTAGATTCCCTGAGCTTAAGTCTAACCTCAAAGATACGATGCTAGGGTTAATGTGTTTCTCTTTAGTATGTGGTCTAACTAAGCCAAAGTTTAGTCATTATATTTAAACGACTACTCCAATCTAACTATAAACTAGTTGATACCATCAAAAACTTACGCATACCATTTATAATTAAAAGTACACCAACTACTTGTTGGTGTATGTCCTACAATTAATTGTGTTGTTGTAGATTTTGTTATATAATTAATTAAAGCATTATATGTGTTATTGCTAAATTGTTCCCAGTTTCATTAAGACAGAATATTGATGAAATGATAAAACCAACACACAATATGCTTCTATCTCTTTAAAAAAGTGATTGGTCTTACAGATTAAAGTATGAAGATACTTAAATAAATATGTGTGTGCTTATTAAAGAATAAATTCATTGAATTGACTCGATTATGAGAATACTAAATAGAATATGAACTATATAGAAATAATTAAGTTAATAAATAATTCATCACTGTAAAATAGTTAGGGAGAATGTTCAACTATTCGCAATTAGTAGTGATGTAAGAAATTCTTTGGCTAAAGTGAACTGAGATTTTAAGAGGTATTTTTCAAATATAAATTATAAATCAATTACTAATAAAAAATAAACATAATTGAATATAAAAGAATAGACATTAAATCTGTACCCTATATTTAATTGAAATATTGGATGATAAATTATTAAATTATACATCATAACTACATATGGAAGGGTCTTATCAAATTACTTTGACATTCCTAATATTTGGATGATCATGATATATTGCTAGATATCAATGTTGATCTATGGTTATAATATTTTAATTTCAGAAATAAAGATAAACTAAAAGGAGTTTTAATTTATCTAATTCTAATTTTGAATTAAAATTAAAAATTATAATCAATACCAACATATTAAGAACCTAATAGGTCACATATTAAAAGCAGTAAAAAGATAAAAAAAATTAATTAAAATAAAATTGGAATTAATTATAAATTTTGAGAAACTTCAAAGATTAAATATGAGATATTTAATTTTATTATAATTTTATTATAATTATAATTAAACTTTCACCTTAACTATAGTTAGGAATTTTAATTTTAATAAGAAAGAAACTCTTTTGTCTCTCACTATACATAAGAGGAAGGTATAATGAAACTAGCACTCCTGTTTTTACCTCTAAGTTCTTTTTCCTTTACTCTAAGGATATCGTTAGAGGCTAAACATATGGATAACTTATGGTTGACAATTCGAGAAGAAAATTGTATATAAGAATTAAAATAAAGTACATTTCAACCCTTTAATTTATGATTCATATTTTTTAAATTATTCAATCAAAAAGCTCCAATCAGGAAATTTCAAAAGTTATTTTCTTGTTGTGCTTATGATTGGATCACAATTATTTTTCCAAAAGCAGTATCAAAGTTACCGTTAATTATTTAATCTGATTAAATTTTCTTGATTATTATTAATTTAATAAAATTCAAGCTTAAATTTTATTAATGTAAAAGTTATGGAACGAAAATTGTCTCACGTGCCTTTCCTTATTTTAATGAATTGCCTAATATAGATTAGGCATAACAAAGTTAGGGTTTGTTTGACGGTTATAATATACACAGCCTTTCTTTTGTATTTTTATAAACAAACTATTTCCATGACTTGAACTTGTGATCATAAGGTCACAACAACTTTACCAATTGCTCTAAGGCTCACCCTCCGTTATTGTTTTAATTGATTTAGAAAAACCAAGATGCATGCTTTGTAAATTTTAATTGATGAGTGAGAACCTTCTCTCTGACCGTTCTCTTTTATCTCTTCATGGATTTCTCGTTCTTTCTAGCCATTGAACTTGATTTTTGAGCATTTCTCCTCTATTCCACCCAGCACCATTGTTTTTTTACCCTCTCCTTTCTGCCTGGTTGCCATGACTCGGGGCAATCTTGTATTTGTCCTTCCACTTTTTCTTCCCGCCTTTTTTTCTATGTTGTTCTTGGTAACTGTCTTAAAACACCTAACTCCTACCATAATTAACTTTTTATTTAAACTTTAATGTAGTATGATTTTCCCCCTTTACCCTCATCTTCTGTTTCCTCTCCATCTCTATCATAACCAAATCCTAAAAAACTATCTGCACTCTCCTTCTCATTCAATAAATTAACCAAGTATATCCCCAGCCCTCTAAACTCAAGTAGCGAGTGCGTATAAGAAGTATGTTGAAACTCGAAAAACTTGGAAGAAGTCATAAGGAATAACTTAAACTCTTCCCTATTTTATAGCCCTCTTGTCGAACTTTAAGGAAAGTTGATGGTGGCCCCAAGCATCGACATTTTACAGGAGGTTGCAAAGACATGGGAAGTGGTGATTATACGCTTCTTCATGTTTAAATGTCCGGCTTTCCCTATAATATAAGCACAGACTCAAAAAAATTGGAAAGTTAGAAGCATACAGGAGGTTATGTTAACTAAAAAGGATAATATTATATTTACCTTTAGCTCAAAATTCGAAACTCAAGGAGAAGTCCCTTGGCATAACTCACAGCTTCCTTTATTTCTCCAAAACTAGCAACCTGATATGGAATTAGAAATAATCACATGAAATTCAATGACTAGCAAATAAATCAAGGAAGTTCCGCATAAAAGCTTGCAAAACTTTTCTACAGACTATAAAGAACATAAGATAGGAGTTGACAACTTTTCGTATGACACATTGACATCAATCCAGCTCATTCATTCATCTTATGGATGAGAATCAATGGATGGTTGCTCATGAAGTATGAAATCAAGTTCTAAATTAAGTCATTGTACTGTGAGTTATGTAACACTGAACTAGAAAACCTAAAACATGTAATGATTAGATTAGCGGCTCTAGGTTATTCTCAATCTAGACAGACCAATGGACTTTTGGAGTGAAACTATTGCATGGCTAAGGAAACTTAAAGTGTAGAATATAGTAGATTTCAAAGTAATTAAGATAAGCTACATAGTACTGGTGTATTACATCTGGAAAGAGAGAAATTGCAAAAATTTTAAACAAGAAAGATGGTTCTTCAGGACATTTTTCTTCATTACAGACTAGCCATATTAGCAAAAGGAATAGTATAAAATCTATTAACTATCATAAAGAGAAGATGGGGTTTGAAGTAATATTGGCTTTTGTTTTTTCATAAGATCCCTTACATATAATGACGAAGATGATTACTAGAACCATAAGTCTTTGTAATTTTGATCTTTTGGACTAATCTAGATCATTTATACTCTAGATTGTATATATTTTATTTAATGAAATCAATTACTTTTTAAAAACATATCCCCTTGGAATATTGAAAAACAAAAGGCTTAAGTATGCTAGTAAGCTATTTGGGAAAGCCAATTTGTATATATGAAAATACTGTTTTAAGGAAACATGTAGGCTAAGCTAGATTATACGTAAGTATGGACATCTTTAAAGAAATGAAAGATAACATTCTTATACTAAGGTTGGCAGATGGGAATTCTCTTAGAGAAGAAAAGGTGATGGTTACTTATCAACGGAAACCATCCCTAAAAGAATAAGGTAAAGGATAGAAACCAACAAGGGAGGTTTTCATGAAGGGAGACTATTTGCAGTTGATGGGGTTGGAAGAGGCCAAAATAGAAGAAAACAAAGTGTTGATGGAAATTGAAAGTCTGATAAGGATTTTAGAGGATCAAGGGAGCTTTGTTATGGTGGATAATGATTAAAATGATGACAATAAGGGTGAAAAAAATGAGCCTATACCAAACCTGACAGTGCATTATAACACTATTCAAAATAAAAACTAAATTACTTGTAACATCCCACTATCATAGGGTACGTACCTACTCTTTTAGGGACATAACCTACGATAATGGTATGTTAGAGCAACACAACTTTAACTTACACATGGCATCATCTAACATATTCGAAAACATTATCATTTTGTCTTAAAACATTCATTTCATTTCCTGATAAAACAAATACAGTATCGT
>JAOQMS010000005.1:14550261-14567954 GCA_027563885.1 Erythroxylum longipes
AATGTTCATTTATCTTATGTCATATAAGTGTCTCACAAATAATTGTTCTAGCCGTATATGTAACGGGATGTTACATTACTACTATAGCAGTGGTGAGTCTAAGTCGATCCTACAGAGAGTGTTCGGTTAGCTTTTGAAAAGAAATTAATTGATGTTTAGGTGATGGGGATTTTGGATTTTAAAAATAAGAAAATAAAATAAAGCTAAACTAACTAACAAAATCGATTTAAAGAAAACATGTAAAAAAATGATAAAAGTGGGAATTCAGTAGCGACTTGGTTCTTTGGTTCAATCTCGACTGTAATTAAACATATTTCATTGATTTGTAGTTCTCAAACCTCTCATAACAACTATTAATCGTGGGTTAATAGTTAACCCAAGTTTTCCCTTAGGTAGTGTTTAATCAAGATGCGATCATTAATTGAACCAAACCACTAAATAACCTAAGATACGATCGCTAATTGAACCTAACCACCGAATAACCTAGGATACAATCTCTAGATTTAATCAGGCAATAACATTACGAATTAGGGCAAACCAATTAATCAAGGCACTAACTACATACGATGCATCATTTAACCTAGTTTATGTTATCCTTAATGATTACGAATCATTAGTCGCTACACAAGAATTTCAAATATAACAATTACAAATTATATTGAAATTCTAGCAATGGGTTTGTAAAAAAAGATCCAATGAATGCATTAAAATCATCTTTTCACAATACCTAAATCCATACACATTGGATAACATAAAAAATTTCCAAAGATAGAAGAAATGTTTAACTGGGTCGTGTTGATGTTGCCTCTGAACCGGCATCAAGTTGTCTAGCCCTCTATAGTTCTGTCACGATTAAGAGCTTCCATAGCCCTCTTCATGCTCTCCCAAGAAAAATGTTTCATCCCCCTAAAAAAAAGTCCTGGTTGAAACTCCCTAAAAACGAAGACACACCTACTATTCTCTCCATTTTTGTCCCCAAAAACACCACGTATAAAGCCCTGTGCTACTTCTCTCTACATCTGCTTTTTATTTGACTATGTTTAGTCCTTTTCTTGTCTAGCATCTACATTTTTGTTTCTTTCCTCTCCTAGTTTTTACGCTTCAATTTCCTGCTACTCCTTGCTTCCACTTGCTATGCATTGCCATTTTGGTGCTCCTTAGCTGTGCATTTTGCTGTTGGCTTCCTCCTTATGCTACCGTGTTTTGGTCATCTCACTAGCTGCTGCATGTATTATCATTTTAATGCATGTGGTGCTTGATTATGGACTGCCGGAGTTTTATCTTCTCCATGTAATTAACACAATTACATCAGTCGATTAAGCTTAAAAAAATAGTTCAACTTAGGTCAATTTTACGATAAATTTCAGGATAAATAATTTTGGGTTTTAACTAATAAAATATGAATAATCATGCCCAAATGTGTAATAAAGATAACTAAATAGACTAAGTTCAAGAGGATAAAAGATGTAATATTTTAAACTTATCAAATTCCCCCATACTTAGTTTTTGGCCGGCCTTAGGCAAAACATCAAAATTAAGCTTATAGACCCAAAAACATTTACTCAATTCCCATATTTTCCAAGAATACATAATTATAAGCAAATACGAATGACATCAAAAGATCATAGCAAGAACTTAACATTCCTATCTTTTACTCATGATCAATCAACATTCAATACCTTTAAAAAATGAGCAATTTATGGTAGACTCGGAAAATGTGTTTAAACAAGATATGTTCATGGGTACACTCAACACCATTTATGATCATCACCTTCCATAACTTTGCAAATCATTTCATTTCTCCACTACTAAGGCTCAAATGCATAATCATGAATCAAAGACTTTTCAAGGTTGTAATGTGGGTAAAGGTAAGGTGAGATGCATTTGGGTTAATGTTGATTGGAAAATAGTCTACTAGTTTTACGCTCAAAACTGCAAGTATACGGGTCGTGACTTGTAGTAATAAACAGATATCGATCCCACAAGGATTGTGCTTAGGCACCGCTTAATTCAGATTAATATTTGTTTAAGAACCAAATTTTTAGTGGAAATAAACTGGAAAAATTAAATTAAATTAAATAACTAAAAATGCACTAATAATAACTCAAAAATGCAGAAACTTGGAATTTAAGATTTTCATGACTAGAGATTACTTTTTTCCTATCTTGTCTCCCTCCTATTTTTTTAATTGAATTGTCTTTCACCTAAGAAGTCCTAATGTATTAGCTATCCTCTCTAAAGGTGTAATTAACTATCCCTAGCCCAATTAAAGGGAGATGATTAAGCAATCTCTCAATTTACAAAATCAATCCAGCAATTCAACTAGTTATGAAGTTATTCTATGGGTGATCAATTTAATTAGTCGAGATCTCTCTTCTAACTAATCAATTAACTTGATGAATGTAGGTCTATAGAATGCCAACTCTCATTGTACAAGTCTACATAAATAACCTAACTCAATCTCTCAATATATTGCAAGGTATATATATTCAACATTCATCAGAAACATCTATCATTCAAATCAACAAAACAGAAGTTTAACAAGAAATTCAAAAGTAATCTCTACAATTAAATTAGCCACTCATGATGTACATAACATCCCCAACAATCAAATATTCCATCATACAAATGCTAGAAGAGAAAAATGAAAGAAAACAAATTGAATCAAAATCCTTTTCTTCTTGGCCCAAATCTAGAAAATCTGGCATTGGTATGCTCTTTTTATGAATGAAGAACCTTGAATCTCTACCTCTCCCGAAGCTCTAAACTTGCATTTTTACTAAAGGAGGCAAGTCTCACACGAAGTTTCCTTGTCCATAGAGGTTCATAACCTTATATATATATTCTTGAAAACCTAAAAAAAAAGTGAACCCCGCGTGTATCTTTGGATTAAACGTCCCACAATCGTAGGAATTGGCATGAAACCCACGATCATGGGTTCTTGCATTATAATTCTTCCTCTTCTCATCTCCTCTCTTGGTCTCTAGCTTAATCGCAAATGTGGCCAACCTCCATTCCTACACCAAAATAATCAATTCTTATCCTAAATTAACATCAAACAGAGAAGAACACAATGAAGATCAAACTAAACAAAAACATACAAAATAAGTCATAAAACACAACAATAATAATTTATTATGCAAGAAAAACATGCCAAATACTTAGAAAAACACACACTAATGCACAACTATCAGTCAAGTAGCATGAAAACCATCAAAGCTAGTGAAACAAATGCAACACTTAAGATAACATCAACTGTAAAAACCAACATTCACTCACAATTGTGTGCATCAAATATGATGAATGCAAAAATGATGTCTCACAACTCAAACTCGAGCTCTCATGCATAACTTACATGTTGATCATAAACAAGATTTTGTAACCATCGGGAGTGATCCTTGAAAGCAACTTCTACCTTATATCTAATATACTCAAATAACCCATTCAATACAACTTTATGAGGATGCATTAATCATAAACAACTTTTCAACACATATGCACTTCCTCCTTGATACATTTATTTAAATATTTTTCCTTTTCTTTTCTTTTTCTTTTTCTTTTTGCTTTTTCTTTTCCTTTCCCTTTCTCCTTTTCTTTTTCTCTAAATTTTTTATGAAAATTAAAAGAAATTACATTAACATGGGAATTTCAATGATAAAACATAAAATAGCATTCCAACCTTATAACCAACTCACACATATATACACCCTCACACTTACACTTTTATATATCCACAAACTCAACAATCTCAAATGTTCCACTAGCCTTATGGCTTGGGTAGGATATTTGGTTAAGTTTAAAGCATGTAATGTGGTTAATACAAAAAGAAAGGTATAAAGCACAAAGGGACTTATCAAAAGGAAAAATCATATAATGGGTAGGGATGTCAATTTCAGCCCAGCCAGCCTGGTCCGGCCCGTTTTTGTCCCCAGTTTGGCGGGGGCCGCGGCCTGACCATGGTCTGCCCGGCCCGGCCCGTGGCTTTGACAAAACGGCGTCGTTTTATCCAAAACGACTCCGTTTTATATTTTTAATATTAAAAAAATATAGACGGGCTGGTTTTGGCCTGGCCCGCCCTTGGCCCGCCGGGCCATGGGCCGAGCCCGGGCCGAGCCATCCCAGCTCGTGGCCCGCCGTTTTTGAGGCTAGGCCAAGGGCGGCCCAAGCTCGGCCTGGCCCATTGACATCCATAATAATAGGTAGGCTATTTGGCTAATGTAGCTTGAAAAAACAAAGAATGCCTAATCATTTTCATGTTAATTCATGTGATAAAAATGTGGTCATGAATAGAAAATCAAAACAAAAGCAGGATGTACATTTCATGAAGGTCACACATTATCAAAAGACAATGAGAGTGATATAGATGTGTTAGTCTATAAGGCTTAAAATCTCACTGGTTTTGTCTACCACTAGTCACTACTCTTCTAAGATAATGCATATTGACCAATCACAAAAGTAAAAGTACATGCTCAAGTTGCCATGAAATTCTTTAATTAATTCGTTTCTCTAATTGTGACTATATAATCCTAGAATTAATAGAAAACGATAAATTGTTTGTTTGTTTTATTCTTTCTCATTTTATTGAAAACTTAAAAACAAGTAAGAAATAAACTAACCTAAATAATACATGTATATAAAAACTAAATGCAAAAATTTAAAGAAGTAAATTTCTCTTGGGTTACCTCCCAAGAAACGCCTTTGTTTAGGGTCGCTGGCTTGACTCCACACTTTCCTCACATGACAAAATTATGATCTTTAGGTGTCACACATGGTTCCTCCATGTGAGGTTCTTCAGGATAAGGTCTTGGTTGATAATCCGTCATGTTCAGAACGTTCCCTATCTTTAGATTCTCAATCACTACTGAGTCCATGATATCAGGAAAGACCTCGAATGTCTCTTCACCTTTTTCTTTTTCGTTTAATTTCTCTAACCTGCTAGGTAAAAGTAAAGAGCCAGTCTTAACAACAATTTGAAACTTATTATTTACATCTTAGCTAAAAGATATATCTGTTTCTGCTTTGAGCTCCTTCTCTACTTCTTCGACACAAGCAATTCCTTGAGTACTGCACTCAAGATTCTCAAGCTCCTCATCACTTTGTAAGGTTTCCGTACTAACGTCCAATGGGTATACCTCGAGTTAATATGGTTGCACCTCTTCCATTTGTGATTCTAGGTAGTTGATCCTTATTGCCATCTCACCCATTTGGCTTGCCACGTTGTGGAGTCTATACTTTGTATCCTGCCGAAGTTTTTGTATACCTTGTTGAAGCTATTGTTGTATATCCTGTTGGAACTGTTGTTGTACATCTTGCTGTAATTGTAAAGTATTAGCAATCATAATATTAATCAATTACTCCAAAGGTGTACCTGAATCGTGATAAGAAACTTCTAGTCTGTACTGGAATTGTTATGCTTCCTACAAATTATCATAAAAGTAATTCTGTTGACCATCCCATCCATAACTAAAGTTAGGTTGATCAATCCAACCTTAGTTATATAGTTGAAAATAATAGTTATAAAAGAAATTACTTCCGTCCATGTAAAAAATTGTTTTTTTTTATAATCACAAACGTGAAAAAAATGACAAGACCACGAAGTAACTGAAAAGAAACTAATTACGAACAAATATATACAAAACACCAATTAAAATCACAAATAAAAACTAAAATACCACACTCCCCTGTAATGACGTCAAAATTGACAATGCGTCGTAAGGCTAGTCAAAATAAAAACCATCCTACTATTATAGTAGTCGTGAGTCTAGGTGGATCCCATAGAGAGTGTTCGGTTAGCTTTTAACAAGAAATTAATTGATGTTTAGGTGATAGGGCGTTTTGGATTTTAAAAATAAGAGAATAAAATAAAGCTAAACTAACTAACAAAAGCAATTTAAAGAAAATATGTATAAAAAAATGATAAAAGTGGGAAATTCGGTAGGGACCAGATTCTTTGGTTCAATCTCAGTCTACTCCCTAATTAAACATATTTCATTGATTTGTTGTTATCAAACCTCTCCTAGCAACTATTAATCGTGGGTTAATAATTAACCCAAGTTTTCCCTTAAGTGGTGTTTATTCAAGATACAATCGTCAATTAAACCTAACCACCAAATAACCTAAGATATGATTTGTAGATTTAATTAGGCAGTAGCATTACGAATTAGGAAAAACTAATTAATCAAGGCAATAATTACATGCGATGCGTCATTTAACCTAGTTTATGTTATCTGTAATGATTACGAATCATTGGTCACTACACATGAATTTCAAATATAACAATTACAAATTATATCGAAATTCTAGCAATGGATTTGTAAATAAAGGATCCAATGAATGCATTACAATGATATTTTCACAATACCTAAATCCATATACACAGGATAACATAAACAATTTCTAAAGAGAGAAAGAAACAACAAAACAATGGAAGAAATGCTTAACTGGTTTGTCGACGTTGATGTTACCTCTAAACCAACATCTGGTTATCTAGCCCTCCATGTGTCTCTCACAGTTGAGAGCTTCCATAGCCCTCTTTATGCTCTCCCAGGAAAATACTTTAGCCTCCTCTAAGAATGTCCCAACTGAAACCCCCTAAAAACAAAGCCACACCTACTGTTCACTTCTTTTTTATCCCCCAAAACACCAAGCATAAATCCCTCTGCTACTTCTCTTTACGTCTATGTTTTATTTGGCTTTGCATCGTTGTTTGCTTGTCCAACATCTGTGGTTTTGCTTCTTTCCTTTCTTGGTTGTTGCGTTGTCGTTTCATGCTACCCCTTTCTTCCACCTAATACGCGTTGTCGTTTTAGTGCTCCTTGGCTGTGCTTTTTTGCTGCTGACTTCCTCCTTATACTACTATGTTTTGGCCATCTCACCAGCTGCTGCGTGGATTGTTGTTTTAATGCATGTAGTGTTTGATTATGGAATGCTGGAGCGTTAATCATCTCCACATAAATAACACAATTACATAAAAAAATAGTTCAACTTAGGCCAATTTTATAGTAAAATTCAGAATAAATAATTTTTTGTTTTAACTAATAAAATATGAATAATCATGCGCAAAAGTGTAATAAAAATAACTAAATGGACTAAGTTCAGGAGGATAAAAGATGTAATATTTTACACTTATTAAGACCCCATATAGTCATTGGAACATCACCAACAAATGGAGATGGAAGCTAGAAATTTGATAAGGAACCCGAGGAATAATGAGAGATAAGTTGAATAGTCCTTATTACAGCAAAATGAAGACCAACAACATGTAAAACTTTTATAGTAGTTGGAAGAGCACCAAAAAGGGGGGAATTAAGAGGAAAATTATAAAAAAAGTGATATCTACAAAGAGTAACAAAAGTAGTTGGAAGGGTTTAAAAGGTAAAAGCATTGTTATATGACCATTCTAATATGGAATGTAAAAGGGATAAACAACCCTTTGAAGCTCAATGTTTTAAGGGATTTTGTTCAGCATAAAAGCCTATTTTATTTTGTTTATTAGAAACTAAAATTAGATTAGAAGATTTGAATAAATTGGGTTATTTTGGTCGTAAATAGAAGGTAATACCAATCAACAATGCCCTAGGTATGGAAAAATTATTATTTTCTATGATGGGGACTTACTGGAGGTGGAATCATTGGTATTCAGAAAGTTGTTTATCCACATAAAACTAACTTTCAAAATGGAGATCTCAAAAGTTTTGACCATATTTATTTACGATTTTAATATAACTTTCCAAAGAACTAATTTATGGTGCTCAATGAGATGATTAAAAACATCAGTTCGAGGACATTGGATTTTTAATGGTGATTTCAATACCACTCTTTATAGGTTAGAGGCTCATAGGAATTATAATTTTCTAAACTACAACATAGATCTGCCTTATTGCACCAACGATGTGGAACTATTTAATCTAAAATATGAAGGTCATAGGTTCACATAGAGTAATAAACAAAGCTAAAAGTGGTTTATTTGGAAAAAGCTAGATAGGGCCTTGGAGAATGTAGATTGGTTAATCACCTTTTCAGAAATTAAAGCCATTTTTTTGATCCATGAAATTTTTATCATACCCTTATCAATATTGATAATATTTTTAAAATGGTTAGTGTTAAAAACCCATTCAAGTTTAATAATTTCCTTACTAATGTGGAGGGCTTTCAAGAAGTTATTTCTAGAGGATTAGAGTTTGAGGTCTCTGGTATAAAACAGTTTATTTGATTGCAAAAGCTCAAGGCTAAAAAGCAAGAATTGAAGAAGTTGAATGCAAGAATAGGAAAAAATACCAAAAACTAGATAAAAGATTTAAGAATGAGGCTCTCATTTATCCAGAATTCACTATCAGATAATCTAAGTGATGAGAACCTAGCTAAGAAGGAGAGTGAAGAAATTAAAAATATATGCAAGTAGTGGATAATCACAGCTCCTTATTGCAACAGCAATCCAAGATTAACTAGATCAAGGATGGGATAGATGCATAAAGTTTTTCTTCGATACAGTGTCAGTAAGAAGAAATATTAATAGAATCACTTCTATAAAAACTGAATTAGGAGAGATACTGTATGGGCAAGCTGAGATTGCTAAGGATGTTATGGAATTTTTTCAAACTCCTAGGAACTAAAGGGAATGTTAAAGTTTATAGAGAGGATCTTATCTGATTTGTCTCTACTAAGATTCCTAAAGACGTAGCCCGAAATCTAACTACACCTTTCACTGATTAAGAAGTAGAGGAACTAGTTTTTTAAATCAATGGATCAAAGGCTCTAAGCCTAGGTGGGTTTAATGGGAATCTCTATAAAAAAAACATAGAAAAAATAGGGGAATTCATTAAAGATGATGTGCATGAGTTCTTCAAAAAGGGAGTGTTACTCAAAGAGTTAAATAAGGCCTTTTGTGTTTAATTCCCAAAATTCATAACCTTAAAACTTGGGTTGATTTCAGACCTATGTCTTACACTAATTTTTTCTATAAGATCATTGAAAATTTCCTAGAAAATATGCTAAAATATGTATTACAATTCATCATCATTTATGAACCAAAGCACATTTTTTAGTAATATGAATATTTGAGATAATATTCTAATATTGCAGGAGCTCTTGAATGGGTATATAAGAGGAAATATTCCAAAAAATTGTCCTATTAATGTGGATCTTGAAAAAGCTTTTTATAGTGTTAGCTAAAGATTTATGTTATAGACTATAGAGGTTGTAATTTCCCTAGATGTTTATCAAATTGATTTTGGAATGTATCATCACTGCTTTTTTTATGAATCTGATTAATGGAAGTCCAACATAGATGATTAAAGGAAAATGAGGACTTATGCAAGGGGATCGTCTTTCCACTTACCTATTTCTATTTTGCATGGAAGTTCTCACCTAGTTGCTGAAACCCAAAATCTTTATAGTCCTTAAATTCAAGTACCACTCTAAGTGTAAGTTGCTATCTCTAATAAGTTTATGTTTTGTAGATGATCTTATCCTATTGAGCAAGGATAATATTCATTCAGTTTCTCTAATGATGAGTACCCTACAAAGTTTTGAGGAGATATCTAAACTGAGTATTAAATTCTAAAAAATCTTCTTAAGCTTGTCAAAAAGCATAACTCATCTCTCAGATATTTTTTCATAAGTCACTGGAATTTAAAAAAAAAACAAGATCCTCCTCTCTTATACGTGGGAATTGCTAACTCTTCAAGAAGGTTAAAATATAAGGAATATCTACCCCTAATTGAAAAGATTTTTAAAAAATGGGTCTTAGAAGAATAGAACTCTCTCTTAAGGAGGCAAGCTTTAACTCCTGAAGTTTGTCATTGATTTATTATTTCTATACCAATATTAATTTTACCACAAGTGCACGGCATAATTGTAGCTAGTAATGGTAAGTATGAGTCAATTACATGAAGACAGTGCTTATTAATAATTACCTTTCTCTTGTTATCTAGCATACGGATTGGTTTTTGGTTTTTAATAAAGAAAATAAAACTTAAACAATTAAAATAAAGTAGGAAACAATAATAAATAGAGAACAAAAAAAATAAATAAGAAAACAATCAATATCAAGAATTAGGGCCTAGGTAATGAATCCCCCTAAAACTATTAGAAAATTAACCTTTTATTATGCAATTGTTTTATTGACTATTAGACTGTGGATATTTCTACTATATGTTAATAACTCACTTGAGACTACTAACAACTAATCTTAGGTTTATCAATCGAATTACTCAGGTTAAAAATTATAAGATTGCTTTATCAATTTATGAATTCTACTATTGCATTTGACCCTAATCTAGAGAATTTATGTCTTATCTCTAGATTTGTAATCAATTCCTTTCAATTACGATAGATCTATTCATACACAGGATTTCTCAATCTCTATATCATGAATTTAGATTATGTACTAATATTTTAGATTTGTTAGAACGTATATTAAACACATAAATGAATTACAATAGATAAATTGTAACAATTGCAATAAATAAAAGAATTAAAATATATTATTATAGCATAAACTAAGGGGTCATTTGGTTCTACTTCTATTTTTCTATTGTAGTTTTTAGTTTTAGTTTTTTGTTTTTTGTTTCTATTTTTCTTTCAAACAAAAAAAAACCTGTTTGGTTGTTAATGTTAATGTAGTTATATTTTTATCACTGATAATAATTACATACTAGATAAAATTTAAAGATAAACTATTTTTAATTAAATAAATTTATTTAATCTCTTATATAATATTTATTAACAAATTATTAATAAATATGTTATTTTAATAAAATAAATAATTTAAAATTTTATTATAAATTAATATTAATTTGAAATATATTATAATCATTAAATCTAATTTTATTTGAATATTTATTATATTTATTGATAATTATTAAAATGTAATTACATATAATTTAATTATAAAAATTAAATAAAATAAAATTATTCATAATTTTATTAATAATTAAATAATATATATTTAAATGATAATAAATTAGATTATGAAAAAAAACAAAAACAGGAAACAAAAACTACTTTTATGATTTTCATAATTTTTGAAAACTGGAAAAAAAAAAAAACAAAACCAACAACAGAAATTGGAAACCCAAACAAACAAGTTTTTTTTTACTAACTTTGAAAACAAAAACAAAATGCCAAAAACAAAAATGGAAACAAACACCCCCTAAGGTTTACCTCACTTAGACACTAAAGATGTTTAGTTACACATAATAGAAAATGAAATCGAATATAAACAAAAAGAAAAACGAATAGAAAATAAAAACTTCGCTATTCTAAATCTCTCTTTATCTCCTATCGAATGTTCTTGTAAGGTAGAGGTTAGATGATGTATTTTATTGGATCTATCAATGATTTCTTTATGTTTTCCGCATCTCTGGATCAATATTACCCCTTCTGAATGATCTTTATATTTGGAATCGCCTCTGAATGTCTACCCACCTTCTTTGCCTCAATCCACATCTTTAAATAGCAAAATTTAGGGTTTCTAAGAGATACACAGTTTGATACACAACCGTATATAACCCAAAATCTCTAGAATTCACAATTCTGCATGGGATGAGAGACTTACACGATTATAGACACAACTACGTATCCCTTCTTTGCTTCAAATCTTCGTTTTACGCCACACTTTCATTCAAATTCTTGTCCTTTTAGTCCATAAACGCAATTATAACCTATAAATGCACTTGAAGCAAATTAAGTACCAAATATACAATAAAAGTATAAAATATCACACAAAAAATATCATATATGAGGTATAAATATGGTCAAATATGCATTTAACAAACATCCCCACAAAAAAATGCATCATATATGAGGTATAAATATAGTCAAATGTGCATTTATCAAACATTCCCACACTTAAGCTTTTTTTTTCCTCAAGCAAACCATAATCAAAATTATAAATCTTACAACATCTACCCTTCGTTAATCTTGATCTATCCATTCGTGCTATAAATCATCATGTCATATTGAATTAAATAAACAATTAGAGTAAAGTTATCCTAAAATTAACTTCCTAAGCAATATTAATAGTAATCACATCCATAATTGCATTGAAATCAAAAGCATAAACCCTTACACCCTCACCAAGATTTTGCTCAGTGCACTCAATTGTTTAAAGTGAAAAATATAAAACTCTCAATCAATGCATTGTGGAACTCTTACCATAAGCTTGCAATATTATCACATCTTCACCACTTATTTATAACTAGAAAAAAAAACTAAAATGATTTTATAAAGGTTGTAATGGGGTTTAGGTACGGTATAGTTGTGATAATAAAGAAGGTTGAATTGAAGGAAATTTACTAAAGAGAAATTATGAGAAACTTGTTTACAAATGTACACTGTGCCTTTTATTGCAACTCCATTGGTACCATATACTTATTCACAATTTTTCTTATATCCCTTTTTGTCTTTTTTTTCAATCAAAACATAATTTTAAGCATTTAGTACCACAATTAAAGGAATTATAGACCTTTCAAGATTTTCAAGTTTCAAATAAACACATAATGTAAATAACCTTTAGGTTACAAAACAATAAAAAGGTCTCAAAGAAAAATAGGATAAAGGTTAATAATTGGGTATGGTCAATAAAAAAAGGCTAAGGCTCAATTTGGTTATTCCTAAAGGATAACTTATGGGTAAGGTAATTATCAAAGAAATAGATTAAAACAAATTGTTGAATCTAAGTGCCTTTATCACTTCAATGCTTTTAATTTAACAAATATGATCTCAATATGTATAATGAAAGCAATTACTAGAATTATTCCACTATGCATGATAACACACATGAAAGAAATAAAAGAGCTTTAAAATTTTTGAAAAATTTTTCTTAGGCTTAAAAGCTTACAAAAAGATGGATTAATGTGTGTAAATTGTATGCAATTTCCATTCAATTTAACTATCTCAATGATTGATAAAAATATGACTTATAAAAGCAATTTTATTATAGCTCTCATCTTTTTGCCTACTAATTCAAATCAATATTCAATAATGAAATAAAGTATTGATGGACAATTTTCAATTAATTCAAGACATCAGTTCATAAAATTGTATAACCATGATTATAATGAGCTTAAAGAAAGCATTAAAAATCATGAATGCTTTCCCAACACTTAAAGTTGTACATTGTCTATAATGTACACAATATAAGTATTTATAATACGTGAGAAGGTTTAGTAGTACTTTCCTAAATTTAGTCTTATGACAATAGACTCTACTTAACTAAATTTTTTTGATTTGGATGTGTAAACTCATGATCACATGAATTTAGAGGTATGCTTATAACATATAAGATACGTTTTGTCAAGAGATATCACATAACAGATCCAGGAGTCATATGAGATGTGATTGATAAAGTTGTTATCTACCAAATTTAAGTTTTGTTAGTTTGTTGAACAAACTCAAGATTAAATAAATTTGAATAAGATCCTAGCCTATTAGAAAGATTAGAATAATCTTTTTGAATAGAAGTGAGGGCTATTATTTCAAATAAGACAGTGAGAGTAATCAAATACATGATTGAAGTCAAAAATATGTTTTGGTAATTATAACATATAATCAATTACTTGCTTTTCTTACTTTTATATTTTGTTATGAGTGGAATTTACCTTGTTTAGCATAGTGACACTAAGTTAATTCAATTTCTTAGACATAGATAAAGTTTGAGAAGAGATCTCAAACTTTTATAGAAAAGTTGTATGTCCAATATGTAATGTTGTTATTAATTCCTGTTAAGGATTTGGTATTAATGTTTTAGAGATATGTTAAAATCATATGGATGACAAAATGTATTGACATTTTAATTTGACTAATATCTCATAAACTTTGATGACAATATGTAAGGTGTATGTAAACACTATGATAGCAAGATGCAAGAGGTTGCACAAGGTAGAGTTGAAAGGTATAGTTCCTTGATGAAATTTGTTTCACTCAATTTAGCCTACTAAAAGCATAAACATATAATACAATTAAAGGCATTTGATATAATATGATAATAGTTGTCATTAAAAGAAAAATAATTGCATTATTTTTTTATGATAAATATCAAATATATTTCTATTCACGCTTATGAGCATATGATACTGAATTCGGATTTAACATTACCATAATGTTCAATGCATGATAAGAATACATTATTGAGTAAAAGTAACTGATCAAAATTTTTGCAAATAATTTATATGTTTTTTTATCAAAGGAGACTTATATTTAACATAAGTAGAAAGAATCCAAAGTTGGATAATAAAGACTATCCTTTTATGCCATGATGATTAAATCAACATGATGAGAATCGTAAAGTTTCATACAAGGATATATATATCCTTTTGATTATAAGATGTAAGAAACTCATAAAACTTGTTAAGTTGAAGAATAACAAAATCAACCTTTGGTGAAAGAATGATGATACTATTGAATTGTTAAATTTATACATATGATGTATTGGATAGAATAACAATTTATAAAAGGATGATACTAGTATATCACTAAACTACTAATGCCTTTATATGATATAGTTATATGCATTAAATGAAATATTAATTTAAATATTTTGAAATTTTCAAATAGTTTAAATTTAAGTAGAAATTAAGCATTGAGAATGCTAAAGTACTTCGATGAGATCGATGTGTTAAGTTTTAAATTTTTTGGTTATCTATAAGGAATGAGATTCTTTAATAAATATCTCCACAATTAAATTCATAAAAAGTAAGGTTTTATGTAAAGAGGAATATACAATATGAGATATTGTTTAATGCAATATTTATTTCTTTTATAGTGATGCTTAGTACAATGGCTTAACTTCAATAGTTCCAATTAGATCAACTAGAAAGATTTGATATTAGATATGGAAAAATAAGACTTTAAAAGAGTCAAAGTTAATGATTTAAAGATGTGATGCTTAATTGAAGCAGGTATTATCCACTAAGTTTAGAACTAAATTGGATAATAAAAGTTATGAAATATCTAAAAGGTTGGTTATAATCTTACAGACCTATTAAATAAGTTATTTTTTAACGTAAACTTATAGGAAAATGATTCTGAAGATAAGTAGAGGGAGTAAGATGGTGTTAGTGCCTTTGTTAATACATTTGATGTATAGTTGAAATGATACAAACATTGAAAAATTCACTTTTATGATAAATTCAAATAATTTGTTTTGGAGATAATTGTGAATTTATCATATCTACAAGAAAGTTAGTAGAAGTATAGTTGTCCTCTCCTGTGAGAGTATGTAGAGACATATTGCTTATAGAGAACAACAATTCTAATTTTCAAATGTTGAAAATATAATTGTACAAAAACAACTCTTGTTAGATATGAAAAGGTAACAGTTTGATTTTGGGAATTAGATCTATAGAAAAAGATTGGAAGTTGATTACCTATTCTAAGTCCAAGTACATAAATAATGTACTAAAGATGTTTAGTATTTGAGATATCTGATACTTGTGAAGTATTAGAGACATCCATCATTCTATGAATGACATGATATTTGAGTTCAGGGTCAATCATAATTAAGATCTGTTTTATTTAGAACAATAGGTTCCAATATAACAATGGTTTCTAAATAAGTCATAATACATTTTTTATTTAGTGAAAATGATTAATCAAATTAATAAGTTCGTTAATCAACTTAATATAGTTCTTTTCATTGTTCAAAACAATAATGTATTATGGAATATTAGAGCCATTAGGTATGTAAAAGGAGCTAAGGTTTCATCAAAGATCCAAGGATGTATTTAGGCAATTTTTCTTAATTATGATGACAATTAAAATGAAAGTTATAAGATTTAAGCAAGTGCTTACTATAAAGATTTTTGTATACTTATCTCATTAACCCACTATCCCAGTAGTGGCATGATCATAATATAGTGATATGGTATAAAATACTTAAATGATTAGCTTAGTGAAAACGGGAGATTGTTGATTTATACATTATGACCAATCAATTAATTATAGTCTAGTGATAAAATAATTTGAAGTTATTCTTTATCTTATACATGCTTAGATGTATATGATAAAGTCCTTAAGATAAATATACATTGGGAATAAATTTATAATAAGATTATAATTATGAGATTTATATTGCATTTATTCTTATCTCTAAATTGTTCCTAGTCATTGTTCTATTAAGATTGAACATTAATAGAATGTAAAAAGACTAGAATATATTATGTTTTTTCATATGATGAAAAAAGTTGATCTTATAAACTAAAGTTTAGAGATAATTAAACAAACATGTAGGTATTTGTTGGAGAAAAAATTTACTGAACTAACTTTATATAAGAATCTATTTGAAATATTACTTGTATGTCTGTGGAAATTTTCATTGCAATGATCATATAAGTGTTTCTTTGACTTGAGATCTTCAAATTCATCTTGTATAGGATTACTATGTTTTGATGCTACTTGTGACATATTCTATCAAGAATAGCTTAGTCGGTAGTCATTGGATGTAGTATAAACTATATGGAGGTAGTTGAATAATTAAGATAGAATTCATCACCCAAAAGTAATTAGGCAAATGTTTCATTTTTTTGATTAATATTGATCTAGGAAATCCTTTGCAAAGGTTGAATGATATTTTGTAAATAGTTTACAAATGTCATTAATTGAATCAACAAAAAATAGGGAAGAATTAATATAATTAGACTCAAAATAAAGTAGACATTAATTATATAATTTATGTCTAATCAAAATATTATATAATGAAATGATTGAATCATATGAAAAAATCATGCATGAAAAGCTTAGTGAAAATCACTCTAACATTCCTAAATATTTGGTTGGTCATGATGTGTTGTTAAATGTCAATTTTAATCCATGGATATAACATGTTTAATTAGAGAATTAAAGATAAATTAAAGGGGTTTAATTTATTGATCTTAAATATGATTTATGATTGTAATTTGTATCCATTGCCGACACATAAAGAACCTAATGGTTCATATAAAGAACAGGTTGAGGAGAGAAAAGATATTTTAATCAAGTTAGACTTGATTGTCAAATTGGGAAAATTTATTATTAAATATGAAGTATTTAATAAATAAAGATCAATATGAGATATTGGATCTTATTAGAGCATAATTGGTATTTAATTAAAATTATAAATAATTCTAATTAAAATTTAATTAAAATTAGAATTTACTTTCAATTAAATTACTAAAATGTCCAAAATATATTATAAATAGGTTTAAGGTACAAATGAACTAGCACTCCTTGTTTAAAGGTACAAATGAACTAGCACTCCTTGTTTAACCCTCTTACTATAGTTTTTTTTTTGAAAAAGTAAAGAATTGTATTAATAATAAGATGTCCACACATGAACACGTGAAAAAACAAGCAAATACAAGGCAACGACAATGTTTAAGCATACATCAGTATCTTCAGATAAAGCAACGACAACGTTTAAACACAAACAGCATACAAGGCATTTGACAAAAATGGGGTAAGCGCAAATCATGTCTTACCCCATTCACCTAACCATACCAAATTAAGGATTGGGTGACTATCAATCATTGAATTCTGGATGAGGTACTTTAGTCGATGGATGATGTAACACCCCACTCCAGCTGGATCCGAACCCGATATCAACAGTGATATCCGAATCCGTGCCCCGCGAGGGTGGCTTGTCACATCACTTAACACATCACTTAACACTGATCATTCACTAAACATAAATCGGTATACCTTTTTTTTTATAAACT
>JAOQMS010000005.1:14568054-14578964 GCA_027563885.1 Erythroxylum longipes
GCATGAGATGTGTTAATTTACCACACTTGGACCCGTTTCTCTGGTCCGACCCGTTCTCTGGAAACGGGATGTTACAGATGATTTCTAGAGTAACCTCTTGAATGTCCTCTCTACTTGTGGATCTAAAGCTCTACTTATGTTGGTTGGAGTATTTAGAGCCTACAGACGTGCGTTACACATCAAAAGGGGAAGAACTCCTCTTTTGCAGGTACTTACTTGCAAAGTTTATCGATCTACTATTTAAAGAGATAGTTAGCCCCTTCTGTATATTAATTGATTCTCCACGATGAGGCTAGATTAGGGCAAACTCTTTCTGACCTATTAGTATATAGGAGTTTCTCTCTGATTCCAACAATTTGAGAGTGGAGAACCTCATTTCTGGAACTTACAATGTTCTGAAAACGTTTGTTGTTTCTCTCTCGTCAAATCTCCTTAATGGAGGGAGCGAAAGAGATGACATAAATCTATTTGTTGTAGCTAAAGGTATGGTTCAGCTTCAACAACCAATCAAGAGCTTCGACGAAGGTTATACCTGCATTAAAAATAAGACACAACTCTTGAACCTTCTGCCATATAAACTGGGAAAAGAGACAGAGGAAAAAAAAGGTGATTCTTTAATTCTTCCTCTCTCTCATAGAGGACACAAATAAAATTAGAAGTAATATAGTGCAATCTATCCAATGTGCTTAGCTTATTTAGCACAGAAAGCTATAGAAGGATGGAGTAGCTAAACATGAGTGACTTGTGCCAAATGATAAGAAACCATATCTAACTTGAATTATTTTGATTCTACCACTCCCTGAATTTCGCAATGTTGAAGATATATAGAGGTAGATTGATGCATTAGAATATGTCCTCTCTACTTAAGCTACAAAGGCAGAATTTTCTTAATTCGTTATGTAAATGTCATTAAAAGTCAGACACTTATACGATTACAGTGTTTAAGATGAATAAAGTTTGAATACGGTTTGAGAAATACAAAAATAATATGATCAAATTTTAAAATAAGGTACAAATTATCATTCTTACTTTATTAGGAATTATGTATTAATAATTCTATAAAATTTAAAGTAGTCTTAGTTTTAAAAAAATTAAATTCTAAAAAGTTTTATAATTCTTCCTGAGAGCAAAATCAAAATCCATTACTTAACAATAGAACCCCATCCCAATTCCCTAACAATAGATCCCGAATAGGATTATATTTCTTTGATGCAATGTTAACTTTAGTTATTTATTGCTTTTGTGTTGTCGACGGCTAAATATACCTTCTACAACGACTACATTGAAAATGCAAATGAACCTTAATGCTTTGTGGGCCATAGGAAGGAAACTGATAATCTTAATAGCATAAAACCGTCAAAGAAAAGCCAAGTTACTATTGAACTCTTGCATTATTAAATGGTTAAACAAATAAATAAATCACAAGGCAGCATCCATTAAGGTTCTATGTCAACCTTATCTAGAGAGTCCTATGGCACCAGAATATTGTCTTCAACCCCACCAGTTTTCCATTATTACACAACAATTCAAAGTAGGCAAAAGCCTCGGCCCATACGAACTCCAAGAGAATATGATCCCACCACCAATGTTGCCCATATACATGCTGTTCAATACGAATATCAACAAAAATTAAGAACACCGACAAGGCCAACAACATTCAGCTGACATGCTGCCTCTTGCTATAATCTATTTGCAACCACGAGCTTCACATGGGTTTCTCAATGCACTTACTTGGCCCTTGCCTAGCAATTCACGTTGCCTACCTGAAAATGGTCGTACCGGACAAACTACTGCGGGGATTGATCTTAAATAAAATCGCCTTTGTGGACACTTCATGTTATACAAACAGTAATTGGCACGATGACTGCCCGATTAAGATGGATGACACTAGACAAGACAATACACCCCATGCCAGACTCTCTCTTAGAAATGGCAGATTGCACAAGTAAAATTCACCAAAGGGAATAAAAAGACATAGGTGGATTTAATTTTTCCATTCTACTATATGGTCTAAACCTATGAAGGTTGCATGTTATGTGCCTGAAGTGCTGGTTAAGAAACTGCCTGATGGATCATAAACATGGTTAGCAGAAACTGTCTTAACCTTTGGTGAACGGAAAGGTGAACCCTTATCAAGCATGATCTGGTGACGTTAAGACACTTCACAAAGAATTACAGCCATTGATGTGGGGTGGAATTGTAGAAATGCCTTGCTTGGAGAGCTCGGATAGCAGACTATCAGTTGATGGAGGCCTCAGGCCTAAGGGCAACGGTAGCCATGGCTTGCTGATTGCCTCTTTCATTACCTTGTCAATTAGCTCATCCTCCTGCAAAAGTTCAACATATCCCAAAACAATTATCAAAGACATCCTTAGTCTTATTTAGTACAAAATAAGCTTCAAGATCAGAACTTAAGCACATGTCCTTGAGACTTTGACATGTATTTGCAGGATCGTGTCTAGTAGAAGAAATTTCATATCATATGGCATATGGCAATATAAGATTAAATTTCCCATCATATAATTGGCAATATAAGATGAATAGTACATCATTCCTAATATTTGATGTTCGGAGAGTGTAATTTTCCTATGAATTCTTAGGTTCATTCTTAAGAACTGCAAAAGATGTAACAAAGTGAAATACGCCCTTGATTTACTGAACCTTAGAACAAAATTAGTACCAACTCCTGAACTTTTAGAATTTACAGACTTGATTAACATTATATAATAATTTTAAGGTCCCAGATAAATTAGAACATACTGAGTAAGGCATTATCTTACTGGATGTAGGTCAGCAGAATTTGGCGGCAGTGTACTGCTGTTAACTGCAGAAGTACCATGAAAATCTGAAGCATTCTGCATTTTCCACAAACAAAAATGAAACTTTCAGTCATCTTAGTGGCATGTCTCTAATTCTAGATATGTCCACTGCCTGTATACGTTTCACTTTGCCTGTAATCATGATCAAACTTTATAATTGAATTCTTACTTGAGGTAAATAAGAAAAAGGACTGTGATTTGCAGGCATCACAGGGCAACCCCAACCATCTGCATGCATCCGAAACATGAAGACGAGATACATGCCATATGTACAGCTATTCAAATATATCAATCACAATGTTGGAAAATGAGAATTTACCCCGGGATAAGGCCTCCAATGCCAAGCATCTGTTGGTGGCAATAGAGGATACCCAGATGGACCCCACATTTGAACACCAGCTGGGTGACTAGTAGCAGTTCCCCACATAGGGAAGAATGGACTTGGAGGGAGGCTGTGATTGGAATTATATGGAGGGTAGGCCATGATTGGTTTCTGCATATAATAACTCCGTTGTAGTCGATCTCCTTGCCGCTGCCATCTTCTGTCATCTTCCTTAGGAAGAATGTGTCTTCTATGCAATCGATACTTCTGCTCAGAAAGAAACATCACTCTTTTTAGCTACCAGCATAATATTAGGTATTCTGAACAAGTTCAAAGAATCATTCTTTTTGGGCAATCCAAAAAAATTACGTGAATGGGAAATAGCATGAAAAGCAGAGCAGTTCACAACCAAGGAGAAACAAACTTGAAGCACAGACTGTTAACCTCAAGACTAGATTTTGCTATCATTTGATGAACTTTTAAACTAGAAGAATGTGTGCAAAGGAAGCAACTGTCACAAAATTATCCTGCAATGGAAATAAATCCACAGGAGCATCACCTAACACAACAAAAACAAGCTAACGTACCTGGAGGTGACTAGCCACATTATGTCTAGTTAAGCCTTCTACTTTCATAAGCTCCAGTATTCGAGAGGGAATAGCCTGATCTATACCTAATTGATCCACTGCCTGTACAAACTCTTTATGCAGCTCTGCTGTCCAGTCTACCTGAAAATGATAAAAGATGAAATGAATTTCTTGAAGAACATGGATGTAATATATAAAGATATTAAAAATAAGGGTATTACAGGAGAAAATAGGAACAAAGAAATGAAAGGAACAAGATGGTGTTGTTCGGAAAATTATATGATAAACAAAAGAACCTGAGGATTCGCAAAAGTCTATAATACAAAGTGGTGATTCCATATTCTGAAATTTGTTAAAAATGATAACTCCATAAATGTAGAGTAAGGTGGAGCATGTAAAAAATCAGAACTTGGGAGTAAATAGGAAAATCTTCAGAAAGTATTTCCTAAACCATATAAGTCTAATCACCTTCATCTTCTTTCGATTTACTCGAGTAGCACAAGAACTGTGATGAACAGAAAATCTGAATCCATTTTCACTACCACTGGAATTGCTGAGAATGTCTTTGTTTTTGACATATTGGCATATGTTGTTTCTGTTATTGGTCCCATCAGCCAAGTCATCCTCCTTTTTGACCACAGTCTCTTCCAAACTTTCCGGATGCTTCACCTGTGGAGATCCTTCAATAATCATACAAGTATTTTCCGCAGATTTAGATTCTTCTTCTTTTCCCACAGCCTCTTTTTCTGTTGAGTAATTCGTATGATCTTGACAATCCCCATTATCAAGTAACCTGCCTCCTTGTTTTAGTTGTGGGGTTGAAGGAGCAGGATACTTATAAGTACCCAGTGATTTTTCATGGTCATTTTCAGTAGCCAAAGACACATTGTTCTCTGTCTCTGAATTTTCATTAGCTAACTCTTCGTTCTCCAGTTTGAGCTGCAGCATGGACACTACAGATTCTTTGATAGGCCTAAGTGATTTGGAGACCACAGCGCCTCCTGCATTAAATGCCTGCTCAGAACTAACTAAGTTAATGTTTTCCTATTTGTACCTTTCAACCCTAAGAGCCTACATGAAGTAAACCAACCAATTTGAGGACCTTATGAACCACATGTTGCCATATATTCCTCAGTTTGTCTTCCGAGATTGGTTTTTTAAGGAACTCAACTGCGCCAAGCTGAATAAATTGTCAAATGGAATTCGTTAGCCATCAAATGGAATTCGTTAGCTATCCCATGAAAAATATAATCCGAGCATCAAGTTCAAATGAAATTCAATAATTTGTGCAACAAGTGGAAATACATTTTTAATCAACGACCAGCAAAAACAGAAGCTCAAGAGTACATTATTAGATGGTAGGACAGAAAAAAAGAAAGAAAGTCAATATGCTCTAGTGGCATGCGTTATGCACGTTAATCTACGTGCACAATTACATGCCATAGAGTTAAAAACTTACAGCTAGGCACTTCATCATGGTGCTCAGGCATTGAATATTTGAAGTCACTGGGAGAAAACAGAGTTTGCACAGTATTAGAAGCTGTAAGTTTAGTTTATATGGAAGAGAACCTTTTTCACGTATAATTTTTATGTGACTTCTTAAAATTCATTTACTTCACAATCCAAGGTGAATGAAAGAGTAATGCTTATAATATAAATGAAAATATAAGATAAATTGCTCTCACTAAAATCCAGTTTCTTCCATGATGTAATATGTACAGATTGGAATACATAAGTATTTTGGCTTTAAACTTACTAATAGTTGGCAAGTCCTTAGCATTTTCTAGAAACTTGAAAATCCCACTGCTGTCGCTTGAAGTCACCTGAGACCAATCAGACCATTGGAATGGCATTTTCCAGTCAAATAATCCAAGTCATATTCGTGCTCATCAAGTAAGATATTTAAAAGAATACAGTTGGATGAAAGCAAATCTCTGTAACACTGCAAATCATGTCGCAAATAAAAAATAGGGCATTACAACATATTGACAAAGCAACAAATCATTTTGAGGTCTATAATGAGGTCACTACCTCAACTATGGCAACATGGAAGCTTTCAGATTTGCTTGAAATTGCTGACATTGCTTCATTCTCATTGCAGAAAGTGGAAACTGAAACAACAAAATTGCAAGGTTATTGTACAGACAGAGGAAGTCTTTAATGAGAGTGACCACTATTTCTTAGGAGAAATACAAGAGATTAACATAATAATACAAACGGAACCGAAATCCCAAAATATAAATTATGTAGGACAAAGTCATCTTATCTTCCCTTATAATTAGCAAATTTTCAATTTAAAAACACTGATAACAGAATTGAAGAAAAGAAGTAAATGTTCAAGTCTGCAACTAAGAATGAAATCATTTTGAGAAACAAGTAAATCAATAATTGAAATGCCCTTTGCTTTCCATTTCACATTGGGACCAAATCAGGCTGTAAATCACTACAGGAAATTTACAAAAACAAGAAAAATTTATAAGTTTTTTCATCATAAATAGTCAACATTTCTGATAGAGCAGATTCTTTTGTCACTTTGGTTTATCATCTAAAATGATATGCTTATATTACACTTGAATTTTTGGACAGACATGCTCCATTCATAAGCTTCTATCGTCACTATATGTACCCCCAAAGAAGGAAGTAGGCTTCTAAGTTCTATCACTATCAGTTGTAAGTTCCGTGCAACAAGCTTCAAAAATAAAAACAAAAAGAACCAAACACAAAGTAAAGAAAAGGGAGAATAAGGATGCCCTTATGGGGGGGAAGAATGGGGACTAATAAAGCAGAAAAGTTGGATGAAATAAACTTAAAAATGTCACCAGAATTTCCACTTCTTGAAAGAGAATTTGTATCCACATAGCCAATTATAGAAAAGGGGAATCAAAAATCTAACCAATATAGTCCATTGCTTCGAGTTTAGACTTTATGTCAGCAGCAGACGTGCTGTTCTCATCAAGAATAAGGACCCTGAGGCCCTTTGGGAAATCCTTCCATGCTGATAAATCATTAGCAGTGCAAACCATAGCTGGTTTGGCATCGTTTCTCAGGCTGCCGACAAGTTTCGGTGATCACTCCTCGTCAGCATCCAATCCAAGTCTGCAGAACATTAATTCATATCAAAACTCACGAATACTTGATCTGATGCCTTATTTGCTGATTCAAATCGTAGAAGGTAACATTTAAACGCACAGGAGAAAAAAACACTAATTTGTTTGTAAACCTTGTGTAAGTTGGACATCAAGTTGAACAAGATGAAGGCACCTTCTAAAATCATAAAATTCATACAAAAAAACCAAACCATTGACCAGTCCACAAAAGTTTGTTCACAAGAACACCCTATTTAACACGGACGTTTCCTTGGTGGCATGTAATACAAGTTGAGTTTTCCTCCAGCATACTATTAAATGAGCTAATCTAATTAAAAATCACAAAAGACCCAGTTGGAAAAAAGTTCAAAATTTTAGAGAAGATGCCGAGTTGATGATCCTGAACCATGAGTATTAAGTATATTATTACATCTGCTTGGCAGCGAGGAAAAACTTATTCAAAGATAAAATGTCTCCCTTGCTCCAGCTGGTTTGAATGAATCAACAAATAGACAGAAACCCAAATGAAATCCTCACAAAATAGACAAGAAAGGAGAAAAAGATTCAAAACATTAGGGAAGAAAATGAAAGAAGAAGATGAAGAAGAAAAGAAGAAGGAAAACAAAGATGAAGATGGAAAAGAAGTAGATGCGGAGCTGGGAAATTCATAAAACTCTGAGACAACCAAAAATTAAGACCTCAGTACATGCATGCACATTAACAACAAGGTCATGAGAAAATACACTTACTCTTCCCTCTAAACAAGGGAAACAACAAGACATCCATCAACTACATGCAACTTGCACACATGCCTTTAAGAACTTACGAAGCCCAGAAAAGCTTTCCCCTTTGAGTTCAAAGTCTTGCCTTTTCTTCACCTACAGCTTTTGGCTTTGGCTTTGGCGTTAGGTATTGACCCCACATAAAGAAAGGCATCAGAGTGGAGTTGCCATTGGACCTCCTAAAATATGAAAATCTTCTTTCTAACCATCTTTTCCAAGTGAATATCCCCAACGCCCCCCATAAATATTGAAATTTATTTTCAAAATCAAATGCTCATCATTGCGTTACGCTGGTTGTCCCTTTCTGCTTCTTGTATCTTGTTCTTTTCTGGCTCAAACATGAGATTCACAATGTCATCAATTTGTTACTAGCATCGGAGATATTCAATGATGCTAAAAACTTACCCATAAGATATATTTTTTCACTAAGAGCTCGTAATTGTTTTGAATAAAGTGAAAGACGTGTATTTATAAAAAATGCTTCTGCAACATATTCATAGCATGTCATAACTTATTATACCCAATACGTAACAAGATATAAAATTGCTCTTAATCTGAACTTTTAATACTTTTTTTATTGGTAAGTTCTCGTTTAAAAGTTGGAAGAATCTCTAAGGTTAATCATGTTAAGATCCATTGATGCTTGTTGACTTTAAAATTTTAATTTTAATTTTAAAGATTAAAATCAATTAATAACTAATGGAATATTTTTTATATATTATTGAAAAATGTCAAATTCTTTTCTTGTTATAGAATTACTAAAATTATAGAGTAGATTGTTTATAGATGTTCTAGTTAGGAATTATCAAACCTCAATTAGACTCAAATTATGGGAAAAAAAAATGGAAAACAAAGATGGTAAGCTTTGGTGTAATTGACTTCATTTTTATTATTTCATAGCCAAAGAAGAAGATCATCAAAAAAGAAAAAAAAACTATAATATTTGTATAGTTTGGTTAGAATGATATATCAACAAATGGTAGTTGGCATAGAAATAGTTATATAAAATTTACAGTTACCTAATAAATATGTTATATATATTAATAGCTTCTATATAAAATTTCAGTATTCTTAAATGATTATAACACAATCATTACTTCATTATGAGGTTATTTTCAACATGAGCATTGATTAGTAAACGATCAATTAACTTACTTGTAAAACAGAAGTTGAAAGTTAGAAAAAATTAGTTAAAATTGAAAACAATAACAACAACAACTTTGTAAGAATTTTGTTAAGATGCTAGGTTTGTAGAGGTTCAAAAATATGCATCTTCACTTTTAGTTAATAGAGAAACTATTTCTGATAGACCCACATAAAAAAGAAGATTTTTAAAATAGTCGGAAGAAAACAATAAGCAAATAATTGTATAAATAAAAAATAAAAATGAAACATAAAAATAAATAATCAAATAAAGAAGATAAAAGTAAGCAAATAAATAAACAAACAAACAAGCAAAACAAATAAGTAAATAAAACAAACAAACAATTAAAAAAGAAAAATACAAATACAAATACAAATAAATAAAATATCTAAAGGAATAAGTGCTACGCACAAAAATGTTTAGGCTAATTAAAAGATAAAAGAACCAAAGAAAAAGGTCAAAAAAGACAGAGGATCTGTCTATCTGGGTCCTCCGCCCATATCCTAGTTTACCAAGGTCATATCATTCCTATTTAGCTCCCTCAATTGTTCTTGGGTCTTCTTCTTCTTCTCTTATAACCCCTAAGTACTATCTTCTCACTAAGATGTCATGATATTTCCTCTTAATATGTTTGAATCACCTAAGTTTTATCTCTTTCATTTTACTATCAATGTTAGTTACCCTCAACTTATCTCTTACTACTTCAATCATGACCTTAACACTTCATTTCTATTGTATATGTAACTTTACAAGAAGAGATAAGGTTATGAATGAAGTGGTAAGAGACAAGTTAGGGGTGACTAATATTGATAGTAAAATTTGGAAGATAAGGTTTAGATAATTCGGACATATTAAAAGGAGACATTTTAATGCCTCGGTGAGAAGATGTGAAAAAATTGTACTTAGGGTCTGTAAGAAAAGAAGAGGAAGACTCAAGAAGAATTGGAGGAGGTGATTATGAACGATATGATCTACTAGAGTGTATCGAGGACTTGGTTTTTAATAAGAAACTTTGATAAATTAGAATACGAGTGAAGGATCATACATAAAAATATCCTTCTTTAGTTACCTAAAATTGAAAAAATAAATAGAAATATAAAATTAGTTGAAACCAAGCTCAGGAAAACTAATTTTGATTACGAAGGAAACAAAAAAAAAACAATTGTTAACTTAAAAAACTAGTTAAATTGGTAAAATTTTGATCCTTATTTATTATCAGAGTGACTTTAATTTGTGAGATAATATTAGAATTATTTAGTACAAACTTTTACTGCTTGTTTGGTTCAAGGAATGAAATAGATAAGGAATAGAATAGTTATTCTTAGGAATAAAAAAGATGAGGAATATAATAGAATGAGTATTACTTTGTTTGGTTCAAGAAATGAAATAGATAAGCAATTCTATGCAAGTGTTTTATTTGAAAATATAAACTTAGAATGACAAAGGAATAACTAACAAAAAGACCAAAAAATCCTTAATAATAATAATAATAATTATTATTAATTATATTTGTTTTTATGATTAATAAATTCCTTATTATTATATATTTTGTTAATTTTATTTATTATTATTATTATTCTTATTATTATTAATTTTATTGTTCTTATTATTATTAATTTTCTACTTATTATTATTAATTTTATTAATAATATTTATTATTATTATTAAATTCCTTAATTATATTTATTAATGATGATAATTATTATTATTAATTTTCTTCTTATTATAATTAAATTTATTATTTTTATTAATATTATTTATTATTATTTATTAATTTTCTACTACAACTATTATTATTATTATATTATGATGATGATGATGATCCCAACTCATAGCATTGCTTGTATTATTACTCATGTCTTTCAAATATTTGTTCGGAAGTCCAACCACGAGTCGTAGTCTAGTCCTGCTAAATGCCTTGAGAACACTATGATCAGCGTCATATATCCGGACATTCCTTATTTTTCCTGCCCTCAGAAGTTTCATAACTTCATCAGGTGGTGGGATTTTATCTGCAATTCGCCCATAATTTATTCCATAAGTTCCAATGAATGCTTGGGCTGATAGAGGGGCTGAACAGGATCAGAAGAACGAAAGAGAAGATACCATCAGCAAATTAATCCCTTATAGGAGCTTAACACATTGCAAATTAACAGAGGAACCAATCAAT
>JAOQMS010000005.1:14594540-14606519 GCA_027563885.1 Erythroxylum longipes
TTTACATGTGCAAAAATTCACTATTTACTTACATGTGTAAGCATGAACATGTCAATACAATTTTAAGCACTTATAACTTATTCCAAATGACTATTTTACCTTTCCCATTGGTGAGGGGATGTTACAAAAATTGTTAAAGAAAAACATGTAGTTATTTTTGAAAGACACGTACTTCCTTTTATCAAATTTCTCTATTAAACATCTTAATTATTACGTGGTGAACTTTCTTTGTACTGATAATTATGTAACAAAAGAACATATTAATAAATAATAACTTTTTCATATTATGTTAAAAGCTAATATATTTATTAGTTCTATATGAAAATTTTTATCTAATTTATCATTTTATAATATAATAATGAGAGGATAAATTTTTTATTTGTTCTATATATAATATTTTATAAAGAGTCAACTATTGGTTGATGCTTTTATTGTCAATAATTAATCAATGATTAATTTTCATGTGATATGAGCCAACTAGACTCAACATCATGGCTGATTAATTTTGCAGTCTTATTTATTTATTGGACTTGATATTAATAGTAATTATTTTTTCTTATCAGATGGGTTCATTCGATTTGGCTTTAGCGTTTGGTAATTTTTCTTGTGTCAAAGGTGCGTTAGCCATACTGCTAGTGCTAAGTAATTATTAAATTAATAATAAAACGATATGTTAGAAACAATTTTATTTATTAATTATTAATTTTTTTAAATAAAATTATCTTATTAATATTGCAGGATAATAAATAAAAATAAGAAATTAAGCATCTTATTTATTAATGTTATTACAAAGTTTTGTAATCAAACGTTCGACGAATGTTCTAAGTTATTATTAATTATTAATAAAGTCTGATAAACTAATATTGTTAATAATTAATAAAACATTTAACACATCCTGTTTAAATATTTTTGCTAATTCATAATAAACTCCCTAGTCCCTAGTGATATGGCTATTTAGTAAAACAGAATTTCACTGCCTATGTAAACGATACATGTCTTCAAAATATAAATGGCTTTTTTCTGGCATCAACTAAATAAGGTTGTCATGTCTTTAGCCTTTTAAAAATTTAAGTTTTATTTTAGCAATTTTAAAAAATTATATAATTTTTTTAATAAAATCTTAAAATTGTTTGATTTCACTTTCAATATATGAAAGTTATAAAAACTAATATTATACTTGTTGTTTTCATTTTTATAATCTTATTTTATTATAGGTTAACTTATATATAATATTGAATTATTTAATATTAATTACTAAAAAACTTAAAAAGTCTACAATTAAGTTTTAAAATTTGTACAATTTTGTTTTTTGCAATTTCCAAACCCCAAAACAGACACAGTTGTCAGCGAAGGCACGGCTCGGTGCCTACCGCTCGTGAAACTTGTTTAAAGTCTACATTTCTACGTGCTTTGGCTTCCAAATTCCAATTCTTCTTCGTACAAGTGAATCAAACCCAAAATTCATGTCGTCCACACTCAAGAAGCGCCTAAAACCCGGCTTTAGAAGGCCTCAGTCCCAACCTGATAGCAGTTCATCTTATTCTTCGACGATGGAGCCACCGCACAATTTGTTTCCAACTAAAGATGAGTTCTTCCCACTTGTGGCAGTGGTTGCGATCGCTTCCTCTGTAGCCTTCACCTGTTACTTGATTGCCGGTTATATGTATCCCTCCACGATGCCCTTTTGTGATACTCATACCGACTCGCTCGACTCTATCTCAGGTGTGTAATACTTTGTACCAACATGAGCAGTCCATTATTACTTTAGCTTCTTAAAGTTTTCTTCGTCTGATGCATTTTTTCTTCATTGCTTTGTGGTTGCTTGCTGGGATGTACTATTGTATACAACTGCAGGTGTTAAATTAAATGGCAAGAGAGCGAAATTAACAATTAATGTTGACACCTGCTGATAATTTGAACTCGTGTTTTTTTTGCCTTTCAATAAAACGCCTACTGATTATTAAATAAGTGCTAATGTTAATGGCTGAATAACTTGTTTGATAAACCGTTAACTCATATGTGTGTGTGTTTGCGTAATAAGATAATAAACAAGTTTTAAAAATCATTACTTGTACAAAACCACTTGGTGTACTGTTTGGGCAACTTAAAAAATGAGAATTCATTTGAATACATAGATTTCATCTTGGAAGCTAACTTCGGTAGATTAAGCAACACAATGTGGGTCCAATTAAAAGGCATATCATCTTAAAATTGGTTGAACGAACTCATTGTTTTTAATACAATATTCTCTCTATAGTTTTAGTGTTTACCAGTTTACCATCTGACCGGTAAAGTGACAAATTTGGTTTTAGGGTCTAATTAGACTTTTAAAATTTTAAGGGATAAATTGTGCTATATATTAAACCTGAGGGGTTTATTTGATCCGTTTTCCAAATTAAAAGGAGGTTAAATGTTTCCTTTTACTCTAATAGAGGGACTGTAAAACTGCTTATATTCCATTCCCATATTTGAGAATAGGTCAGACCATGGTTGAATTAATTGAAGGGTTTTGCTAGTGGAAATGAACAAGCTTTTATTGGCATTGAATTAAACTTTAATTAAGTGAATTTTAGGTAGACTGCATAATTCGTCCTTGTTCAAATGAACAATATTTTAGAACTCTTTAAGCTTAGCTAGTAATTAAGGATTGATGGGTGAACATCTCTTGAAGTTTTTGCTTTTTTTTTTTTTTAATTTCATGTTAAGCATTTCTCTACCACTATTTTGCTTTGTTTTTTGTTTTTTAAAGACTATTTTGTCTTCATTTTAGAAGGTTTTTGGTGTAATCTTTTTTCTTTTTCCCTTTTCAATATCTAACATTTAGTAAATAAAATTGACTTGGGTAAGATACTCGAGTAAATATACCGGTAGATGGCAAGTAGGATATGAGTCTATAGTTGGATTCGAATTAAAGATGTGTTTACAAGTAGTAAGAGAATTGACTTGAGCAAAATGTTCAAGTAGGATGTGAGTATGTAGTCGGATTGAGGACTTAGTCAAGTGAGAGGTTGGATTTATAGAATGGTGTTCAGATAGTTTCAATAAAGTGAAGAGTAAGAATGTCCGATTTGGACAGGGTGAAGCGGGAGTTTTAAAAGGCTCGATGTCGTTTCTACGTTAGAAATGAACAAAGGATTGTAGTGTGGTTTATATATAAGAAAGGATCTATAACCTAATACCTTAAGATTTTGGGTTAAGATATGGACTACTTATATATAGACCTTTCCTCCTCCTTAAAACAAAAAAGTTATAACACTTACCATTTATATACTCTCAACTGTTACTTTCTGGTGTATTAAATCAATAATTTTGCTCGCAGTTATTATCACTCTCAATATGATGTACATGGTCTATACTAAGTTGTCTTCTGACATACTGTTTCAGAATTTTGTGAGCCTTGCCCAAGAAATGGAGAGTGTTATCAAGGCAAGTTGGAATGTTCTCAAGGTTACAGAACGCATGGAAACATTTGCATAGAAGATGGAGATATCAATGAAAGAGCTAAAAAACTTGTCTGTTCTAAGAATCTTAATCATTCTGGTAGACCTCCTTGGTCACTGAATTCCTGTATTTTCTTCTTAACTTCTCTATCTTTGTACTATACTGCAGTCAGAGTGGGTTGAAGATCATATCTGTAAGTCTTATTCTCAGTTTTTGTGCTATGGTAAAGGGACAGTTTGGGTATGTCAATTGCTACTTACCAACAACTGAGTTGATTTTATGTTATGTTGCGAATGTCTATTAATTACCTGTATTCACTTTCAGATACCTGAAAAAGAGATATGGAATGCTTTAGGTGGGCATGAATTGATGCAAAATGTCGGTTATGACAGCTGGATTTATTTGCTTACCAAGAAAAAGGTTACAGAAACTATTGGTAGATTAATGGAGTTGAAATTAAATTCACTTGGGTACGTATTCATACTTCTTTAATACTGCGATTGAGTGAAAATTTTGGGGTCTCCTTTTTGCTGTGATTTAACAACTTTCTTTCTGTCTCTTTCTCTCTGTGTATGTGTGGAATAAAACCCATTTGTTTGTCTAGGAACAAGGAGTTGAAGTGTCCAGACTCGTTAGCAGAACATTACAAGCCTCTTACTTGCCATATACGTCAATGGATCTCCAAACATGCCTTCATTGCCCTGCTATTTTGTTCAACGGTAAATGTTTTTTGAAGGGAGGCATTTAACACTTGAATTAGGTGTCCAAAGTTGAAGCTTGTTTAGTCTATGAGGCTTTACAGGTTCTGGGGTCAATAGTCCTGCTTTTTAAAATCCAAAGAACGCGAAATTTATCAGCTAGAGTTGAACAAATTTATCAACAGGTACTGGAGGCTATGTTTCTTTCTTTCATTAAGTAGCCATCTAAATTGTAGTTAGCTTTTCATTCTGCTACCGGCTGTTTCTCATGTATCCTTGCATGGCCTTGCTAGAAGAACTTTTTCCTTATTTACTATTTAATGAGAATCATTTTGCTTTTGGCTTCATAATTAATTATACATGAGAAGTTGGTAATGGTAGCTTAAATAGTCTCAGGTGAATTTTATACTATTAAATCAACAAGGAAAATAGATGAAAGCACAAAATTCTGCTATGTGAGTGCAAGCATGGAAAGGATTCGTATGGTTGAAGGTTTTTTATAGTTTTAAAAGTTTTTAGTTTCTTTTAATTTATCTTCCTTAACCTTGTGGATCTTCTACTAAGACTTCAGCATGCCTGAGATTTCGTGAATAAATTGATTTTGCTGGGCAAAGAGAAAAATTTAATGGTCCTGGGTTAAGTTTTTTTTTATTTCTGACCTTTTGCAAAAGGAAAAAAGAAAAAAAATCTGAATTGTAATCTGATGCATGTTAGGTTTGTGAAATACTAGAGGAGAGTGCCTTAGTATCAAAGACAGAAAGGGGTGAATGTGAATCTTGGGTGGTGGCCTCTCGGTTGCGTGATCATCTGCTTTCACCCAAAGAAAGGAAGGACCCTGTCCTATGGAAAAAGGTTAGCGTGAATTTCTTTACTCATTGTAGTTGTTGTTAACGTTGTTGCTGCTATTGTTGTCACTAATGGACTTGAATTTGCTTATATATTTAGTTACTATCTATTTGTCTTTTTATACACAATTGATTCGTCCTTATGAATTCTAATGCTTGAGTAAGATGATAATAGTTTATTTACCTCTCATGTTCTGGAGTGTTATTCTTCTTGTATAAGTTAAGAACTTGGGCATCATGGCAAGTCAAGCCTACAGGAGATCCCATTTTATTGGGCGCTGTTGGGTATTTATATCTGAGATGTTACAGTACAATTAAGTAAAGAATTAGTTGATCTGCATCTTCAAAGGGATTTTGTCCTACCTTGTTACTTTTGTTTCTTTGAATATATGCAACTTAACGAGAGGGAAAAAGAAAATAACAAGGTTCATATTATCTGCAATGAAATAAAAGGTCCGTTATTAACATTATTTTCACTTCCATTATGAAGAATTTTGATCTGGGAATACTCTCTTTGTGGGTTAAGATTGAAGGTCTATGTATTGAAAAGAAGAAAGATTGAAAGAGGCCTAGAATTATATCTTATGACTATCTTGTGGATTACCTTGGCTAAACGAAATAAGTCAATTAATTTTATAATCTTTACAAGCTCTATTTTATTGAAGTTGTAAAGAGAATCCATCTGTACTTTTGCTAATTTCATCATTTGAGTTTGTGTTTGACTATGTCATGAGGTTGCAGCTCTTATAGATTGTTTGAGGTGGTATGTATTTCTCTTTTAATAAAGAAAATCCAATTCCATAAAGTGGCGTTAATTTTATTGCACCAGTACCTATTATTTCATGAGGTGAACAAGACTTGGACTCAACATCTAATTCCTTTTGAACTTCCTTCTTCTGTGCATTCTATGCTTATGAAAGCTGTACCATTTATCTTATGAAGTTGAGATTAGTTAATTTCAATATTTTAGTTGCTTCTATCTTGCAGGTTGAGAACTTAGTACAGGAAGATTCTCGAATAGATCAGTATCCTAAGCTGGTAAAGGGTGAATCAAAAGTGGTTTGGGAATGGCAAGGTATGAGTTGTGATGCTGTATATTTGATTGGTCAAAGAAGGGATGTTAAGTACGCAGTTGCTGATTTTGTAATTTAAAGGAGCATCTTTTCTGTGTTAAAGGCGTGGCATGTTGGTTGACTTTGTTTTCCGGCACTAGTGAAATTATCTTAATTGGGCTTACATTGTGTCCCAACGTGGACCCAATAGTGGTTTATTTTTCTTGATCATATGCATGACGTGTGTTTGTTCTCATATGCATAGTTGAGGGTGCTTTAAGCTCAACAGGAATAAAAAGAAAAGGGGAGGGAAGCAAATTCGTGTCTGATGATGCCAGCAAAGTGAAATCTGCTCAAGAAAGCCATCCTCTGAATTCTGGTGAGCTTGCTTTCCTAAAAGTCTGCTTTAAACACGCTGATACAAGCATACAATTGTCTATAGTTCACTTTTATGAGTTGTACTTGCCTACACTTTGTTTGCTTTCCATGATATTCACTTAAATAATATGCAAAAGCTACCAATATTTCTGCAGAGTCCAGGATATTGATGTTTTGAATATATTGCTATGGTCCTGCTTACCCCAGGGCCAAGGCGAATTATTCCTTCTCCAAAGATTCAGGAGAAATTATATACAAAAGAAGATTGTCGAGTTCAAAGTTCTTCTGTACGTCAGAATACAATTATGGAGTTGTTAATTTTGCTGATCTTCACAGCACGTCTTGGAGTATTACTGATGGGTATGGAGATTGGTAGGTATCCTGTACATGTCGATTATCACCATCCTTTTCTGCTACAAAGTGTCCATTTGGAGAAGCTATAACCTGTTTCTAGAAGCATCATGAACTCCTGAACTTCCAATACCGGAGTTGGACTTTTTCTTATCATATATTCTGTATCATTGGAGTTGTCCAGATATTTCTGGTTATTTTGGTTCCCAGAACGTCTTCCTTGATACTTTCGCTTTGGCTCTAATTTAAGAAGTTAGTATCAAAGTTGCAGGTAAAGTCATCGTAATGCTGCCAGTTATGGCTTCATGAGAAATAAACAATTATAGGGTAGTTACTCTTTAACCCACCCTTCCCAAAAACCTATTATAAATGGTAAAAGTTTCGGGCAAAAATAAAATAAAGCAGCTTTATTTATAAATATCTTTAAAATAGTGGCTTTGATTTTTTTTAATAGAAAATTAAGAAAAAAAGAAAAAACTGGATTTAGTGGCAAGAAGCAAAATGGAATGTTGATTTGGAAAGTTGTAAACGACTCGTTAAGTTCCATTATTCACCGAGGTTTAAAAAGACTATGGATTTGTTTGACATCGGTAGATTGCATTAATTTTTAGCTTATTTTATCAACTAACTATTGGGTCATATAAGCTTTTTTGACTAATAGATAATATCAATTGTTTATTTAAAGATATTTAGTAAAATTAATTGTTTAATATTAGTTATTTATTTGTAAAATGACTTATAAAGGTATGATTTAAAAAAAAAGATTTATAAGGACAAAAGTATTATATCTTCGTATTTCTTTTATTATTCTTACGAGAATTTATATTTTTGACAAATTACTACTACTATTACTTTCTTTCTCTATATTAATCTAGTTAAAGTTCAATTTTTTATTATATAAACTTATTTTCTATTATTAATTTCTTTCTTAATTAACCAGAAAATTTATAGATAATGATACATCTAAACAAAAAATATCATAATTTAAGTGAAGTTTAACAACACAATTCAAATAGAGCAAAAGAAGTCTACACCATCATTTAAAGCAAAGATTTGTAAGAACAACGTCTAACTAAACTAGATGCAATATTATCACGAGTAGTTGCCATCTCTTGAGTTCTCGGCTCTTCAACTCCTTGTATAGAGTTAGCTTCAACATATTAAAATACATTTGGATGTATAAATTTAGTATAATGATCGATGATGGTAAAAGTCGGGTCGCCAATTGTGCTTCTTCTAATATAGTTATGTAACGCAAAAGCGGCACAAATTATTTTATTTTGATCCATCAATGAGTACTTAGGCATTTTCTCCAATATCTTCCATCGAGCCTTAAGAACACTAAAATCCCTCTTAATACAACTTCTCAATGATGAATGAGTTCGATTAAAAACTTCTTGAGATCCTCTTAGATTTGCACTACTAAACTTCGATTGATGATATCTTGTCTTTGGATAAGGTGTCAAATATCCTTCTCTTTTCGGATAGTTTTTGTCAACCAAGTAATATTTACATGAGTGTCCATAGAGGCAATACAATTAGTATGAATAATATCATAAAAAGTCTAGTAGCAAATCCTACAAATCTTAAAATTACATATTGGTGATTTTGAAAATTTGAGTCTCAGATTACTAATTGAATCAAGGAAGATATAAGACATATGTGAATAGTAAGTCAAAGTCACATATTGCTAATACATTTGTAGTCATTATTCTTTTCCATCCTCTATATCGCATTTGATCTTCCTCTGCAATAACTACCGCTATATGTGTACCATCAATAGCTCTAATGCAATCCTAATATAAAGAAAAATGGTCATAAGATGATATGCAACATCCCACTACCACAAGGTGCATAACTAAACATTCAAGAATATTCAAGTACATATCCTATGATAATGGCATGTTAGAGTAAAAACAAATCCAACTTACACATGGCATCATCTAACATAATCAGAAGGTATCAAATTTTAAAACCATTCCTTGCATTCATTCACAAAGTCTACACCGTTTCCATTAGACGAATATTTACAAAACCTCATATAGGTTCTAGAAAAAAACTACAAAATAAAAGCTATAACTCTCTGACGTCAGCTGACAGACCTTTGAGTCATAACTTGGTCCAAAACATTCTTCTAATCCAAAACAAACATTAAGTCTCCTGTCTCGTACCTGAAAAACTACGTTGCAATTTTTTATGAGTTTTGTGAACTCAATGAGTGAACCATCATTGATGATTTCACCGGATTCACATACACAAATCGCATATTTCACAATTATTCATAAAGAACATGAATATTTCAAATACTCACACTGTCATGGCACATCATTTCATCAATGCGAATTAGATCATATATAAACACATACAGATGCATATGAGACTCCACATTCGTTATTAATGTTATGATTGAGCGCTTATCACATATACAAATATTGGCCCATCAGGCTCAGTCAGAAACGTATATCACAGAGCATAGCTCTACGTGCCAAATCATATATCACGGAGTAAAGCTCTACGTGCAAGCGCTTGATATTGGCCACTCCGATCACAACGTCGTTATCTGAGCATGCATTTTATGAAATGCATCAATGCAGAATTTACCACTTATGACACTCATGTATAAAGCACAGTCAAAATTTCATAATCATCGGACCCAAGTCTGGCATTCAACTTTCGTTGAGAATTCACATAGTATAATACAACCAGAATTATCAAACAAATCAGAACACTTCCAATATACTCCTTGGACTTTAAGTCTGGAATTCAGAAACAATCACAACAGTTCAATAATTGGAAGCTTAACAAATCAAATTAAATCAATCCTAGGAAATTCATCTAGGTTGACTCACAGTACGCTCCAAGAAGCTATTGCTTGGATGGTCCGGCAATGTCCGATTGGCGTCCAATGTGCTCCTCTAAAACATACACAACACATTTACAATCTATCACATTTTTGCACTAATGTAAGTATTCCGTTATGCACATGTACTTATATAAAATATGCACAATGCACGTTCAATGACAATTCCAGGGTACTTTATTGTGACCCTTATCAACAATTCATTCAGATATCAAAGCCCTAATTAATATCATATATATTGATAATTGGACCAAAACAAAACAATGTCAAAAAAATTTTATTGACCACTTCAGATTTTTCTTCTAATACACATACGGGTCAATTCTGCATACTAAATCTGACAAAGTAAATGGCAAAATTAGGCAACACTTTCTTTTGAAAAATTGTTCAACCATATCTTAAGTTTCTAATGACTCCAAGATCATCTAATTTGATTCAGTATACTATGAGTTATGCTCACAATACCACAGACTGTGTATATTTGAACATTTGGCTAGTACATAATCATACCCTCGAATTGTACAACTCATATCTTTCAGTTCAGATATCCAAAAATTACAAAATTTATACAAATTTAAAGCTAAGAGAATAAGCTACAACTTTGGTGAAGACACCTCAGTCTAATTCAGCCTACATTAATACAATTTATTCAATAACCACAGGATATGATTTCTGTCCTTGGTAATGCTACAGCTAAGCTAAGATGCAGTTTCATGCCAAATTTGAAAGTCTTAGAGACAGAATCAATGTTGAACCCTGTTTTTCAGAGCCAACTGTTCGGAGACAAAACAAAAACAAAGCAGACGAAGCGAAGAGGGCAGACGGAACAAAAGACAGACGAAGCACAAAGGTAGATGAAGCAAGGAACAGTCGAAGTTTGTCAGAAAGTAGACGAAGCAAAAATGTAGACGAAGTTCGTCAAAAAGTAGACGAAGCAAAAAGTAGACGAAGAGAAGAGGGAAACGAAAGCCGAGTCAACTTAAGACGAAGTAAAGTCAACTTAAGACGATGCAACGCTTAAGACGAAGTGGGTCAACTTAAGACGAAGCAAAGTCAACTTAAGACGATGCAACGCTTAAGACCCTATGACGTCATCACAGACGAAGTGACGTCATCGCAGACGATACATTTTCACAGAAGATGCATCTTCACAGACGATGCATCCTCACAGACGAAATGACGTCATCATAGACGAAGATGACGTCATCACAGACGATTCGTCTTTACAGACAACACATTTTTACAGAAGATGCATCTTCACAGACGATGCATCCTCACAGACGAAATGATGTCATCACAGATGAAGATGACATCATCACAGACGATTCGTCTTTACAGACGATACATTTTTAAAGAAGATGCATCTTCATAGACGATTCATCCTTACAGATGAAATGACGTCATCACAGACGAAGATGACATCATCACAAACGATTCGTCTTTACAGACGATACATTTTTCCTTCTTTGAATTCAAAAAACCAATTTCTACACCTATGAAGGCTTGTAAAATGCCATATCTCTTCATCTCTATTCAACTACTAACTACTTTAAAATAACATCATCATACACAACAGCAGATCCTTAATTTCTCATTCTCATTACTAAACAAAGTAAATGTTTAATCGATGCTTTAGTTACATATCAACATACACATCAACTCAATACAAAATACAAAAGATATTCATGTTTGATATGCCTATAAAGCTATCCAAAAATAGTCACTAACTTAATACAAATGATTTCTAGCTATCTTGGAGCTCCGAATGCCTTGCAAGGATTGCTAATCTTCTCGTTCTGCACCTAAGGAGGAAAAATTTTGGGTTGAGCTACATAGCTCAGTGGCTAAAATATTTATAGCCATTGGCAACGAGCCACACAATCAAACATATATATATAAACATTCATAGAGGCATACACTTCTTATCTTAATCTAGAAATAACAGTTCGGCACTTACAAGTCCAATTCACATTTCATAATTCAATACATCAACGTATAGGATATATTGGATATAATTTAACATTAAAGCATAACACTTCAACTTCACCATAACACATCAAAATGTAAATGCGCAAACAAATGACTCGAAGGTTCCATGAAACAAAACAGAGAAACCGAAGTTTATTTCGTGAGTCCACTTTTTGGATCTCGTGTGCCACAAGCGAGCAGCCGGGAAAAGGCTTATGTTGACGTGTATGTGACTACGAAATGGTTCCTCTCTCGCCTAAACACAATCAATTTTCATGCTCAATTCACTCAATCATAATTCATATTCTTAAGTTTTTCTTCTTTCCATTTAGATCAAAATGCCATGATACAAATCCAAGGCATAGCATGATTATACTCACAATTCA
>JAOQMS010000005.1:14606619-14637956 GCA_027563885.1 Erythroxylum longipes
AGTGTTCTAGAACCAATTTTAGTGATTGGGCGTTGTGGGATTTTGCTATTTGAAAACCCTATTGAGTTGAGGTTTGAGAGTCGAATGAAGTCAAATTGGTAGCTGAATGGTTATACTCAGGATTTTCCGAATTTGCACAATGTAAAAATTTTCAAGTCTTCCTTAGGGGTAAATTTTGTGTTCTGACTTCAGGGAAAAATATGGTTTAATCTAGACTAAATTAGACAAATTTGTCTCCTAAAAAGTTGTAGCTTATCTTTCTAACTTTCGAACGGTATATTATATGAAACTTTTGGATATCGGAGTTGAAAGTTATGGTCTTTATGAGTGGAAATGCCCAGGAGAGTCACTTCGTCTTAGGTTGACTTTCTGCTTCATCTTATGTTGACTGAAACTTCTTATGGTCCAATTTTTGCCCCTTATATGATATAATTTGTCTCCAAGGTCTTCATAAAAGTTGTATATCTCGAATTTATCTTCGAAATCATCTAAAGAATACCTTGATCCGATACCTATAGAGAAAGTTATGCTAGTTGCCCCGAAATAGGTTCAATATGATGGAGGACAGAACCTTGTTTGATTCTTTCAGCCATAACTGTGTCATCCCACATCCAAATGGAGTGATTCTTGACCAATAGATTCCTAACACATATTTATATCTCTCCAAGAAAATTGGTAGCATTAAGAATTTATTTGGGAAATTTTGGTTGGAAGAAAGTGAGGGAATCTGTTAAAATATTATGAACTGGTGTGATTTCACTGAACATGTTTGGCTATTTCGGTTATACCTGGATATATATGATTCTAAATGGGATGATTATTGATTTATATTAAACTAGAGATGAATGGATACAATTTTCATGAAGAAATCTAGTTTGAATTTTGTCTCTAAGAGAGTTGAAAATTGTCTTGAAATTGAGTTTCAGATTTTATCTCTATTTCTGAATAGTGTGGAGTAAATTGTCTATGAATTTTAGAATAACGAGCCAAATTGTATGAACTTAGGTTCTTTATAATCTTAATACATATATGAACAATTTTTTAGAAGATGACTTTGCCAAAAAAACCCCCATTTTCTAGGTGTAAAATGGATGTGAAGTTCAGAAAAGGAAAAAAAAAAGGAAGGGAGGTGTTTCGGCTAGATGCAGGTCGCAATCATGACGCGTCGCAATCACGGCTCTTCCAAATCTTCCAAAGTGTCGTAATCGCGATTTAACTCTGCCAAGTCGCAGTTGCGACACGATGCGACCGCAACGCCACTACGGAAGTCGCGATCGTGACTCCGAAGGTGATATGCGGGAGATGCCTTCCGAACATATGTTGGTTTTTTGATGATATCTTGAGATGTAGATGTAGAAATGAGGTGGTTATTAATTTAAATTAAACTAGAGACATAATTATACAACTTTCTTGAAGACGTCTAAAGTTAATTCTGTCTCTAAAATTTTCAAATTTTGGTGCAAAATTGAGTCTGGATTGAGGTTATAGTACTACCCGAGATAGAAATTTTGTCTTGATGTTTTCATAAAAACTGAATGGATATAGGCTGAATCAGACAAAGGTGCCTTCACAAAAGTTGTATTTCATTCCCTTATCTTTCAATTGGTATTAATTTTGTAATTTTTATATATCTGAGTTGAAAGTTATGGGTTGTACAAATTGCGGGTGTGATCATGAACTAACCAAAAGTTCAATTATATATAGTATGTGGTTTTTTGAGCATAACTCATAGGATACTTAACTAAATTGGATGATCTTGGTGTCATTAGAAACTTAAGAGATATAAGAACAATTTTATAGAATAAGGTATTTTTAAATGACTTCATTTTCTGGGTCAAAAAGAACTTTGAAAGTTGACCCAAATGTGTGTCTTACAAAAAATCTGAATTGAAGAAATGAGTTATGAATTTTCATTTTTATGTTTTTATTGAGGTATAAACCATAAGTATAAATGATAATTATTAGAGTTTGGAAATGTGTATGATTAGGTGATGAGAATAATGGAAAGATACCTGGGATTGTCATGAACATGCATTGTACATAATTCATTTCATACATGTGCATTATTAAACACTTATAATTGTGCAAATTGTGATATGTGGATGTTTTGCATAATATAGAGGAACGAATTAAGCATCATCCTCCAGATGTTGTCGGAACTTCCAGGCATTAGCTTCGGGAGTAACTTGTGAGTAACCTAGATGGTTTCTCTCAATTATTGTTTGCTCAAATGCTGTTATGAATGATAAATGAATGTGATTGATTGTGTTGGTTTCCGGACATGAGGTCTGATGAATGTGATGTATAAATGAAATATTAAAGTGCTCATTGAATGTGAATTAAATGGAATAAGTGTTTTCTTGACTTAAGTGTTGAATGTCGGACTAAGATCCGATGACAATGTGAATGAGATGTGATAGTGAATATGATTGTGTGACATTGAGCACTTTCAATTGATTGAATAAATGTGATGCATTTCATTACATGAATGCATGATCAGATAATGGGAGTTGTGACCAAAGTAGCCGCCAATCAGAGCTTAAAGTTCAAAGTGTGAAAAGAGCCTTGAGCTCAAAAAGTGATTCAGAACCTCAGGCTCAACGTTTAATGAGCCCTATACGGGACAGTTATCAATGAGCCCTATATAGGACAATTATCAATGAGCCCGATGTCCAATCGATACGGGACAGTTAGGCGCTCGGTCATAACAATGTAATAATTGAAAAAGTGTCTCATGAGCATTTCATATGCATTTTGTTAAGTATGTTTGCTAGATTGAAATGCCAAATTTTCCTATGCTTAAGTGAAAATGTGATATTGATGTAAAGTGTAATTTTTGTGAAGTGTTTGTTATGTGAAATGATGGGTTACATGAATTAAGTGACCCATTGATGATGGTTACCTCACTAAGTTCTCAAAACTCACCCAAAATTTGCAATTATTTTTCAGGCTTGAAGAGTACCCCGTTAGACAAACGGGAGTATACCTAGGGCATGCAAGTAAGAGATAGAGGTTGGGATCAGTTGGCGTCTGCATTAGTATTTCTTTTATTTTGTATCAAATTAAGTCTTCCAAAATTATTGTAACTTGTGTATTCGATTATTTCTATTTTGAGATAAATTTCCAAATTGGAAATGTTTGTATATGGTTTTGTAATGTAATGAAATTTTGACAAGTATTTTGTTTTTGTAACGGGCCCAAATGGCTATTGAAATTTCTGATTATTGTATTGCTATGATTGAAAACGTTTAAGGAATAAAGTGGGCTCTATTTGATGATTGATCTCCTCATACTATGTTTGTGGTTTCAAAAAAAATTATACTGAGTTTTAACCGATTAAGTGCTCTAGCATGCTACCCTCGTGGGGCATGGTCTCGGATATCACGCAGGATGTCAGGCACGTGTCTCGCAGGAGTGGGGTGTTACAAATATACTTAGCCAAGACTACTTTTTCCTCTTTAATAAGGAAGGGGTTAGAGGGATCAACATAAAGAGATGATTGGATCTAATCCAAAGCCTCTTTAGCATTATTTATAGCTAAAATTTGTATTTAGTCTAGTTAAGAATTTTTAGCTCAGCTTTGAACCTCTTTAGTTTTTCCTTACAAATGAAGGAAAACCTTAAATTTAACATTGTAAGCCTCTTTTGATGAACCCTTCAAACCCATTATCATTAGCCAAGTAATATTACATTTAAGTGGGAAGTGAAGTTTAGTATTAAGAGACAAGTTGGAGATGGTGATGAGGGTATGATTAAAGAAAAGGAGATTCCCAGTAATAACTTTACTCCCTAAAAAAGTAGTTAACCTATTGGAATTGACCACGACTCTATCAAAATTCTTCCTAATAAACCACCTAATGTGTTGTTTATTGGACCAAGTTAAAATATTTCCCTCCATCTTAAGGTTAGTTAATCGAATACTAGTAGCACATCTAACTAAATCATTATTAAAATTCCTATAACAGACATTTCCTTCAACCTTTAGGGATAAAAGGATGTTGTTAAAGTCACCAACTACAAGCGAACACTCATATAAATGGTTTGATGATTATCATATAGCTAGTTCTCTAAAAACCAAAATTTGAAGCACATAAAAAGTAGATATTATTGAGAAAATTTTATATCTAATAATAAATCTCTCAATGGATCGTATCTTATACTATAAGAGGTTATCGTTCCCACAAGAATTATGTAATAGCTAAAAATTTTAACCTAACATTGTTTAAGGTAACATAAAATTGATTTAAATTGAATTTAAATAATATAAATTAAAACAAATAAATAAAACAAAGTAAGTAATCGAATGAACACGTGAGCTACAAATAAAAATTAGGGTTTTGATCAAGATTGAATACTTAGGAAATATTTTTTCCTTATTTTGTTTCCTTACAATTGTTGATTCAATTTATATGTTTGATCCTAGATTTCCTAAAGTGTTGATTAGTCTCTCATGATATAATCAGTTAACCCTAACTGAATTTGAAATTTTCAGATTTGCAATCTCTCAATTTAGAAAACTATTCCTAATGTCTTCAATTAAATCTGAAGCTGTCTATTAGATAATCAATTTCACAACCAAGATCAGTAGTTCTGTTCAAGTGCTATTTATGAATCTTCCTAAGGGATGTTAATGCCATATATAAGTATCCTTTTTCTATGGATCAGGATTGTACCTAGGTAATATATGATCAAATTCATATGGAATGTTCCCTTAATAATTGGCAATAATTCAAACATTCACTTTAGACCTCTTAGGGAACCTATCCCTTAATATAAACATTAGTTGAGAGTTAACAAAATGACCAACTTTACCCCAATTATCATTTAAAAAAATGATGCAATCTCACTATCACCCACTTTGCATTTAAAGTATCCTATTAACCTACTCAACTTCATCATTGATCAAGAAACCTTGAAAAGGATGGCTTGATATTAACCTCCCACAAAAATTTTCCTTTTAAGAAATAAGTGTGAATCCATTGAACAAAAATGAATCTTTATTCTATAATGAACTCCATAATCTCTTTCTCATAAAGACCTTTTTTCTAATTTTTATAGATTTAACTAGGTATTTGGAAAAGAAATTATGTGAAGACCAGTATGCAATGAATTAATCACTGATTTCACCAACTACAACATCCCCATAAGAGAAAGATCTTTATTACTCCAACACCTTAATCTTCTTTTTATCCTCTTTATAATTGGTAAATATTCCCCCAATTGTAGCTTTATACTATATATGGATACTAAAAAATAAGTAAAGGGTGGTTGCCTAAAATTAATATCAGAAATCAATGAATAGCAAACCAACAATTTGGTAAGCACTTATAAAGACAATCATATGACTTCTACTTCTATTGATTTTCAATCTAGAAAATGCCTTGAAGAATTAAAGACGTGTCAGAAGAACACTAATTGATTTGTTGTTATCTTTTGAAAATAATATCAAATCATTAGGAAAATAGAGGCTAAAGAGCTTCAAATTCTTACATCTAGTATGAAATATGAAGCTCGAATCCCTCATTATATTCATTATCATCAAAACCCAGTTGAAGTCCAGCTGAGGCGTGGGTCTGGGGAGGTCTAATAATATTCAGCCTTACCCCTACCTAGTAGAGCGAGAATCCCTCATTATATTGTATCTCATTAATCTTATAAGAGCTTCTGTATATAGTATGAATAAGTAAGGAGACAAAAGTTGTCCTTACCTCAATCCCCTACCATATTTAAACAAATTAGTTGTCTCACTATTAATCCAAACATTAAAAGAGGTTTTAGTAATAAAATTCTTGATCTATTTTCTAAATTTCTTATGAAAGTATAAAACCTCAAAAAGTTGGAGAATGAAGTCCTAACTAATTGAATCATATGCCTTATGAAATCAATTTTTATGGCACAATTGTTAGGAGAATTTTTCCTAGTATATCCGTTCATCAACTTTTGAGCTATAAGCACATTGCCTCCAATTAACCTGTCTTTTATAAATTCCCCTTAAGTTTCACCAATTCTTGGTTTCAGTACCTTCTTCATACTTGTTGCCAGAAGTTTTAAGACAATTTTGTACAAATAATTGCAACAAGAGATTGGCCTGTATTCATTGAGGGTACCAGGGTTGAGGTAAGGATGATAAATGTCTCATTGATTTCTTTGAGTAGCTTCCCCTCCTGACAGAATTTCAAATTTGCAACAAGCGCTATATCTTTTATTAAAGGCCAAGCCTTAACACCCATTCAAACAATCAAGGTGTGGAGTCTTTTAAGGATTAATTTCAAACACAAATAATTAAAGATCCTGAGTATTAAAAAGGGTAGTTTTAACAACTTCATTTCATTACGAGAACTGGTTATTGATGAAGGAGCTCTAGATTTGCAAAGAGGAATTAGTAGTGGCATGGGTACCTAATGAATTTTTTAAGAAGATGAAAGCCTCGTGATTGAGATCTTCTTAAGAAGTAGCTAACTCTCCATTACTTTGGATCAAGACACCAATCCTATTATGCTTTTTCTTGCCAATATAATTTCATGAAAGAAACTCAAATTTTATCACCATATTTGAGCTAATGCACACGAACTTTTTGTTTGTGCAAGGAACTATGGTCAAAGATAGCCTTGGTTTAAGAGGATAAGGTTGAGTTCTTTGAATTTAGTAAAAGAGGTCCCCAGGAGATTTGTAAACCTCCTCTTAAGTTCTCAACAGATTATGGAGGAAATATTTAGGTAAGTGTTGGTATTCCTTCTTAAGTTCAATATTTTAAGTTCCTCATTAATCACTCGCTACTACTTAATTAGGTGTTGTTTCTATGAATAGTCTGTGACATCCATTTGAGAATACCCTCATTAAGGCCTTCATCCTCTGCTAAGAAATTACTAAATCTAAGAGACAACTTCCTTCTACTATTTGAAAACAATCGCTAAATGAGCATAGGAGAATGATCAGAAAATATAGGATTCATCAAGTTTGCTTTGGTTTTAGGAAATCTTGCTACTCATTCTCCATTCACAAGTGCCTTGTCCAGTTTCTTATGATTATGTCACCTTGAACTTTGCTTATTACTCCATGTAAAGAAGTAGCTATCTAATTTTAAGTCGGTAACTTTCAACCTCTTCAGACAATCTCTAAATTCACTTTTGAAATTCCTCAAGCAAACATTTCTTTCTGAATCGGAGAGAAAGAATACTATTAAAATCTCTAAGTAATCAATGGATCCTAGTTTGAAAAGTTGATGCTTCTTAGCTTATCCCGTAAATCAACTCTTTGAAATGCGTAATTAGAACCATACTTAAAGGAGATGGCTATCCTTACATTCTCCTGAAGAAACTAGGACAAAAGATGAATCAATTGGTTAGTGGTTTGCAGCATATTGACCTTAATTACTATGGCATCAGAAGTTATCAATATTCTTCCGTGGCATCAATGGTTAGACATAAATGTTTAATGGTTACCCAAATACTTCAGCTTTAAAAACTCTAATGATTGGGCTTTTTTTCAGAATACCAATAATAACAAAGTTTATTCACTCATACAAAATCCCCTAATGCTTGTTATTTTTTGGGTAATTAATTCCCTTTACATTCTATGCTACCATGGACAAAAGGAGTGGTTTTGGGCTTTAGATTCTTAGATCTACTCTTTCTTGTCGACCTCCTTCTACCATCAGTGCTAAACTCTTTTTTATTCAGCTCACTATTGTCCATAATAATAGGAGTCATGGAGCTTTTCTCGTATAGAAACTGGTGAATTTCTTCTATTTCATTTTCCTTTTATTGCGTCACTTCTTTATTGTTCAAGGTCTGACTACCCTCATTTCCATCTTTATCAACCCTTTCCTTAGTCTCGGTCCTCATGGATACAACTTTTCCATTGTTATCATTTCTCAATTCAATCATTATTGGACCGCTAGGTACACCTTCTGTTGCTTCTAGAGTTTCTCTAGTGTATGGTTGTTGATTGTCCCTAACTTGGACCTCAGATCCCATGACTTGTTCATAATTCCGTCTTGTGAATCTTCTTCCGATTGCTCTCCAATACTTGCCTTGTTGTTTCAAGGTTAATTTCTATTGGTAGGAAACACGGATAGTCCTAAAAAACTTCTTATCCTTCCCAAGTCTCGTAAGGGGAATGGAATCAAGTAGCTGTTTCTTAAGTTTAACACCAACACACATTTTAGCATACCAATCGTCTTCTTTGAAATTATTATCTCATCATTGCAAATGAGTTTGTCAATATTGTTAGACAACATATTAAGCCATTTTGTTGACCAATACTCTAATGGTACGTCAAGGACATGAATCTATATGTGAACATTTTTATGTTTAATGAATTTTAAGTTTGTATCTGACCCTCCACAACTGAAAGAACAAAGGCAGATATTGGATATGTGGCCAGCTTCCAAGATCTCTTTTGCACCAGCATTTGTTGAGAATCAAAAGTGAATAAGGTTGTCCTCAGAAATTAGCACTTCATTTGATCCTTTTCCTTTCTAATGTTTTAAGAACCCGGTTCTGGATCAAAGGGAATGATAGATGCTTGCCCAGGAAGAAGCTTACTAATGTTGCTGCCCAATTCCTTCTCCTTTCTTTGGGGCTTCAATCTCTGAAGAAATAAAGAGTCTACCTTCTCAGAAGCTCGAGGGACAGTGCAAGGAGCGTCCTTTGTTCTCTCCCGCTCTGTCACCAATTTAGAGCTGAATTGATGCTAGGGAAAGTAGGCGAAGAAGTATCTTGCGAATGAGACAGCTAAAAGGGACCTAATGGAGGAGGGAGGGAAACACTAGAAGCGGAAAGGCTCGAAGAAGCTGCGAAAGGTGGAGAGGAAAAAAGATAGGGAACGAATGGTGGAAAAGTCAATTTATCCAACTTTACCTGACTTGAAACATCCAAGAAGCTGCAAAGGAGGAGAGGAACGGAATAGAGACGGAATGGGGGAAAAGTCAATTTATCAAGTTTACCTGACTTGAAACAAACATAACTCTGACCAAAAGCTTAAAATAGCAAAAGCACACAACATAGAAGTGTTTTTTGAGAAACTAATCGAAAAATAGTAATACACAAAGGGCGAGAGGATACAAAATCTAAAAAATGCAATGCCCTTGAGAGGAACGAGTTACCCGCAAAAGTGAACGCTTACACAAACGAGCACACACCAACGCTCGGAGGAGAATACCAAAGGTGAAGAGACCGATCATCCGAGGAAAGAAACCGTTCGTTAATGGAAATGAAAATAGATAATTAGATATTATTATTATTATTATTATGATTAGTTTAGACGAAGAAATAATAATAATTATTATTTACAGTATTTAATTTGTAAAAAATATTGATAAATACAAATTTATTATTGGTTAAGTAATTATATTGTAATTAATTAATTACAATATATTGATTAATTAAATATTATAATTAATTATAATTAATTAATTAATTAAAATATTTTAATTAATGAATGAATTATATTTTTATTAATTATATTATAATTAATTAATTACAATATTTTTATTAATTATATTTTAATTAATTATATTGTAATTAATTAATTAATTATGTTTTATTATTTCAACTAACTATATGTTAATTATAATAATAATAATTAGTTAGTTGAAATAATATAATTAATTATTTTAATTAATTATAATTAATTGATAATAATAATAATAATATTTTAATTAATTATATTTAATTAGTTAATATTAAAAATATTTTTAAAAAAAGAGTCACTACTAAAGAATGAGTTTCATTCCTTTACTAAATGGAGGGTATGAAAAATTCTCCAAAAATGAGATATCAAACTATTATCCCTGTAATAATAATCAATAATCAGCTACTCTTTTTTTTTTTCCTTACATATAAACCCCTTTCTAAATACATAAACCAAGTGCTCCTGAACCAACTTCCGGAGTAGAAGGCTACAGGAGAAAAGGAACTCCCAAGAAGAAACAGGAAGCCATCCTAGCCCTCTCATAATTAATTTGTTTGTTTTTTTAGTTTTTATAAACTTGAGTTCATGGATACACCGTGCATCTCTTAACTTTTCAATAACAAAGAGTTACGAAAATTATTCATTGTCTCATAAAGTTGTCTTATATGATTATCGACAAACCGGAATTTCCTAAAGAGAATAATGCAAATATTAAGTCATTAAGATGTGTTACTTAGTGATTAGCATACAAATAAATAACATAATATAAGGAACCATCTAGGCAATCGAAGAAAAAAAATTATGAAATATATGTATAAACATGAAGATTGTCCCATAACCACACATTCTAACTGTAGTCAAAAGATTGCGTCCAAACTTGTTCACGTACTGATCAAAGGTAAAATCCTAGTCTTGATGGATAGCAATGTTGAGGAAATAAGAGACAGGGAAAGGTCTTCTATCCAAGGGCAAATATGATACAATCCATGGAAATGTTCAAGCATCCTAAAATAGGAATAAAAGCTAACTATGAATCAATAACAACAGAACATACATCTAAAATATGTCTGAAATGAGAGAAGGCAAAGAAAAAGATAGTTTTATAGTATATATCAACAAAAGCGTGCGACAATTCAAGTTCCCCTACACAAGCTAAAACTTCAAAATGTTTTGACATGCTCTGCATGTAGAAACACTTGTGATCAGAAAACACCAAGCGGCCGCATGACAGGAGCACACGTTTGGCGGAAAGCAAATGATACATCGATTTGCCTAAAAGCAATACATCAACCGGCCACAGAAGCATACTTCAGTCCACTCCTCTCTCTCTCTCTCTTTGTTTTTTCCAGAGACGGTTCAGGAGCATGGCGAAAAGATCTATTCCAAAGAACAAAAATTATAAAGAAAAAAAGGAAGAATAAGCCAGTAAAAAAATGGTCAACCCACAAGGTCATATGACACTAAAGAGGTGCTTTAACACACAATCATGCAAATGCACAAGGCAACTTACAGACTTACGTCCAAATACAGTCTCTGCTTTCAGATCCAAATTCTTTACAAATTTGCATCAATACATCCTCCCATTGCACTCCGAAGAGCCACAATAACAGTACTTTTTTTTAATTCCATCAGAATCAAAGACCTGATCAATCATATAATTGTAGTCGTATGTAAGCTCTTGAAGTGGAGGAATGTTCTCAGCAGCAAAAAGCATTATGTGGGGCATTCTCTTGTCATCATGATCGTAGAGAACATTTTGAGCATAAAGATTTGGAGAACAACTATGATTGATGAATCTCCCCACATTCCCATACTCTGCCGCATCGATGGTGAAGCTACCATCCATTTGAACTTCATGAGAGCTTGCCTGGGCGTCAAGCATGGGAATAGAAAGCCCGCTACAAAGAGATTTGTCATTGTAGTTGTTTCCAATATCGAACAAATACTCATCATTACCCGTTCTTCTCTCTGCTTCCTTATCTTCCAGGAGTTCACCAATGTACTCACAGATGAAACTCCCAGAAGGGATTGAATTTAAAGATCTTACACCCCATCCTCTTGAGTCAGTTTTGAAGATTTCAAGCTGAAATTTAATTCCATGCTGGCTAACTTTATTGTAGCAAGACGAAGGACATTTACAAGAAGGACCACATTCATAGACCAGAGGCTTTGCTTCAACTATAGCACCATTATGGTTATAAGGGATCTCTCCACCATTTTTTTCCATACAAGAACAGTTACTGGATTCAGAGCATCCTCGAGTGCAATTACAACCCTTGGGTGTGACTGGATGGCACCAATTGGGATATATCATTCTGCTCAGATACTTAAAAGGAGGAGGTTTTTCATCATCTATGTTATTCACAGCACAAATTGCAATCTTCTCTTCCCCTTGTGAGATATCATCTACACAAAGTCCCTCTCGAGCCTTAATGTTCTTGGATTTCTTCACTACCTTCCAAGCAAGCTCTGGCTGACCAGGAATTCGTACCAGCTTGAACTTAAACACCAGTTTTTCATGTGGTCCCATAGCTTGCCAGACCTTCTCCACCAAATATAGTCCATCATAGATGTATGTTCTACCTCTTGAATCCGAAGAATCAGGCATCTTTGAATCCCCACGGATCACCCTAACAGGATTCTTTGCATCCTTACTATTCTTCAAAGCAAGATTTCCTCTTTCGAGCTTTTGATCTTCAGGATCCTTTCCTCCACCACTCATGTTCCCTCCTTGACCCATATACGTCAAAACATCTGATTCTTCTGTTTCATCATCATACCCTCCAGATGCCACAATACTAGTGGCAATAATTGTTCCACCTTGCTTCACATAGTCTATACCACCCTGAATTTGACGGTGAAGACCTATAATGTTAAGCTCAATCCTATATTGAAATTCATCACCAACTTCAACTCCAGGGACAGCTCCAATTATTTGTTTGCCAGTGTTAACATATTTTCCTTTGTCCTTAAGGATCTTCGCTGCTTGGAGATCAACTCTCCTACGTGCATTCCCATGTTCCTTCACCTTTGATTCTTCTTCCTGCAAAAGCTTCCTGCAGATAGCTTGAAATAATCGTAAAGTTTCCCTCACTTTGCTTCTGCTAACTGCTCCATTGCTATCATCATCTCTACCCTTTGAAGCACTGGTACAGTGTGGAGGAAGGCTCACATGTAAATTTTGTCTTCTCCTAACCAGTCTATAATCATAACAATTGTCTTCTTTCTCAAGTTTATCGTCTTTACCCCATACAATCTGGCCCGTGCATTCAGAAGCCTCTCCCTTAGAAGATGATTTCTTTTTTATACACACTCCTTCCAAGTTCTTTACTTCCTTCTTCTTTGCCTCCAAAGTAGCTTTTGGTTGTTCAAGCAATAATAAGGTGTCCTTCTTACCTCCCCTTTCTCCTATTCCAGCTGTCAAGTTAGAAGATTTATCAGTCCTCTTCCCCTGTCGCCATGGACAACTTCTTTCAGCCATAAGACCTTGCACAACTTCCCTGTTCATTGCAAACTCAAAGTCATTAAATTCTTTCCCAACCTTTTGAGTTTGACAAGCAAAAGAATTAGATAACTCTGTCTCAGGGTCCTCTGCAGAATCTGTCAAGTCTTTTTTCAGATGGTCTTTGAAGCCTCCCATTAACCTATCACCACACTGGGGAAGTACCTGGGACATTATCCCCTGACAGTTTTGAATGCTTCCCTGAGGAGATTTGGTGCTCCGTTCTTCAGCATCCATTTGCAACACTAGCAATGCATTCTCTGGAGAATTGCCTTGAAATTTACCCTCAACAATGTCGTTATCCATGGGATGTGCGAAGTCATTCATTAATTTCTCCCCCACATCTCCTACGTCCATGTCAGATTTTAGATCATAATGATTTTGATTGCTTTCCACATTATATTTGATCCATCTTTGTAGTTGATTATCTTGATCCCCTTTAACCTCACTCCCGCAAGCAGCTCTTGAGTCATCGCAAGTCCTTATCTGTTTAGGCACAGATACTTCAGGCGCAGCTTCAAGTTGGTGCACATTCAGTTGAGAAACATCCTCTTTCAAAATTCCTCTGTCAACATCCGCATTTTGAGAATTGTCCCCTATTTGTTTCACATCCTCCTTCAGTGTCTTGTGATCGATATTCTTTTCCTCTACAGATACAAGCATTTTTGCACAATTTTGAGCCAGAATACATGGGGCTTTTCTACCACAAAATTTTGGGAAGTCTCTGACAGCATAAATGCTTCTGCGAGGAGGATATTTACGTTGGAGAATTTCTCCTGCAGGAGAGGTAACTTTATTCAAATCCTTTGACATATGAAGCTTTTCATATACTGAAACTTTTACGGGTTCAGCAGCTGATACACTGTCCAAGCGTTCCAAAGCCTCTGACCGGTGCATCCCTGCTGCATGCACATTCACTAATTCATTTTTGTTCAACTCATGCAACAAGTTTGTTCGTCCTTCTGCCTTAGGTCTTGCAAGATTTAGTTCCATGAGCAGAGGTTTAGAATTCAAGCCATGGGATATTCCCACTGATTGATCCTCCTGACTTACTCCAGAAGGCCTATGACAGTTATCCAGTACTCCATCAGAAGTGTTGTATTGACCAAATGAATTTTTATCTGCACCCTCATGAACATCGTCAATCATCGCTGAAATGGGAGTGGTATTTTGCTTAAACCCCTTGGGAAAATCCCTAATAGCAGAAACTTTCCGCCGCTTATACTTTGGCAGCGCAGTATGAGAAGCACAATGACCACTTTCCACTTGCCTCCCCCAAAATTGTCCATCAGAATGACCACTGTTGCTCGAAAATGCTACCCTTGTAGACTCTGGATGCTGTGAATTGTCAACAAACCCCATTCCAGTTCACGAAACAACGTAATGGAGTACCTGAAACCATCCAAAATCAGGATAGCCATCATTACTACACAGTTGGCTTCAAAAGAGTTCACACAAAACTAATTAAAGACAGACGTCTGCAACCCAAAAATAAAATTAAAAGAAAAATCGATTAACAAGTTATCTTGAGGAAGGAACATAGAGGCATCTCAAAGAACGTATTCCGTATTCCCCGCACAAAAAACGTCAAGAAACAAACCCAATGTATTGGACAGCCATTTAAGTGAAAGAAGATCAAAAACATATTAATATATTAAAAATGTTCAAAAGTTGATAAAGAATTACGAACCACAAAAAGAAAATCAGTACATATTTGGCATATCAGAGAAGAAATTTCGCAAAAAAAAAAAAGAAGGTAGTACGAATTATGTTAAAACTCCTGCATTTTCTCAAGAAACAAGCAACTTTAACTGACCTTCCCCCACTTTCGAAGCAACCAAACAGTAAGGGTTCAATCGCTCAAGTAAAAAATCTCGAAATAAAAGCACATCGAAGAAAAAAGAGGCTGAAATGGAGAAGTGGAAAGCCGCTAAAGCTCCATTAAACTAATTGAGAAACAGAAATATGCATACGAGTAATTAACCAATAAAAAGGACCTCAAGAACATAATAAGAAGATGATGATGATGAAGGCGCGAAGGGATTACGTATTGATACAGACGAGACGAGAAGGAGGAGCGTTGATAGGAAAACATAAAAGAGTGTATTTGGCAGGTTGTGAAATTAGGCTCCGTATGAATTTGCGACGTGACAGAAATAAGTATTTATCACCGTAGTCTTTAAACTTATTTATGTATTTGAATTTATAGGTTAACAATTTAAAGTTGTACGAAATGCGGTATCACCGAAAAAACTTAATAAGTAAAAAAAGAGTTACGTAATGAAAGTACTTTTATAATAAAAATTCTATCTTATGATAATTATTATTTTCACTATACCCTCAGTTAGAAGAAAGATTTTAATTTAATAATTTTTTATATATAATTTAAATTTATATAACTAATAATATATTTTTTATGAAATATTTTATTTATTAAATTTATATTTTTCTTATTTTAATTTAATAGTTTATTATTTATAATTTTAAATTTAAATGACTAATAATATATGTTTTAATTATTTATGCAACAATTAATAGTTTATTAAATCAATAAACTTTTTAATCATTTTATCTCTTTTCAGCAACCGCAACTGCACTTGCCAAATACCTATTTTCACATTTCAGCAGTTACCATAATAACAATTCCAAATATATAAGTACTTATTGAGAATAAGTACTTATCATTTCAGCAGATTATCAACTGTCACTGCTCCTCCGAACCATGGAACACATATTTACCAGTTTCAGTCTTTCGAGGCCGTGCTTTGGACTTCGGACAGTTACAAAATAATTTAGATAACTAAGTTTATTTATATTAGAGTGATTGTATTAGATAATCAATACAAATTTTCTTAATTTTGAAAATAAAAAAGGTTAATAATGACTCACAACTCACAAGTTGATATAAAAGGGAGAATGATTCTTTGGGTACTAACATAATTTTTTATTTTTTTCCACATAAATATTGACTTTTTAAAACTTTTAACTAAATTTAAAATATTTGTTCTAACCATATTATTATTTTATTTTTCATATCATCTTTTTAGATTAAAATAAATATTTAAACTGATAAGCTGCATTTAGAAATTTAAAATTTAATTTCCTTCTTAAATTAAATAAAATTTTTTACTTTATTTTTTAATTAAATCATTTGATACTTCTCTCTATTTAAATATCGATTTAAAAATTTTAAACTTCAATTATTGTTATTTTAATTAATTATTGATTTAAAGAATTCAACATAATTTATTATTAATTTTTAGTAAAAGTCATAAAATAGGTTCATTTAATTGATTGTATTCTTTTTGTCCAAAAGGTTGTCCAGTTTATGCGCAGAAGGAAGGATAAACTGAGTTGAATGACTATTAAGCTTGATTTGGAGAAGGCTTATGAAAGACTTAATTGGCAGTTTATTGAGGAATCATTGGTTTTAGCTAGGTTTGGTGTCGATTTTATTCATCGGGTACATCAATGCACAACTACAGCTACCAAACGTGTGCTTATTAATGGGGGGAAAACTTATTCGTTTGCACCGACGAGAGGTATTCGACAAGGTGATTCACTTTCTCCGTATTTGTTTGTCTTGGACATGGAGAGACTTACCATGTTAATATGGTAGTGAATAACGAGTGACGACCTATTCGATTGGGGTGCGGAGGGTAGAAACTGTCCCATTTGTTTTTTGCAGATGATTTGTTGCTGTTTGCTGAAGCATCTATGGCACATGCTTTGATTGTTAAGACTTGCTTGGAGAAATTTTGCATCAGCTCTGGCCAAAAGATCAGTGGTAGTAAGTCCACTATTTTCTTCTCTCCCAATTTCAATTTTGGGTTACAGGCGCAAATTAGTGAGTTCTTGGGTTTCAAGAAAACAAACTTTATTGGGAAATACCTTGGTGCACCGATTATATAAGGACAAGCATCCTATCATTACTATATAGGGATTCTTGATAAGATATGTGGAAGCTCTCAAGTTGGAAAGCCAAAACCCCATCCTTGGTCGGCCGGATTACTTTGGCACGATCAGTATTATCTGCGGTTCCAATTTATCACATGCAGACATCTGAACTTCTATGCTCCATAACGCAGGATATTAACAAGATTATCAGGAATTTCGTGTGGAGATCGAGTGAGGAGAAGCACAAAACACACATGGTGAGTTGGCATAATATTTGTCGACCTAAGAGTGAAGGTGGCTTGAGTATTCGTTCTACGGCAGTCAAGAATGAGGCTTTATTACTTAAGCTTGGTTGGCAATTCCTCATTGAGCCAAATAGTCTTTGGGTTTGGTTACTCAAAGTGAAATATTGGTGGAGGGATCTTGGTTAGTTGCTCTGACTGCTATAAGTAGTTGTTCACCTATTTGGTGTGCTCTTTATAAAATATGGCTTACTTTGCTTCGGGGTTGTAGGTGGATAGTTGGTGATGGGGTGACCATTCTATTTTGAGAAGATACCTGGTTAGATGACATTGTTCTATTGGGTGCTCTTGTACAGGCGGATCTTCCTGGTAATTTACTCAGCCGGTCTATCTAAGATTATGTGGATGCTAATGGCCAATGGAAGGTTTCAGATTTGGTTCCTTATTTATCGTAGTAATTAGTGGAGAAAATTTGTTCTGCGCCTAGTCTAGTTGTGGGGGGCAGTAGTGATAGGATTGCATGGCTTCTTAGACCGAGTAGGAACTTTACCATGGCGTCTACATACCAGTTGTTTGAAGACGCTGAGTTGGCCGAGCCAAGTTGATTGTGGGATCTCATTTGGGCATGGAAGGGACCGGAAAGAGTTAGATCATTACTTTGGCTAGTAGGTCATGATTGGTTGGCCACGAAATTTCAATGTTACAAATGGCATATGGTTCCTGATGATTGCTAATATGCCCTGCAGGTCTCCAAGATGGTTCATCCCATTATGGGTCGGCAAGAGCATAAATGGGTTCAGTGGATTCCTCCTATTGCCGGATGGGTTAAGCTTAATTATGATGGTGCTTGGAATAGAGCTACAGGTATGGCCGGAGCTGGTGGCGTGTTGCGCAAGTCTGATGGTTTATAATAGGGGCTTTTCCTATAGTATTGGCCAAAGTTCCTGTCTTAAAGCTGAGCTGAAGGGTGTATGGACTGGGTTACAGTGTGCTGTGCGCATGGGTATTCAGTGTTTACAAGTGGAGACTAATTCTTGGCCGGTGTGGAAGTTATTATCCAAGGGGGAAGCTTCGTCCACGGCGTGGCCTATTTTGTGGGATTACTTACAGCTCCTTCGTTATGGTCAAAATTGAACATATCTTCTGCGAAGCTAATATTGTGGCCAATCTACTTGCCAAAATGAGTTACCTATAACCCTGGGAGTTCGTTTTTTTACATGACCGCCTACTGGTCTTTTTGTTGCTTTACATTTGGATTCTGTTTCCTTGACATGTTGGCCGAATGTTAGGCCTGTAGTTTTGAGCTGACCTTTTTTAAGTTAATATATTTCTATTTGATAAAAAATATATTTTTTTTAATGAAAGCCATGAACTAATTTCATTGCATACAATAAATGAAAACAAATTTACGTACGTCATTTTGTATCAAAAAAATCAAGTGTAAGGGTCTGTTTGGTTGAGGGTTTATTAATGGAATAGAATAGAATGTAATATTATTCTATCGTTTGAGAGGAGGGTTTATAATAGAATGGAATGGAAGAGGAGGATTTCGTATTACATCTTATTCCATCCTAAATAGTAAAAATAAAAAACTTTCGATTTGGGGGGTTTAGGATGGAATTTAAAATGATAAACAATATTACACTATGAACCCTTCATCCAAACAACATTTCACTATATTAAATTATGAACCCTTCGATCCCTCCCAATCAACAATTTTCTAATATTACATTCATTTATATTTCATTCCAGTATAAACTATTCCATTTCATTGCATTTCATTATAAACTTTACATCTAACCAAACATAGCCTAAGTGAAAGTACATCATTTTGTTTTCAAATAACAATTCCGTAGCTAACAAATTATGTTATACCAAGTAAACTTTGTCTTATTACAATATTAGCTTTTGTCATATCTCCCTTTTCCTATTGTACTCTTGTTACTTTAGTGATAAAGGCATATATTAGTGATTATATATTAAAAAATCATTAACCAAAGAACAAGATAAATTAATCATATTTTACCTAGATTGATGTATATTTTAAACTTTTTATACTCCTAATAAATTAAATGAGGAAATTGAGTTTTTAGTGTATTTAAAAAAAGTAAAATCTTAAAGTTATTAAAATCTCAAATATCTAAATAAAACTCATAATTTCCATCTACTCTAGTGTAATTATTAATTGTAAAATTTTAATTAACTTTAAAATTGATGTTGTGTTCTTATTAAGAGCATAGTCTCCCATGCCTTGGAGATATATTTCTTCACTTTATACTATAATGTCCTCTTAGGCCCAAGTCAAGTGTGTCATAGAGCACAATTCTTGGCATTTTCCAAGCAGGGGGCTAATAGACTCATGAGATGTTTTCCTAACTATCAGCCAAATCTCTTAGCTACTTATAAACCTTATGGTCTTTTAAGTAACAATGGAGACTAGTCCCAATTTAATTTCTCAAAGCTCTCAAGCCTTCCATTCCACTCATTTCTTGATTCAACATTGTTTGGAATGGATCCCTATAGCCAAAATCCTCCTTCATTACTTGGGTTGTAGCTAAAGGAAGATTAAAAACTAAACATAGGTGATAAGTGCTTAATTAATTGCATAATTATTTCATAACACTTAGCAAGCAATGACATGAAATTGCTTAAGATAGTTACTTTAGCTCATATTTGGTTCTAGGTAAATTTCGGAATGTGAAGGAGCTAAAGTGACCCAAAAGCATACTTACTGAGACAAGATAGGAGGACACCTCAAGCTGCCAATTTTGTGACATGAATTGTAAGAATGAGCCAGCTGTCACTTTAAAACTTAGTTTTGATTATAAAGAAAAATGTGGGATGGCTGTAACATGGAGGACAAAAACTACATGTATCATGCTACCAAGAAGGTCACTTGTCCATTTCCCTAAAACCTAGCTTTTGGAATATATGAGAAAGGATATATGTGATAGCTAGCTAGAGAAAAAACACGTGATATTGGGAAAAGAATGGAAAAACCATGAGAGTGGACAGCAGCTCCATTCTTCGATTTTTAAGCTATTCTTAAAACCTAGAAATTATTAAAATGTGAGGAGGCAGCTAGAATGTGAGACAAGAGACATTAGCCACCTATCCTATTATCACTTTGTAACCTAGTTTTTATCATAAGCAAAGGGGAAGTTCGGCTGAAGAGAAGCGGGGGGCTTCACTTGTATAATAAAAGGTGTACGACGACAATAAGTGGACGGTTAGAAGTGAGAAACTAAGAGCAAGGGAGACATTAGCATCTTCATCATTCCTCTTCGATTTCCAAGATGGCGACAGCCTTGGACAACATCCATTCTTCTTTATGATAAACATGTTGAAAGGGATAGAGAAGGTGGACAACTAGAGAAAACAAATAGAGAGTGGACAATAGTTATTATTCTCCTTCATTCTTGGAGATTAATAAAGTTTGTGTGCAGAAAAATGACCAGACTTGATTCTTCTTCAATTCTAGTCGGTTTTTAACAAGGATGGAGACACTCGTGGCTGATTCTTAGAGCTTGGTGGAAAGGATGGAGAGCTAACTTTCCTAACATTAGTTTGGAGGTGACAACGAAGCCGACGACCCTGGTTAAGTGTATTTCATAGTTTTTGTTGTTTCTTTCTCTCAATAGAAATTGATTGTGTTATCATATATTAATTGATTTGGTTTGTGTATGGATAATTATATTCTTGTTATTTTTCAGTTATTTGTGTATAAACCATTGGGTATTGTGAAAAGATGATTTTAATGCATTCATTGAATCATTTATTTACAAACACATTGCTAGAATTTCGATATAATCCATAATTGTTATGTTGAAATTCATGTGTAGCTACTAATATTCGTAATCATTAGGGATAACATAACCTAGGTTAAATGACGTATCATATATGGTTATTGCTTTGATTAATCGATTTTCCTAATTTGTAATGCTACTACCCCTTTGAATATAAAGATCATATCCTAGGTTATTCGATAGTTAAGTTTAATTAATGATCGTATCTTGATTAAACACTACCTAAGGGAAAAATCAGGTTAATTATTAACCCACGATTAATAGTTGCTAGGAGAGGTTTGAAAGCAACAAATTAATGAGATATGTTTAATTAGGGTGTAGGCTGAGATTGAACCAAAAAACCGTATCCCTACCAAATTCCCCACTTTTATCATTTTTTGCATGTTTTCTTTAATTTGTTTTTATTAGTCTAGTTTAATTTTATTTCCAAAATACGAAACCCCCTTACCCTAAACATCGATTAATTTCATTTCAACAACTTTACACACACTCTTTGTGGGATCGATTTAGACTTACCACTGCTATAGTAATAGTCTAGTTTTTATTTTTACTAGCGTTACAACATGCTGTCAATTTTGACGTCGTTATCGGGGACTTTAGAGTTTTAGTTTCATTTATGATTTTAATTGGTTTTTTGTGTATATTTATTTATAATTGGTTTCTTGTAAGTTATTTGGTGTTCCTTTCATTTTTTTGTTTCATGTTTGTAAAAAAAAATATCATGGATGGAATTAATTTTTTTTTTAACTTTTACTCTCAATCCTATAACCAATGTTGGACTAATCAACCTATCTTTAGTTATAGATGGGATAACCAACAAAGTTACTTCTGTGATAGTTTGCAGGATGCACAACAATTCCCGTACAGACTAGAAGTTTCTTATCATGATTTAGGTACATCTCTAGACTACTATATCAAGACCTATAATGCTAACAATCTTCAATTTCAATAGGGTATGTGATAAGTGTAGATTGCATTGTATTTTTATAAGTAATTTGATATGTGTTTAGTAGTTAATTTGATTATTTAGTGTGTTTTTAGGTTAAAAATTGTGTTAGTTTATAAAAATTTGTGTTTTAAGTGTTCTTTGGGTGAGAATATGTTTTTGAGCTTCAATTTTACATATATGAGTATTGTGATGAGTTCGTTAGTGTTTTAGGGCATTTAGAAGAGTTTTGGAGGAGACCCGAACCAAAACACAGGCCCACGACCGTGGTAGACAGGCCAGCATCGTGATAGAAGCACCAACATAGGCCCAAGATTGTGACAGAAGCTCGAGCATAGGGACCTGATCATGGGGAATCAGCCACGATATTGATGGAGAGCCAACAAACTAGCCACGATCATACACTAAGGGCCACGAACATGGTCTGTGTATAGAAAAATGTGGGGTCACTTTCCAATTCAAGGTTTTTAAGGACATTTCAGACCCCGAAAAGACACTAGGGTTACCTTAATTGGAAAAGACTATAAAAGTATAAGGAGGTAACCCTAGAAAGGAGTCTACACTCAACCTACATTTGGAAACCCAAAAAGAGAGAGAGAAAGAAGAGAGAGAAAAGAAGAAGAGGAAGAAGAGGAGTGTTTCGACATTGAAGCTTCCCAAAATAGGTGATATCCCAACGTCGCTGCTTTCTTGAATCATCCAACCTAAGTTTCATTTCCTACCCATTTACCTTTTTATTTATTTAATGTGTAAGATTGAGATGGGTTGTATAGTTATGGATTTTTAATTGTTAATGATGTTCTAACTTTTTGTAACATACCACTCTCATTGAGCATATACTTGAACGTATCGATAATTATTTGAGAACATATTCTACGATGATGGCACATTAAGATGATAACATTAACACATTTTAAGGCATCACATATCAAAAGAATTTCAAACATTCATTTTGACTCATTTTATTCACAGTCATATTAAATCACAAATGTCATTACTCTTCAGAGTTCACATATACATTTGACAATAGGTGAGAAATGCTATTCTTGATGCATAATGACTAGAGACATTTGCAGGTAGAACTGATCCCAACCACTAACTCATATCCAACTGTAGTAGTTATACTCCAATTAGTCTAACTAGATCTCCTCTTAACTTGAAAATCAATGTTACAATTTTAATGAGTTTACGAACTCAGTGAGTGAACCATCATTAACGTATTCACTCAAGTCAGATACACAAAGACAAGTCATATCCCAATTCAACAAGTATTATATACAATCTAGTATTAAATATTACATCACATTTCATCATACCTTATCAAGTACATCAGGATTATCATACTTTCATAAGTATATTAGGTAAACTAACATTTCATATCATAACACATCCTCATTTACTTTTCAACTGTATTTCAAACAATTCAATAATTCATTTGAATTCAATCATATGATATATATAAGGATGTATATGCAAATACACATATGATTCCATTTTATTTTGCTAAGTGCCTATTCACTATCCCATATTCGTTGTAGATACCGGGCTCATTTCATAACTAAGCTTGTGGCTCTTTGTGCAAAATCCTGAGCTTAAAGCTCATTTTCACGTTGGTCAAAACCTCATTATCTGATCATGCACTTCCATGTGATGCATCATTCCATATGCTATGTTTCATTACCTTTCATTCCTGTGTGCTGCTATCACATATAGCAAATTCATCAGATCTAAGTCCGGTAATTCATATTCAATAGCTCACACATTTCATATTTATTTTGGCATTTCACATTCAATTGTTCTCTCATTTTACATTTATTTTGAAATTTCACATTCAATTGTTCACACATTTTATATTCAGCATACAGATCATACAGAAACACATATAATTGAGTTTACACATCTAGGTTAACTTACAGTACGATCCAAATAAGCTATTGCCTTGATGATCCAACAATGTCTGGATGTTAACGATCAACTTGTGTATCTATCTTCATACAATACACACACATTTCACACATAGTTAAGGTGTCAATCATAGATTATTCAATCATTCACATGTATATATTTCATGTTTCAATGCATGCTCAATTGACCTCCCGGATATATATTAATATACAAAGATCTTGACTGTACTTATATGCTTTCAGATCATTCAAACTTTATAGCTTGTATACTACCATTTTGGAATTAGGTTTTTACCTTAAGTAGGCTTGATTTATTCATCAATCATATACGTTCATATAATTATCCAATTCTCGCCGACAATTACTTCATGTTCTCCTATGTTAATTCATTTATATCTAATACACATTACTTATATCCTGTGAATCATATTTCCATTAATAAGAACATCTTAATTCCTTTAACAACTTATAATCTCCAAATTTCAATACATTGATATCAAGACAATAGATTCCTTAAGTTATGACATTAATTAACAACCTAAACTTATCGAACCCTTAACCAATGAATCAAGCAACAATTTAGGTTCATTTCAAGCCTCAATCAAGTCCATATACACCAATGTAAAGTGACTTATCCTTATGTGATTCAATAATTACACAAAATAGAAGTTTTTCATTTCAAAGCATTGTAAATGATCGTGGCGGTACCTTCCCACAATGGTGACAGAAGCTGGTGCATCCAGCCACGGTCGTGGGATGAGTGCCATGATCATGCACTACCCTTTTTCTTGTAATTTTCCAAATTCAAGCACTTTCATACCAAATTCAAAACACCTTTATAATAGTCCAGTAATTATACCTTAATTATACTTCAATTCCTTATCAATTGCATCTCCATTTCCAACTCAAAATCATTCAATTGGTAGCTTATAAACTATTTGTCTTTCATGCGTACAAAAACAAAACAGAAAAGTATTCAATTCATAGATCATTTTTCCAGCACACTTCATATCAACACTACATGCTATCCATCCCAATCTAATCAACATAACTTTCTATTATAACATGCCATAAAGATCAGTACTTTACTTAGCTCAAGTTCCACCTCAATTCATCAAGTCTACTTTGCCTTATATGCATGCAAAATCATCTTAAATACAAGGTGGAAATTGGATGGTTTTCAGTAATAAGAAAATAGCAAAATGGAAGACAGCAGCATATAGCTTTCTTGATGCAGAATCTTGTCAAGGTAATAAGAAAATAGCAAGATGGAAGACAGCAACATATAGCTTTCTTGATGCAGAATCTTGTCAAGATTTTGGAGTGGTGATGAATGGAATAGAAGCAAAATTTTAGAGCTATGGGAGGGTGGATAATTTGGTGGTGAAAGGGAAGAGAGGAGAAGGTGAACACAGAAGAACAACTTCTGCATTAGCTTAACTCATTAGGTGCTAAGTGTCACCATTTCATAATGACATTTTTCCCCATGCATGCATTCCATTTGTCCTCTCTATAAGCTGTCAAATTTCACAATTATGCTAGACCGTTTATCACTCAATCTATATGCCATTTGTCACTAAATTATTTATTCCATTTTCACTTAATTTTTAATGCCAAATGTCGTTCATTTTATAGACTTAGTCATCTTAATTTTCCATGTAACAATGCCATTTGACATTTGTCCTAGACTAAATGTATATTTTAATTCATCAATCTCTCATTTGTAACAATTAATTCCAAGTTACTAATTATAATCCATCAATTCTTTTCATTGGTAAACCAAAGTACAAGACATTGGAAATGCACATTCATTTTAGTTTCATACCCTGGAATATGTCAATTGAGTGCAATTTGTCTAACTCACAATTCATGTGTGCATGCTAATATTATGCATTTGAATACAATCATAAAATCATGTAAAAAATGTACCAAATTCATTATATATGATGCCACTCATGTGACTCAATAGTCTAACACTTTAAATCCTTCAACAATTTAAGAGACGAGATATTACACTTTTCCTTCAAAATTTTGCTTATATTTAATGTTAATCTAGTTTAATTGAGTTTACTTGATTTGGGTGTTTTGATTGATTAATGTATTTGCATGTTTCGGTAACAAAACGAAAGGGTGAACTGGATAAAAATGATGAGATTGGATTAATGAGAGTTAGGCAATCTAATTGACCACTTAATCAATCTAGTTGGTAATTTCATAGAGAGAGATCCCATACAAGACTCGATTATTTATTAGAAAGCTTTATAACTAATTAAAATTGTGGGTAATTTATGAATTAAGATATTGCAAATCTATAATTCGATTAGGGTTGGTAAATTAGGGAATCATTATAACTTGAGAGAGAGTAATCAACCCTACAATCGTTTAGAACCGATACCCCATAAACATATAAATGGATAGATTAGCATTAATGATAGGTAAAATCCCCTCTCTCATAAATTGATTAATTCTCTCTAGAGAGTTCCATTGTTACATTATTTGTTCGTTGCTAGTTTGTTTGAGTTGGTTTACTTTTTAGTTTATTATTCAAATTTGAGTCTTCAATAAAGCACAACCTAAATAAGTGGTGCCCAAGCACAATCTCTGTAGGACGATATCTGCTTTTTACTACAAGTAATGACCTGTATACTTGCAGTTTTTAGCTTACCAAATAGGATATCCAATAATTCTAATAGGATGAAAGGAAATTTTGGTCTAGTTTTCAAAATTAGGAGAGCCAATAAAACTCAGGTACATCCTTAGAAGAATTAGTTGATAATTTCGCTACTAACACTTGCAACTTTAGTAGGATGTTAAATGGTTCCAACAAGATGCATTGCCTCAATGGGTATCAATCATCTGGAATCGTAAAGTGAAGGGGAGCAGCCATATCAACTCAAGATGTACCCAATGGACTTTTGTGCAAAAACTTTACAAAGTGATGAGGAGCTTGAGAATTTTGAGAGCAATATTCAAGGAATTGCTTATGTCGAACAAGTTGAAGAGGAGCTTAAAGCAAAATATGATACATCATTTAGCTCAGAGTTAAGTAATGAGTTCGTAAGTATTTTTGAGACTAACCCTTAACCTTTACCTAGTAGGCTGGAAGAATTAAACTAAGAATAAAAAGGCAAAGAGTCATTCGAATTATTTCAAGAGAGCGAGGACTCAGTAGAGATGAAGAATATGGAGATAGGAAAGACGCTAGAGGTAAACGATTATCAACCAAGGCCTTATCTGGAAGAACCCTACATCGAGGAACCATATGTGCCACCAGAAGATCATAATTTTATCACATGAGAAGAAAAAGGAGTCGAGCTAGCAACTCTAAACAAAGGTGCTTCTTGGGTGGCAACCCAAGGGAAGTAAATTTCTTTTCTTTACATTTTTGCATTTTTTATGCATGTGTGTTTTTGAATTTGTTTGCTTAATTATTTTAAGTTTTCAATCAAAATGAGAGAAAGAATAAAACAACAAAACAAACATTTTTTCTTTTCTGTTGCTTCTAGGACTATATAGTTATGATTAGAGAATGAGTTGACTAGAGAATTTGATAGCGACTTTAGTATTTACTTTCACTCTTAGATTGGTCGATGTGCATCGTCTTTAGAAGAGTAGTGACTAGTGGTAAACAAGTTGGTGAGGTTTTAAGCCTTATTAGACTGACATGTTCATATCAGTCTCATTGTCTTTTGATAATGTGTGACCTTCATGAAATGTAAATCTTGATTTTGCTTTGAATTTCTATTCGAGATCACATTTTTATCATATGCATTAACATGGATATGATTAGGCATTCTTTGCTTTTTTGAACTACATTAGCTAAATAGCCTACCCATTATATGATTTTCCTTTTTAATACTTGAGCTTTATTCGCCTTTTCTTTGTGTATTAGCCATATTACGTGCTTTAACCTAACCAAACGTCCTTCCCAAGCCTTAAAGCTAGTGGAACATTTGTTGATTGTTGAGTTTGTAGATATACAAAAGTATAAGTGTGGGGGTGTGCATATGTGTAGGTTGGTTATAATGTTAGGATGATATTTTATGCCATAAGAGAGAAGAAAAGAAAGGAAAAGAAAGAGAGCAAAGAGAAAAGAAAAAGAAAAAAAGAAAGAAAAAGAAAAAATGTTTAAATAAATGTATCAAGGAGGAAGTGCATATGTGATTTGCAAGAATATTCATACTTAATGCATCTTCTTAAAGTTGCATTGAATGGTTGAGTATGTTGAAGATGAGGTAGATGTTGGCTTAGAAGGGTCACTCTTTGTGGTTTCAATGTATTGTCATTAATTGTATGAGTGATCCCTTCGGATTGATATATACTTCATGTAGTTTGTGTATGAGAGATCAAGTTTGAGTTATGAAACTTATTTTTGCATTTATCATAGTTGATGTACACAATTATGAGTGAATGTTGGTTTTTGCAGTTGATAGTGTATTAAGTGTTACTTTTGATTCACTAGCTTTGATAGCTTTCATGCTACTTGACCCAAATACATCTCACCTTACCTTTACCCACATTACAACCTTGAAAAGTCCTTTGATCCATGATTTTGCATGGAATTTTAATAGTAAAGAAATGAAATGATATGCAAAGTTTTGGAATGACATGATCATAAATGGTATTGAGTGTACCCATGAACATATCTTGTTTAAACATATTTTCTGATTCTACTATTAGATTGCCCAGTTTTTATGATGAATGTTGATTGATCATGAGTAAAAGCTTGGAATGTTGACTTCTTGTTATGATTTTTGAAAGTCATTTATCTTTGCTTATGATAATGTAATCTTGGAACATATAGGAAAGAGTCAACGTTTTTAGGTTTTTGAGCCTAATTTTAATGTTTTACCTAAGGACGACTAAAAGCTAAGTATGGGAAAAATTGACAAGTGCTTAATTGATTGCATAATTATTTCATAACGCTTAGTGAATAATGACAAGAAATTGCTTAGGATACTCATTTTAGCTCATATTTGATTTCAGGTAAATGTTAGAATATGAAGGAGCTAAAGTGACCCAAAAGCATACTTATTGAGACAAGATAGGAGGACACCTCATACTGCCAATTTTGTCACATGAATTGTAAGAATGAGCCAGCTATCACTTTAAAACTTAGTTTTGATTATAAAGAAAAATATGGGATGGCTGTAATATGGAGGACAAAAATCACATATATCATGCTACCAAGAAGGCCACCTGTCCATTTCCTTAAAACCTAGCTTTCAGAATATATGAGAAAGTATATATGTGATAGCTGGCTGGAGAAAAAACACGTGATGTTAGGAAAAGAATGAAAAAAACCATGAGAGTGGACAACAACTCCACTCTTGGATTTTTAATCTGCATTTTCCTTAAAATGTAGACATTGTTAAAACATGAGGAGGCAGCTAGAATGTGAGACAAGAGACGTTAGCCACCTATCCTATTATCACTTTTTAACCTAGTTTTTATAATAAGCAAAGGGGAAGTTCAGATGAAGAGAAAAGGGGGGCTGCACTTATATAATAAAAGGTGTATGATGACAATGAATGGAGGGCTGGAAGTGAGCAATCGATAGCAAGGGAGATAATAGCTTCTTCATCATTCCTCTTCGATTTCCAAGATGGAGTCAGCCTTGGACAGCAGCCATTCTTCTTTATGATAAACATGTTGAGAGGGATAGAGAAGATGGACTGATGGAGAAAACAAATAGAGAGTGGACAATAGCTAGTATTCTCCTTCATTCTTGGAGATTAATAGAGTTTGTGTCCAGAAAAATGACTAGACTTGATTCTTTTTCAATTCTGGTTAGTTTTTAACAATGACGGAGACACTCTTGGCTGATTCTTAGAGCTTGATGGAAAAGATGGAGAGTTATCTTTCCCGACACTGATTTTGTGGTGACATCGATGCTGACAACCTGGGTTAAGTGTATTTCATAGTTTTTGTTGTTTCTTTCTCTCATTAGAAATTGATTATATTATCATATGTTAATTGATTTAGTTTTGTGTATGGATAATCATATTCTCGTTATAATTCGGTTATTTGTGTATGAACCCATTGGGTATTGTGAAAAGATGATTTTAATGCGTTTATTGAATCGTTTATTTGCAAACCCATTGCTAGAATTTCGATATAATCCGTAATTGTTATGTTGAAATTCATGTGTAGCGACTAGTGATTTGTAATCATTAGGGATAACATAACCTAGGTTAAATGATAAATCGTATGTGGTTATTGCCTTAATTAGTTTTCTCAATTCGTAATCTTACTACATAATTAAATCTAGAGATCGTATCTTAGGTTCTTCGGTAGTTAGGTTTAATTAACGATTCTATCTTTATTAAATAATCCTTAGGGAAAACTTAGGTTAATTATTAACCCACGATTAATAGTTTCTAGCAGAGGTTTAAGAGTAACAAATCAATGAGATATGTTTAATTAGGGTGTAGGCCAAGATTGAACCAAAGAATCGAGTCCTTACCAAATTCCCCACTTTTATCATTTTTCACATGTTTTCTTTAATTTGTTTTTATTAGTCTAGTTTCATTTTATTTTCTTATTTCCAATATACAAAACCCCTTACCCTAAACATTGATTAATTTCATTTCATTTGACTAGTGTTATGATGCGATGTCAATAGGATTGTTGGATCCAATGATACCTTAGGTGAGCTAGTTTATATCGAGCCAAAAATATTGATCATATTTACTTCAAATGCAAATATTCAGATTCCATTTGGGCTAGTATTTAACACACATTGAATTTGTACAACCATGAGAAAATAGCATTTTGGAGTGGATTGAAAATAAGTTCCATTCTTTGGGAAAATATCAAATTTGTCTAAGTTTTAGCCTTAATTGTGCAGTTTATGCAATTTAAAGGGGGAAAAACAAGAGATTGCTTAACAAGACTAAAACTAATAGGCATGTTTTAATTCATAAGTTACGTTATTGGACAGGGGAAACTTTGGTACCTCATTAAGCTGCTAGACTCTTGAGCACCCATTTCAGAAGACAATGGAACCTTTAAATTTCTAGTTTCTTCCTAAAGATTATAGAAATGATACTGTATTTAATTTTTGCTTGACATAGTCTTATAATGTACCTTTTATGGCTTTTAATGAATTTTTACATTTAACTTTCAAAAAATTTCATTCTTTCTATTTATTATGTAAATATTAGATATTCATTCAATGTCTAACATTAGTGAAATAACTCTATTCAATATGTATATTTTTCAAAAGTTAAAAATATATATTCTTTAATTTTTTAATCAAAATTTTAAATTGACCTAAAAGTTAATTTAGTCTTCTTATGAATTTTTAAATAAAAATTGCATTCTTTTTTATATGATTAGATATATATTAATTAAATATTAAAAGTATAACTATTTGCATCAAACTATATAATATGTCAATACTTTATGAAATAAACGTGCATGCGCGCATGCCCACGCACGCACACACACACACACACACAGAAAAATTTGAACATATAGGTTCTTATTTATATAAATATCATGTCTTGATATATATATATACACACACAGAGAGAAAAATTTGAACATATAGGTTCTTATTTATATAAATATCATGTCTTGATATATATATATATATATATCAAGACATGATATTTATATAAA
>JAOQMS010000005.1:14638674-14650324 GCA_027563885.1 Erythroxylum longipes
AAATATAAATAAAATAAATTTAGTAAATAAAATATTTCATAAAAAATATATTATTAGTCATATGTGTTTTGTCAACTCGTGGGGGAGGGGTATTTCTGGAAATTGCTTATGTGTTTTATTTCTGTCACAGGGATAAGAAATCTTGTCCTTCAGTTTTGGAAGGAACAAAAAATTTATGTCTTTGTCATCTGGAGTCGGAACAAAAATTAGTAGGGTCAGCAAGCAAACACTGCGAGGCGCAGGATTTTTTTGTTTTGTCATCTATCTCCACCTTTGGAGACAGTAACCATAAACAGGGTAAGTGTCAAGAAACGTTTTAGTCTATAAGGCTATTACCACTAAAGTCTAGGGCACTAATTAGTTTATACACACAACTAAGATGAGACTCATTAGAACATCTCTAAAGTAGCTGTATAAGTAGAACATTGGTAGCACTCATCACTTGCTAATAGCCGCTAAAAAGGCTTTAAGATCTATTCAAGATTATTTGTATAGAAATCCTAACTCTACTACACTTCACCAAAATGAAAAACATACAATGTACAATCTCTTATGTGCTTTATTTTATGACTATTTTATGATGAAGTAGAAATTAAGGGTGTAGTGGCTTAAAGAAGGAATTGAAATTCCAATTTCTTTCATATAACTGTGTTGTCAAGGAAAAGCATCAAAAAAATTGTTAGTGTGACTAGAGGCATTCAAATCATCTCTGAACATAAAGAATTTCTTGAGGAGGCTGCTAAGTATTTCACATTAATTGTAAAATGCACTAGAAATTGCTCAATCTACAGTTGAATTACTCAAGGAATGTTAGAAACTATATGTTCTAAGGAAGCTGATATCATATCCAAGCTTGTCACTAGTAAAGAGATTGATGAGGTTGTAAAGCCATCCATATAAAGCTTTGGGTCCAGATGGTTTCAACATGCTTTCTTCATCAAAACTTAGTCTATGACTAGAACCATGGTTTATGATGTTGTCTTAGAGTTCTTTACTCACAGGAAATTGCTTAGAGAACTAAATAGAAACTTCATCACCTTGATACTAAAAGAGGAGAACTAAATTACTTGAGTGATTACAGGACAATTTTTTGCTCCAAATCAATTTACAAAATCATCTATAAGATTATTACTAATAGGTTAAAGAAAGTTTTAGTCAATCATGTGGATGAAGCACAAACATCCCTAATATATCAATTAGTGACAACACCCTATTAATACATGAGTTCATAAGAATGTATCATAGAAAAAAGAAAAGGGGGTGATTTTACTTTGAAGATTGACTTAAGGAAAGCTTATGAAACTATTGATTGGCAATTTTTGGTAAATATAATGAGGGCAATGGCTTTTCCTAAAATCTTTATAGAATGGATATTTCAATGCTTTGCAACTCTATCTTTCAATGTTTTTATAACTATTGCCTTCAAGAAGTTTCAAAAGTAGCAAAGGCATATGGCAAGGACATCTTGCCTCTCCTTATTTATTGTCTCTTTTTATGGAAGTGTTCAACATAAATCCAAATGTTAGAGGTTAGGCATAACAAATTTAGTTTTTGCTAGTGACCTATTGCTATTATCCAAAGTTGATAAAGTCTCTATATTTGTCTTAATAATTGCAATTAGAATGTTTTCTAAAATTTCTAGACTAGAGGTGAACTCAAGAAAAATCTCTCTATATATTTCTATTAAAGTAATTTCATAAGAAGCAACGATACTAGTTTTTACAGGCTTTCATAGGAATTGCCAATCACATATCTAGGAATTCCTATTTTTGCTTCTAAGTCTACTTATGGAGATTACAATACTCTCACTAACAAGACACAAGGAACAATTTCAGGCTAGTATGAAGGCTTTGTCATTAGCTAGTAGAGCTCAACTCATTTCCACTATAGTCAATACAATCTACATTGGGTAGATCATATGACTCTTTCTAAAGATGTTATTAAGACCACTGATAGTAATCTTAAGAAGATTCTATGGTCTAGGAATAGAACAGGAAAACACTCTAGTCCTATTAAATGGTCTTACATATGTTCCTTAAAGATACATGGTGGTCTGGATGTAATTCCTTTGAAGATTTGTAATATGTTCATGCTTATTAAAAATTTGTGGATGATCATTAAGAATAAGCAATCCTTATAGGTTAATTAGATAAATGCTTATTACATTAAATAAATAAGCTTAGGGAGGATCAACATACCTAAGAATGCTTTTAATATAACAAAAATAATCTTCAAATTTAGAAGCAAAGTTAGGCCACATGTAACCAGATTTTTGCAAAATGGTCTTAAGACGTTCTTTTGGTATGAAAGATGGTTGGCTAATGGAGTTAATGAAGATATTAATGAGCTTAACTCAATTAGGAACATTATCAGAGAAGATTAATTTATTGCTTGTTCTCTTACACATAAAGCTGAAATTTTATCAAGAATTAAATATTTTGGCATGCATAATCAAATCAATAACACTGAGCTCAAGGAAAATAAGACGGATCTCAACTGGTGTACATTATTAAAGCATGGTAAATATGTCTGGGAAAAGGATCTTTCATAAATAGGGAAATATAATACTTTGGCATAAACTAGTTTGGTGCAAGTATATGCTTCTTAGAGCCTGAATTACCTTGTAAAGAGCTATTAAGAACATATTGCTTATAATTAATAGATTGAAAAAGTATATGATGATACCAAATAGATTTGAATTATGCAAATAGAAGCAAGAAAGTATAACTAATTTATTCTTCAAATGTTAGTTCGCGCAGTCTTTTTTAAAGACATTACAAGAAGATGCTTGTTATAAAATCCACTAGAGGAATAAGATCAGATTGTGGTTTAGTGCTCAAGTTTATATATGCACAACAAAGCAAAATAGTGGTGTTTTTTTTTGGTTGCTTTATCATATCTGGTACAAGTTGTATGGGATGAAAGAAACATGAGGGTTTTCAAGGGAAATGAGAAACAACATCAAATGCAATCAAGTTACATATTGTCACATTTGGAGAAAAAATGCAAATTGATTCCATTCTTATGTCAATATGGAATCAATGTCTAATTTTTTACTTGAATTCTAATTTATGATGTAATACTCTTCTATTTGTTTAGTTATCCCAAAATGATGGCCTGGTTTATGCTAGTAAAACTTTATATTGCCTTTCATGACTTAATTTAATTAATAATTTTTTAAAAATGCTCTTAATAACTTTTCAGTGGAATCTTCCAAGATTTTATTGATATCTACTTACCATTCTAATGGCAAAGCAAACAAATTTTTTTATAAAATAATATAGTATACATTAGGCTCCCAACAACCATGAAATAGGGCGTAATTTTTCATATCTTCTTCTTTTTATGGATTCTCAGGACAAATTTCTTTACTAAAAATGTATTGATTAGCAATAAAAGTATCTACAGGCTTGAAATTTTATATTGAAAAATGTCCCAAAATTTTCTTAATATATTGCACCTATGAAAGAGATAATAACTTATTAGATTAATTTCTTTCTATTTTAACTCCAAGAATATATGTAGCCTCACCCATTTCCTTCCTCTCAAAATGAGAGGATAACTATTACTTAATGGTTATCAAATACTCTTTATCATTACTAGCTAACAAAATTCCAAATATTAAAGTGACATTATTGTAGATTTATTATTGGATTGCTTTATATAGATGGTCTTCATTAATCATTGTAAAATCATATGAAATTATAGCTTGATGAAACCTTATGTAACACTATTTATAAGCTTTTTTGATATTATAAATTGATCTTTTTAGCCTGCAGACTTTATTTTCTTGGCTTCTCTTTATAAAGCCAGCTGGTTGCTCTATAAAGATTTCTTCTTTTAGTACTACTCTATTCAAAAAAGAAGTTTTCTATCCGTTTGATGTAATTCCAAATCCAAAATAGCCACTATAGTAAGAATTAAGTGCATTGATATGAGCTTAATAGCAGGAGAAAATATTTCTTCATAATCAATTCCTTTTTGTTGAGTGTAACCTTTAGTCACAAGTTGTGCTTTATACCTCTTGATAGTTCCATCAACTTTATGCTTAATCTTGAGAACCCATTTGTTCCTAGTTGCTTTGCATCCTTTAAGAGGCTCAACTAGTTCCTAAACTTGGCTCGACCATATTGACTCTATCTCTCTTCCATTTCTTTCATCCAGTTTTCCATAATAGGATAATTTATATCCTCTTGAAAGGCTATTTGCTCTTCTTCATCTAGTAGGGTAATTAAATAAGCTTAGACATTTGTAACCATGCCCTTAATCTTAAAATGATGAAGTGGTATATTAATCGAGACACTACGTCTAGGTTTAATTAGAGTTGACTAATCAATTCTTGTATTGCTCCTACTAGGATTATATTAACTTGGTAAATCTTCTAAAAGATCTGGTAACAAACTAATAATTTTTTATATGGATCCTCCAATTTATATAGATATAAATCTTCATTTACGTCTCTTCTACTAGGAAAATCATTTTCCAAAATTATGGCATCCCTTGATTCAGATTTAGTTACACTCCCACTTGTCTTGTGATCACAAATGAACACTTACCTTTTATAGTGTTCTAAGTATCTGATAAACATACTCTTTTTACCTATTGTACCCAATTTACCTTGCTTAGGAGAGGTATCATAAATATAAGCGACATAACCCATAGGCTTCATATTAGAAATTTTGGGTTTTCAATTGTCTATAATTCATATGAACTATTAGTTATTGATTTTATAAGTACTTAATTTAGGATATAAACTATTGTTAACAATGCATCACCCAAAAAAGTGATAGGTAGATTTTCCTACGCCATCATAGACCTAACCATTTCTAAAAGGGTCTAATTTCTACATTTTGCCACACCATTTTGTTACAGAGTTCCAAGAATGTTTAATTTTCTATGTATCCCTTTTTTGTACATAGTTCATTAAATTGTTCAGACAAATATTCACGTCTTTGATAAATCCTTAAGACCTTCATTCATTTATCTAAATGATTTTCAAATAGATTCATAAATTTCTTAAAGCAAGCTAAATCTTTCGATTTGTGTGAAATTAAATAGACAAACCCAAAACATGTATAATCATCAAATGAATATAATAAATAATTACCTCTATGTCATGTCTGTACATTCGTTGGACAACATATATTAGAGTGGACTAATTACAGTAAACTTTTTTCCCTAATTCCTTTTTTGAATGGTTTTCTTGCCATTTTCCCTACTAGTTCATGTTCACAAGTTAGCAAAACAAAGTTAACTCTTTAGCGAGTTTACTTAATCTTTATTCTCCTATATAGCCTAGTCTAGTATACCATACATTCACATCGTTCATAACATTATTAAAATTTGAAACTATAGAATAACTAGTAGCACACATAGTATTACACATATTATGTTCAACATCCAACACAAAAAACCCATCTAAAATGTATCCATGACGACACAAACATTAATTAAAATATAAATCTAAAACATTAAAATGGAATTTTAAAATATAACCCATAGAAAGAAGTACTATTATAGAAACCAAATTCTGTCAAATTTTAGGTGCAAATAGGACATCATGCAAGATGAGGGTTCAAACTTCATGTAATCATAATTTGCATATACTAATCCTTTCACTTTAACTCTAAAGTTATTACCCACATAAATCCATTCTATAAGGAATTCGATGATACTTTTAAAACCTTATCTTTAGCTATATGGTATGTGGTGCCAAAGTCTATTGCTCATAAAGGATTAAATTTAGTTAGAAAAACATAACTGGAAACAAAATTAGCATTTGAAAATGCCTAAAGGGCCTTTAATTTCTTAGGCTCACCAGACTGGCTAGCAAAATTTCCTTTCTTTCCATAATTATAACACTTCCCTTAATTTCTTTTTCATTTATGCCTTGCCCTTTCCACTTTAATCACTCTTGTGGTCATATTTTCCTTTTTTGTTCTTCTTCCACTGAGGAATGCACCTTTTTTTACCACTAGGTTTATGCTTTTGGCCTCGAGTATCAGTTGAACTAGAACTAGCAATATGCTTCAGTATTTGGCTTAGTAGCTTCAATGCGGTCCTCTTCCAGCTCAAAATGATGGATAACATCATCAAAGGTCTTGATACTCTCCTAGTGAGTCAAGTGAATCTTCATATATTCCCATTTTTGAGTTAAAGAGTGAATGACAAGATTCGTTCATATCACTAATCATATTGGACATAGCCCTCAAATGCTATCTCATTTTCATATTTAGGTGGTTCCTATAAATATAAAACTTAATAGTTAACGGCCTCAGTTTGGCGAGAGAAATTCCACCAAACCTAGATTTCAGAGCTTCCGATAGCTCTTTGGTTAGATCATACCTCTTGTAATGATGCATAATTTCATTCTCCATACTACTTAGTAACATAATGTGAGCAATTGAGTTCATCACTTCTAACCATCATGTGACTTGTTGTCTCGCCTTTACTGGGTAATGGGTACCTTCCTTGAGTACTTCCTTCATATGTTTAAGAGATTCCGAAACCTTTATTCCTCCAACACATATTGGATTTTTAAGCTCTAAATCTCATAATTATCACTGTTAAGTTTTATACCTTTATTTAGTTTAAGTGCCTGTTTGGATAAGCTTATATCAGTAGAACTTTTGTCAGTGGAGCTTTTATGAGAAGAGTTTTTCTAAGAAGCTAGTTGACTGTTTGGCTATCATTTCAAAAAGAGCTTTTTTGAAAGAACTTTATATAATAGACTGTTTAGCAACATAAAAATAAAAAGCACTTTTAATTTTAACTATATTTTATTTTGTAATAAAATTATTTATGCATATAAATATTATTTAAAATATATTAAACAATATGCAAAGCATAATATATTAATTATTATATAATTTTAAACCATATGAAACATAAAAGAAAATATATCTAACCAAATGCTTTGTATGGATTATAACATAAGTAAAACTAATATCAAAAATAAATATTAAAACATATTTAAAAAGTCAAATAATATTATATAAATCTCAAAATAAACGTGAAGATGTGTTTGTGGGTATTGTGGGAGTTATGTGTAAAACATAAGGGTAAAAGGGACTAAAAATAGACTCATCAATTGATCTAAAAAATCTACCTGAAAAAGTGCCTTTTTGAGAAGCTCCAAATTTGAGCTTCTTTAAAAGTTATATTTTAGCTGCCAAAAAAGTTATATCTATTTAAAAAGTGCTTTTTTATTTTACAACCAAACACTTATTTTTCTTGAAAAAAAAGCTTTTGCGATAGAAAAAAGTGCTTATTCACCCTCCAAAAGTTCAACCAAATAGGCACTAACCACAATGTTCTTAGAAGCAGTAGCCATAATGCTATCCTAATCAATTGAAAATTGCAGTATTTTTTAAAACATCATTTATATATGTATAAAATCATTTTACCACAATCTACTTAACTAAATTAATAATGAATGAACAATTAATATAAAATTAAAAGTTGACTCAATTCCTAATTAACTCTCATGTCAAACACTTAACATTAGCAATTCGATACCATTTGTGTTAAATTATTTCCAAAAGTAAACTTATTCTCTTAGAACTCCCACTTAATTCAAGCATCACCAAAGCATATTATATTCCTAAAAATAATAAGAATATAGCAATAACATGCTTTTGGAAAATAAACCAAATACATGACTATATTATATCCTAATATAAAGAAATACAAACAAATAACAAACAACAAATGTTCATCATGTTTAACCTAAGTTGTGAAGGTCACTAAATCCACCATGTCCTACACGTAAAAGGAATTGTACAAGGCCCAGAGTTCTCCTAGAAATCTCAACCTTTTTAGCAATTTCAAAAACAATATCTTCTTCATCAAACAAAATTTTCATACACTACAACAACGGCACCCTTTCCTGACGATTTCTTTAGCGATGAAACAAAAATCGTCGCAAAAAGACAACATATAGCAACATTTAAAAACATTCGTCGCTAAAACTTACCATTTAGTGACGGAACCAAAAAGCGTCGCACAAGAGAAAACCTTTAGCGATGTACAGAGAAAGTCGTTGCCAAATGTTGAATATTTAGTGACGATTAATAAAATCGTCATAAAACGATGCAAAATGGGTGACGATTTCATATATTCGTCGACAAATAATGCAATGGAGACAATGGATGAAAACGTCATTATAATTTCTCAAACATTTTTTGATGCATCTCTAAAATCGTCACTAAAGCTTCTATATATTGCAACGATATTCTAAAGCGTCACCAAAAGGTGAATATTTGGTGACGAAGGTTCTATTTGGTCACAAAAGCTTACACATTCAGCGACAATTTTTTGTCATCGTCACTAAATGTCAAGCTTTCGACGACGATTGTTGTAAATCGTCACAAAATGTTCCACATTCAATGACGAATTGTAGAAAATGTCACTGAGTGTGTACATTTGGTGATGATTTCTATAAATCGTCAGCAAATGATTGACATTTTCAAAAATTATTAAACTAACAATTTTATAAGCTATCATAGTTAAGATATATTTTATTGGAGATTTGTTTTGAATGTTTATAATGTATTATTGAAAAAAAACTGACAACGTAATTTTAAGTGTTAAACAGTATTATTAATTAATCATTAGTATTTACTAACATTGAAAAATTATTTATAAAAATTTTAAATAATTTTATCAACATATTTTAAAAAAACTGACAACATATGGCTTATGGACCTAACATTAATTAATCATTAGTATTAATTAACATTGAAAAAATTAGTTAATAAAAATTTAAATTATTTTATCAATATAATAAAATGATATATGGAGTAGTACGAACTTTGAATTAGAAGTTATCCAATTCATTCACTCATAAAACTAGAACAATAACAGTGAATATTCAATAGTACGCAACTTGACCCATAAGTAATACATATGTTATTTGGCAAATTATTGCTGATGCAATAAGAAATAAATGTTAAAGCTGAGTTCAATTGATTGACTCGCTAACTGACAAGGATATAATTATTTATTTGGATTCTAAGTGATATGAGAGTCGGTAAAGGTAAATGAGTCTCCAATGTTTGAATTCCCTAAAAGGGCCCTTGCATGTTCGAACGCACCAGTTGAAACATTAATAGTTTTTTCCTCAACTATAGTAGGGTTTGTCACACCCTCTTCCAACAGGTTTTTTGCTATCTCTAATTTTGAAGAGGATGCAGTGAAATGATCAATAGATTTAGAACCTAAAATACAATCAGTATAGAAGTTAGATATTATCATATTAGTAAACCGTTAAATAAACTAAAATTGGGGTCTCATGCATACATGCACAAGCAGACAAAGTATTCGGAATTGATGAATTTTCCAAATGAATCGATTTTCTTTTAAGACTGTTGTGACATCGCTCCCGCCACCACGAGCATACATATCAAATTCGAGACTGAAAGAAGCTTCAAACAACATGTAGTATAAACCATCAAATGTGAATATATATAATAGCTTCATAAAAGGAAATGAGGTGCACATAATAAGGGAAGTGACGTTGTTCAGATGATACTAAACACCTTGTTACAGAAGATCGGCCATGGAAGGTTTATGAGGAATTTATCTGATACGTGAGATTTCTTTTTCAGTTTTGGTTTGCTCAATAGGGACAATTTTTCCACATTCCTCCCAATAGAATGAATTAGGGCCATCATGAACTAGTCTCCATGTCGACACTCCTTCATTAATAATGTTTAGAGGTAAATGCTTTAAAAGTTGATTTGGAATAAAACGATAATATGTTTAAGACCAATTATGATGACAAATGTAACTACTTAAGTTTAGAACTGAATGGATTGCTTAGAGCATAAAATGCAAATCGTTACAAAAACATGACAAACTCATCCCAAGAAGCAAGTTTAGAAGATTCAGTAGATATTGCGTTGAGTTAAACAATTTTGATATGCAAATCGTAATAGAAATATCATCGAACACCTTACAGACATGACAATGATATCCCAAGATTTAAATACGAACCATATGTTTTTTCTTCCATAACTAATCTTAACACAGTCCATGCTCCCCAACGACAATGTGCAAATAACATAACACAAAGAAATTAAAAAGCAATTACAAAACATAAAGAAATCAACTTAAACACTGCAAAAAAAATCCAATGTATAGATCTACACAAAGAATGTCCAGATCTATTATAGAAACATAAATATCACAGCTTTATCAAAGAAACTTGTCAAACAAAGAGTTGATCTAGTCAGTAACAGATTTACAAAATGAAGATCACCTCAAATGAAAATACAGAACATAGTAAAAAAGAAGTTAGAGCATTGCAGACCGTGTTTCGATCAAGTGAATAGCTTTGATACGTGTGTAAGATGTTGAAGATTGCTGGTTTTGGGATGAGTTGTTCGAGACTACAGAAGGAAGAAAGGTTTGGAAGTAAAGGTCAGGTTTTTAAAGAACAATAAAGAAGGTTTTGGCGATGTTTTGCAAAATGCGTCGTCAAATCAAACTTTTTTGTGACGATTTTTTGAATCGTCAGAAAAGCAACAAATCTCTATGAAGATTTTGCATATTCGTAGCATATTGTTGTACATTTTGTGACGGTAAAAGGTAATTCGTTGCCCAAGCGTGGTATATACGGCAATTCACGACATAATTTTATTTCGTCACAAAATGTTGCATCCTTTTACGACGAATAAAGTTATCATCGCAAATTGTGCCCTATCAGAATAATTGTAACTATGTTGCTTTTGTCTTGTTCCAAACCTTTTTACAACGATTTGTGTATATCGTAGGTAAATGATTGTCTTTTAGTGATGAATAATGTATTCGTCGTGGAATGTTGAGACGTTTAAAAAAATTTAAAACAAATGACATCGTCCAACGGCTACAACTTAAACTACCCGAAACACTCCCCCCCACCCTTCTCCCTCGATTCTCTTCTCTCTGGTTTCTGCAAAATAAAAAATTCTTGTTGCTTCCGTCGTCTTCACCTCGTGTGTTGGGTGTTGGTGTCAATTTTGTGTTCCATCAACACCGGCGTTCTCTTGTTGACGACATTAGGTAAGTTTCGTTCCATTTTTTGTGGGTTTGGTTTTTAAGGTTTGCAATGGGTCATACAGTATTGTGAAATTGTTGTGGTTTCTACATTGTCTTCAGTTCTTTGCATCTTGTGAGTAGCAAAACGGTTGGTATGTGTGTGTGTTATGTGAATGATGGTGAAGAAAGGGGAAAGAATGAAGAAATTGGCCAAGATATGTGTGTGTTATATTATGTATACAAGGTGTTTGATGAAAGTCCTCACCCAAATCTAACCATAAAATGAATATATATTTGATTTTTTTGAAATGAAAGCCATTTCTTTCTTAGATTAAAATTTGTAATGGATGAAGAGGTACTGGTATGATTGTCACCTATACTATGATTTTAATTTTTCTATTTTTTTAATAATATGTATGGTTTTAATTTCTTGAAAATATTTTGTAATTAATAACTATATATTTATTTATTTATACTTTTTATTAATTACATATAATTAATATTAATTTAGTCTCTTTTAATTTTCGCTTAAGAATAGGTTTGTAAGGACTTAGAAATAAAATAATTACAACTTAACAAACATGCATGTTATTAAATATATGAAAAAGTAAGAGCTTGTAGTTTAAAATTT
>JAOQMS010000005.1:14650424-14665295 GCA_027563885.1 Erythroxylum longipes
ATTCTATGTAAGCTTGAACTATTATTCCCCCCATCGTTTTTCGATGTTATGGTCCATTTGGCAATTCACTTACCATAGGAAGCAAACTTTGTGGACCAGTTCAATTTTGATGGATGTTGCTAATTGAAAGATAATTTAAAATAAATTCTACAAGTTTTTGCTATGTTATTTGTTAGTAACAATTCCTAAATGTTTAACTGTTAGGTTTTTATGCTCTATTAAGCATTATGTACATAACAGAGCTCGACCAAAGGGGTCTACTGCATAGGCTTATATAGCAAATGAATACTTGACATTTTGCTCAATTTACTTAACTGATGTGGAGACGAGATTTAATAGACCAAAATGTAACTTTGATTTCAATGACGATGGTGGTTTGTCTACTTTCTCGCAAAAGGTGAGGCCACTTGGTGCGGGTAAATATGTGGAGTTAAGTCAGAAGGAATTTGAAATTGCGCATTGGTATAGTTTGAACAATTACGAGAATGTCGATACATATTGGAGTATTGTATATTCCTTTTCATTTAAAAAATCATATTAGAATTTCCTTTATTAACTCATTGATGTTACTGTATTTTTTTTCCCAATAGACAACACAAGGACGCAATTCGAAGTAAATGGATCGTTAATGTTGAAGACAGACATAGGCAGAAGTTTATATCATGGTTTAGAAATCGAGTAAGTTTCATGTTAATTACATATTATTTATATATGGGAATATGTCTTATCCTCATATTTAATATAAGTTTGTCGTACAGATGATACGGTTATATAACCATAACGTGTAAAAAGTGACAATAACATTATATAGTTTAGCATGTAGGCCTCATATTTGTGGGAAGAAATACACAGGTTGCATTGTTAATGGGGTGCGATATCACATACAAGATCGAGATAGTCGAGTTAGAAGTCAAAATAGTGGGGTTGTCATTGAAGGATGTCATGACGACGAAATAATTGACTTCTACGATGTCATATCTGAAGTTATAGAGTTGCACTACATCAAGGATAAGAAGGTTGTTCTTTTTTAATGCAAATGGTTTGATTTAGCTGACATGAGACTGAATGGGCATATTACTAGTATAAATGCTAGTAAGACATGGTATGATAATGATCCTTTTATCCTTGCAACTCAAGCCAAACACGTTTTCTACGTCAATAATACTATATTAGGTCGCAATTGGAAGGTTGTTCAAAAGTTTCAACAAAGAAACGTCTTTGATTACTGTGAAAGGGATATGGGTGAATTAGATGAAGATGTTGATGAAGTCTATCAAGATAGTAGATTGGAGATCAATAAAGAAGGTATTACAGTAGAAGATGCAGATATATCTTCATTCCATAGGAGAGATGTGGAGCCACATATAGTTCAACTAGATGAAATCCAACCTCATCTTATCTTACAAACAGATGAAGATTATACTTAGGATGACTTCAATGACAATGACAATACTTTGTTGGAATATATTAGTGATAAAGAATCAAACGAACATCTACTTAATGATGATGATTTTCTTCATCTTAATGATGATGATTGAATTTAAGTTTCATTGTTTTTATTGTTTAAAATGTCAATAACTAACATTATAGGTCTTATGTTGTTGATATTGTAGTTATGTTGATTTACAATGATTAAATGATATATTTTTAATGTTTCAGTTATGTTTTTGAGGTACTTGATGATTTTCTTTATTTGTTGTCAATTGTCTGATATTGTTGATGTTGTTGATTTTGACACAGATTGATTACAATGGGACCTAGTCGGAACAAAGGAAAGAGGGCATTTATGGGCGATGAAGTTTCTCCAACAGAACAATCAGCAATTGTATCATCGCATGAGGAAAGTTAGCAACAACAACCTTTACCAACATCGCCTGGTAGTCACGAGGGATCTTTAGGTTTGTTATTGATAACTAAGCATATATACATTTATGCTCTCATTACATGTTTTGTGTGTTTTAATCATTATGTTGTTTTTTCAAGTTCCAATACTGGCCTTAGAAAACGAGGTAGAGGAAAGACAAAAGGTGTTGAGTTGCAACGCATGAATGTTGTAATGAATTTCAAGTTGTCCGTGACTATTGACCCAACACAAGGGCACCCAGTTGATAAGATCCAAGCAGCAAAATTGGCTAGTGAGTTGGGTGTTGTTGTCCGGAATGAGTTGTCTTGCCTTCAGCATGTCAGACAGTTAAAGGAAGACAACTTGCTGCAGAATGCTTTAGATTAAGTTTCGATATTATTTCAATTCATTTCATTATAAGTATTACAATTTTACTTAACTAAATTAATAACTTATCTAATACGTGTTTTCACAAATGAAGCTCAATATTGTAGATATCGAGCAGCCTGAGGTTTCAAGAAGTGTCTCTTCACTACTGAAACAAAGGCTGAAGGATCATCGCTATCGAATGCATAAGTATTATCAATCTTTCCCTTCCAATGAAAAGGCTAGGAGACATATGTGGGAAAGAGAGACTGAATAAAATTAGAATAAATTGTGTGATTATTGGGCTTCACCGCAGTTTAAGATTTGTTTTCTTCTCTTCATATTTTTCTTCCATTAATTGTATTTATACATTTTATAACTAATTCTCTTAATTTAGGAAAAGTGTCAAAAAGCGAAGGCCAACAGAGCAAATATGACGACTTCGCATAACATTGGCTTCAGATCATTTGTCGTTGTCTGACAAGAATTAGCAAGTATAACGTGCTCAATTTATTATTCTATTTTTTAATACAATAAATTCTAATTAGTTAAATTTTATTTTAATTATTGTAGAGTCAAACACAACTCCAAGGGCAACAGTTTGATCGGATCACACTGTACAAGCACACACACTACAAGGAAGGGCAAGGCTGGACGTCCGAAGAGGCACAAAATAATTATGTAAGTACAAATAAATTAATATTACAATTTTTATTCTATATAATATTAACTAATAATTTTTAAGTTAACTGCATTTTCTTCTTTACATTGTAGAACAAGATGCAGGGGTTATTGCAGGCGTCATTGGCTGAGAGAAATCAGCCCAATGTTGATGATATTTACGACAATGTCCTTGGTACACGATCGGGTTATATCAAAGGCTTTGGGTATGACCCTAAGCCGGTTAGAGCCTCTTCCTCCTGACCAGCATTATTGACTGCGCTTCAAGAGGAGAACAAGGTACTGTAGACAAAATCACAATGCACAGTAGATAAATTACAATGTACAGAGGACAAGTTAAATCGGTGACTAAAACAAATTAGCAACCTTTAAAAATTGGTTAAACAAATGTTAGATTCTTCATATCACAGTGCTAGTAACTCAGATTCAGACTCTTAGTTTGTAAATGATGTAAACATATTTTTATATAAAATGCATTCCATTTTATATGTTTATTTTATTTCAATTTATGATTATTTACAAAATATAAAAATTGTCTACAAATTTTTAATAAATTAAAATAAATTCGTTTTTAACAATAATCGTCATTATAATTTTCAAAACTAAAATTTGTTACTAAATAATATAAGCTATCAAAAATAATTCGTCAAAAAAGTCTTAAATTTTGTAATACAATAAAAAATTTCGTTTATTATTTTTATAATTGTTATTAAATTATAAATTAAAAATCATCACTAAATATTATTAGCTACCAATCTAAATTCGTCACAAAAAATAATTAACTAGGTATAAAAAACGTCGGCAAAAAGTTTTCGCTACAACAACCATTTCGTAGCTAAAACATTTTTCCTACCAAACAAAAATCATCACAGAAAAATATTAGCGACTAAACTAAATTCTCCACAAAAACTTTTTACTTACGTTTCAAAAACGTTTCTGAAAATATTTCCCTACACAAAAAATTGGTAGCTAAAAGTTGTTTGCTACTAAAATTAAATCGTCACTAAAAATAAATACCGACGCTTAATATTTCGTGGGAAGAGATTTTTATCTACAAAAAAACATCGCACAAAACCATTACTAATGTTCTTTTCTATTCCCGGTAATAATTATTCTCGATGAAATATTTTGGTCGCAAAAATGTTTTGGCAACTACTTCTGTGAAACGTCGCTGATGTTGTTTTGCTACCAGAATTCGACGACGTTTTGGGTGACGAAATGGAATCGTCGCTAATTGTTAATAGTGACGATTTTTTTATCTTTAGCCACCAAAATATTGATCGTTAATAACCCTGTTTGTTGTAGTGATAGTTGTCTTCACTACTTGAAGTCTTGCACTTCTCACAAATTTCTTCACATGCCAACGATAATCCTTTCTTGGACTTTCGCAAAAAATCCAAAGATATTTCGAAAACTCTTTCTCAAGTTTTTTCAAAATATTATGTAAAGCTTCAAACTTTGCAGTCTCCGTGAGAAAAGGTGAACAATCTTCAAATATAATTTTTAAAATTTTATTATTCACTTCTATCGCATGCTCAAGGATTCTTTTTATTCTCCAAAAAGAACTTAGTTGTGCCTTTATTTCATTTACATGTGCCCTTGAGTCGAATGTGCCGAATCTCTGTGGAACTTATGCTATAAGTACATTTTTCCTCAAACAAAATCAAGAAAACATTGTTACTTTTTAGCCAAGAATATTAAAATAATAATCATAAACATAAACTATAATTTCCCATTCACAATGAATTAGTAAATTAATATTCATTTTCTAATAATTAAATTCACTAAGAATTTATTATTGAATATTTAATTAATACTACTAAAGAATTCAAGTTGGATTTTAGTTCTACTAAAGAATTAAAAATTGGGAAAATTATGATTATTATTATTAATTGACTTGAACCATAATTCTTGTACTTAAATAAATATTTTTTAAGAATTATAATTCTTAGAAAATAATATGGTAATTTCTTATTGAAGAATTATAAATTTATACAAATTATAAAAATATAAAAATAATTTTAAAATTATCATACATATTCAAAAATAAAAATAAAATACCATAATAAATAAAAATTAATATTATTTAATGAAAGTTTTTAAAATAAAAAATAGTGGTCAGAGCACCTGTGTGGGATTGTTTGTAGCAAACAAGTTATTACACGTTGCCACAATATGTAAGGTAAATCACGGCGTGCGTGGTAGTGCAATCCATTATGGTTATGTTATCTCGACCTCGACTCTCGAACCTAGTTCGATTTCTATTTTCTAACATTTATACTGTGTTTGAATTATACACATGGAACATATGAGTTGGCTTCAACAAATTTGGGTAAAATTACATATTCTTTCTAATGTTTTTCATGTTATCATTCGGTTGTTTTATCCCAATTTTGAATGCTTATATTTCATTCATTTCTTAATGAATCTAGGCATATAATATGTGGATGGAAATCTTGTAATGTCTACTTTATTCAGAAATAAAAATCACACAAAGTAGTGCACTATACTGTCAGATATAAGTCTTGAAATTTGGTATGCTGACATGATAAAAGTAAATCAAAATATAAGTTTAAGAGAAGTAAATCAAGCGATAAAAGTAAATCAAAAATTGGCAATGTTGTTCGTTGATAAAAGTAAATGAAAACACGTAAACGGTATGACATCGGTGTTAAAAGAAAACTAAAATACAAGGTTAAGAAGTATATCAAGAGAAACTAGGACAAGCTTTATATAAAGATCGGCAGTTGTATCTATAAGGATGCGATCAGGAGAGCAAGAACATGGTGGAGTAAACGAGTAGAATAGTCATCAAAGCAACCAGTCCATGACCCGTGACATGCGCCCGGCAGAAACCATTAGCAACATCTTTGACGACGTTTTTAGTGTCGTTGTAGGCATTCTTGGTGGTGTTGTAAGCATCTGAGGTGGAGTTCACCGCTCCTTCTACCACATTCTTGGTATCATTAACCGCCCCATTGACTGCATTCTCAGCCTGGTTGACGGCATCAGATATCGGGTTCCAATCGGACTGGACGGAGAAGGAAGAAGAGGAGATGGTGATAATGAAGAGCCCCAGAAGGCAAAGAGAAGATAATGAGGATTTTAAGGTAAGCATAGGCAGGTTATTAATTTTCGTAATTGTGTTGTCCTTTTGTTACTAACGGCGTTGCCTTATTTATTATCGTCAGGCGTCCTAGATTTGGACCGAAATAAACGCACCTTGGCCTTACTTAAAATAGGTGGCTTAAGATGCAGTTGATTACAAGATAGAAGTGTGTATAAATCACGTAAAATACCAAGGCCTCGCCAATTTCCACTTGAAGGGCAGGTTTCTTTCTTGTTGGCGAAGAGCACCTATTGTTTCGCCTACCTTATAGCTAACCCCATATTACTCCGCTTGTCTTTATTTGACCATCGTTGATTATTGACTAACGACTAACGACTGTTTTAGAGGGTTGTCGCATAAACAGTATTTACCCCCTCTTTTCTTGAGATTTTTTTGGGAGCTTAAGTTCATCAAGTCATAAAGTTTGTTGATTATAGAGAGTTGCTTTCCGCCAAAATTAATTTCTAAATACCACCTTATGTTTTTTGGAAGAGAAAAACTAACTAACAACGTCCTTTCCAAAATAACGAGGATATAAGAAATATTTGCCACATTAGTGTACTAGGTCTTATTATTTCAATAAATTGACCTTAATATAAATGAGGAAGTATAATAAATACCTAATCCTTACTAATAATGAAAAAGGAAAGATTGAAAAGCTTAAACATAGTCTAATTCACATTCGGTAACTAATACCCATAATATTTTATTTACATTAAATTTAATTCGTACAGTCATAAAATAAGTTTTCATAGAGGTATAGATTAATAGTTCTTAAAGTGAAAATACACAAAAGAAAAACTTAAAAATGAATATCAAAATGTGCCTTATATATTTGAAGTTTGGATTTGTTTGTAATATTTTACTGAACTTAAGTTTGAACTCCAAATTTAGGGTGAAATTATCACTTTGAACCCGAGCCTTTCTAGATATGGGCATGAAACACCAAGAATCTGGGTTGGAATAAATTGAATTTTAGAACAAATCATGTATCTATCTTGGAAGTAATATGGAATGCAAAGATAGTAACAGTTTAACATTTAATGATCAATGTCCGACATTATACCTCTATTGCTATAAAAGAAAATTTTGATATGGTACGATGTCATTAGCGATTAATATCAAACACAATTTTAGATTTTTTTTAAATTATAAATAGTTCCTTAACTTTATAAAATTACAGTATAATCTCTCAATATATCATAGTATATAATTTTTACTATTAGATCAATCATGTATCAAAAAATTATAATAGTATAAATTTGATAGAATAAATATCTCTCTACTTCTATTAATATTACTTTTCACATATTTATCATATAAATAATAACTACAATCAATATAAGAAAAAGATTGTTTAGTTTTTATATAGATATAAAACTATGAATAATACAAAGCACTTAAGATGTTGCAATTTACATCATATAGCAATAATAATCACGTCAAAACATCATATAGTAAGAGTGATATAGATCTATAAGCTTTACAAAAAAGTTTGTGTCGAGGAATATAACAAAATATAAGTAAAACCTAAAATAAAAACACTTAAAGTTAAAAAATTTATATTTATAGCATATATAGAATTAAAATTAATCATCATATTCAAGTTAAATTAAAAGAAAATAAAAAACTAAAACTTCATTCAATAACATATCCTCTTAAAATTGCAATGGCATCAATTTTCATTTAGTATAAAATCTTCATTGATAGGAGTCTCATCATCACTATCATGCAAACTCATTGCACCAAATGATATATTAATACATTCCCATCGAAAATCATCTTTCAAGTCACTCTCATTTATAAAACTTGGTTCCTTAGAAACCCAATATGTTAAAAGATCGATATGATCAAAGCAATTTGGATCTATTAAACTACTTGCTCTATTAAGAGTCGTAGAAAATTATTAAAAATTTACAAGAAATTATATTTAATTTAATAATGATAATAGTATACCTTTTTTGTGCTTTAAATTGTATCGAGTAAAGATCAAATTGCTCTATTTCTTTCTTTAGAATGAATAAATTCAAATGTATTTTAATTCTTTTCACACTTAGTCCCACTCACAATTTAACTCATACTTCGAATTGCAAATCTTTGCAATCAACTTTTGAACTAGTCCCACCAAGTAACTATAAGACCACAAAATTAATCTTATAAACAAAATAAAATGATGACTAATTTTAAAGAAGTAATAAAAGTGAATAAATATATACCTAGATTAAGTTTGTCTCCTTGATGATTACAATGAGCATCCCAAAATTATCGGATGCATCTTTTTATGCCTTTACTTATGAGTTAAGGACATCTTGCATCCTTTTATGTGAAAAAATTGTTGTGATAATAACATTTCCCTGATTAACTTTAGCTTTCTTAGTATAATATGTTTTAAAATAAAACATCAGGAATAAAAAAAGCTTCAACAACAAACAATAGGGAATAAAATTGTCTTTCTCATGTTTTATTGACGATCGCAAGATAACGTGTATACAAGAAAGGCCTATTTTCTAAATTGGAATTGATTGCTTTCTTCTCCATCTCCATGGCATTATAAAATTAACTCATTATTCCCTTCTCATTACTATTAGAAAAATGAAGTACTCTCAACAAAGGCTCACAAACTTAGATGAAAAGTTGACATTAGGAACAAATTATGATCTTCAAATATAGTTCTAGAAACTTTCATTCAAGACCTAACATATTAAGATATAACTCGTTTATCACTAATAAAAATTTTTATTAGCTCCTTGTTCATTAGAGCAAAATATTAAAGTGATAAGAAATTAGTTGTAGATCTTGTAATAATAGAATGTCACAAAATCCTATCATTTTTCTCATCAAATTCAAAATCTATGCACGATTATAGATGAACTTAGTCACTTTTCTCATTTTTTGCACAATTTCATTAATGATAGGAAAGTATCTAGCATCTCCTATATTTTTCAACATTAGGTCAATACAATGTGCAACATAAGGAAATAAAAAGAATTATACTTGCTTTACAACCTTTCCTCAATTACTTTGTAAGTAGCATCATTGTGAGTGATAAATTGTATAATGTTCTTGGGCTCAATTTCGTTCATAACTTCATCAAATATTTCAAACAAAGTATCAACATTTCCAAGATCAGATGCATTAATAAAATTCAAAAACAACATTCCCTTAATAAAATAAACCAAAAAATTGATAATAAACTCGTATCTTTTATTTATCAACTAGTCACACATGATTGAACACCCATAAGTTGTCCAAGTTATTCTTTTTTCATTTAAATAATTTTTTTTGATAAAAGGTAAATATATTAAACCAATAAGTTTATGTACACAATCCTTAGGGCATACCCCAACCAAATGTTGTAATCAAAAACATCAATATCCTCTATACAATAAAAAATATCAAAAGATAATTAGTTCATTAGGATAAATCCTATACAAGATCTTGTATATTAAAGACATCTCATATACTACATCAAAGCTCATAAAAGAAGCAGAATTTAACTAAATAGCATTTCTTTTCTTCGACATCGTATAGATGGTACATACAAATGCCAATCGTGTGGCTTTGCTTCTCAGGTGTGCTCCATTGTAGTATCTCCTAATTCACTTGATGGCATTGGACAGAGTAGACATAGTCCTTGTCAACCCTATCTAACCTTAAATAGCACTTCAGACATAATCTGAAAAGGAACATCTAAAAAACCAATGATCAACAGTTTCTTGCACAGCACCACACAATCTACAAGTTGGGTCTATATCAAGGAATGTTAAGTTATCCTTTGTTGGTATTCGGTTACGAAGACTCAGCCATATAATAAAGGAGAAATTGGGTGGCCATCTATTATGCTTTACCCGAAGCAACTCATACACCTTCCTTGAGGAGAGGGCTCCATTTATACATAGTCTTTGCAATCTATTCACCACCTCCCTACGGCCACCCATCCTATCCACCAAAGTATTCCGAATCAAAGACAACTTCTTCATCAAGGGTGAGTCTCAGTTTAAAGGTTCCCAGTCCCAAACTGATGCTCCCCTTAAGCACACCTCATGAATCCATCACACCCATAGTGAATTAGCTTTGGAATGAATGTTCCATAGCACTTTACCCAGCAAAGCTGAGTTCTGTACTTTACAATTCTTCAATCTCGGTCCACCCACATCACTTGGTACACATATATTGCCCCACGCCACCCTAAAGTGCTTATCACCCTATAAGAACAACCTGCAAATAGAGGTTATTCTCTCCAAGATAGACGCCAGAATAGGTAACACCTAAAGCTAAAAAGATTAAACACCTTAAATTACAGGTTTAATCAGCTCAATTTTGCCAGCATAGGATAGAGTATTGCTATTCCGGTCATTTATATAAGTCTTGATAGATTCAATCAATACAGAAAATTGAGCCATCGAAACCTTCATAGGTGCCAAAGGAACCACCAAACACCGAATAGGAAATTCCCCCATAGGATATTCAACCATCTTCGCAATGTCCTCCTTATCTTTACCAAAAACTCCATCCAAATATAAATTTGATTTGGAAGGGCTCACCTTCAGCCCTAACACCCCTTCCAACTCTCTTAAAGCATCCACCAGAATTTTAATAGAGCAAATATCTCCTCTCGAAAATGCACATTAAATCATCATCAAAAGTAATGTGAGAGATGCCCAGCTTGTTACACTTCAGATGGAAGTTAAAATGGGTGTTCACAGTGCGCATTTTAAGCAATCTCGAGAAATATTCCAAGAAAAGAAGAAACAAGATAAGTGACATAAGATCACCTTGTCTCAATCCACGCCTACCTTTGAACATACCATGTGATGCACCATTCACCGAGATTGAGAAGGAAGCTGTGGTAACGCATTCTGTGATCCAGCCAACAAACTTAGTAGGAAATCCTAAGCTATTCAGCATATCCTCAAGAAAGACCTAAGAAACAATGTCATATGCTTTTGTGATGTCAAGGTTGATCATGCACCGTAGGGAGATTCTTTTCCTGGTGTATCCTCTTACTAATTCATGATCTAAAAATATGTTATCCATCATATTTCTGCCTGGCACAATGGGGGCCTGAGTTGGGTCTACAATGTCACCAATTATAGATACCATACGCTCCATCAATACCTTGGTGATCACCTTATACACAACATTTGTAAATGCAATTGGTCTAAAGTCAGATACTTTCGACTCTTCCTTCGTTTTAGGGATAAGTGTAATGATGGTGTGATTCAATTGCTTAAGCAACCGTCCATTAGTAAAGAATTCCCTCACAACTGACACCATATCTGAACCAATAGTGCTCTAATGTCTCTTGAAGAAAGCATAAGTAAATCCATCCGACCCTAGAGCCTTATCATCTCTAATATCAAACATCGACCACTTAATCTCCTCCTCAAGAATTGGGACAATCAATGAATTGTATGACTTCACAACTAGATTTGATCCATTTCTGATCACACTTAAGTCCAACCTATTTAAAGGAGCTGAAGTTCCAAAGAGCCCTCTAAAGAAGTTCACAAATTATACTGCAACTTCTTACAATGATTTAGTTGAAGTGCCATCCTCCTTAATTATATTTGAAATAGCATTCCTCAAACCCTTCTTCTTGGCTACTGCATGAAAATATTGTGTGAATTTATCTGCCTCTATAATATGTGTACATTTATCTGCCTCTATAATATGTGTACATTTTGCTTTCTGCTGATAAAAGTGTCTCTCAAATTCTAACAAGAACCTAGCCTTCTTTCTCTTTATATTCACCTCATTCTTCAGCTCTATATCATCAGGGCTATTTAAAGAAGCTTTATAGGTAAGTTTAAAGCTTTCTTTAGCCTTCTTAGCCTTTAAAGAGATGGTCCATATGCCTCAGAATTTAGTGCTTTCAAAGGACATTTTAATGACTTCAACTTCGAACATAGAATGAATTGAGCATTCCCATTCACCACCTGCTCCCACCTGCTTTCTACTATGTCCTAAAAATGAGGGTGATTAAACCAAATATTAAAAAACTTAAAAGGCTTATTACCTCTAGTATCTGGTTGAGTGAAATCTACTACAATAGGACAATGGTCTGATTCAAGAAATGAGTAGTACATGCATATCCCGATGTTCCCTACGCTTGATTAAGAAGAACTCTATCAAGTTTAGCCTATAAATTATTTTTGTGCCAAGTAAAGAATTCACCTCGAGATAGAGCATCCTCGAAACCAAGTATCATCTAAAAGTCCAATAGATCTTTAAGCAGGTAGCCCAAAAGTGGTCTACAGCCTAGTCTTTCCCGTGCTGAGCATACACAATTAAAATCTCCCATGATAATCGAAGGTACTATAACATTTGATCCCAACCACATTAATTACTGCCAAAACTTCCTTCTTTTTGTTACACTATACAACCCATAAACGAAGGAAAGCCTAAATGTATGCTGTGTTATTTGACACTAAACATGACAGTGAACATGTTGTTCACCCACATCCAGTACATGACAATGAAAAAAGGTGTGGTTCCATATAATACACATTCGACCTCCCTTTATAGCTCCAAAGTTGTAAGAGTAAGCTTATCCTTTAAATCTATTCCTCATCATCATACCAATACCATCAATAGAGAGTTTAGTTTCAATAAGGCGAGCAAACTTACAATCATATTGTCTTATTAGGTTGACAACACTATGTTGTCTGGAGGCCTTGTTTAGACCTCAGACATTCCAACATAGTATCTTCATTTATCACTCTTGGAGGTCTTGTCACCTCCTAGCCTCTTGACTGCTTAGGTATTACTATTGCCCACTATACCAGCTCTAGTGATAGAGGTCTGATCATGCACATTGCCACTTCCATACCCTGGTCTAGGATTTTGCATCATCGTAGTCTTTCCTTTGCTTACAGTCCTATCAGATTGCACCTTCTGCCAGTCTCCATCAGAGACTTTGTTAGGATTTGTCTGTGGCTTAATCACCTTAGGAATCCCTCCTCCATTAAGCTCCTCCCTAGTTATGGTAGTAGCAAGATTATCCTCAGGCTGAGATGGTTATCCACCTGACTTATCAGCTCTCACATCTTTAGTTGATAGATTACCTTGAGGTTGAGATGGTTGTCCTCCTGACTTATCAACTCCCACAGCTTGAGTTGATCCCTCATTAACTCTTGTATGTTCACGCAATTCTACAACCTCTCCTTGGAAAGGCCGATGCTGTTAGACCCCGTTATCGAAGTCTAACTCCTACTTGCTCTGATACCACATGTGTCGGACCCCGAGTTTTGAGTCCAACTCGCATGCAGAATATCTTAATACGTAAGTTTTCTCCCAAAGAGAACACCTTGACCATTATCAGATTATCTTCTCAAACTCCCCTTTTAAAGTCTCAACTCAGCTCTTAGAATAGTCGACAAGTCCATTCCTACCTTTCAACCTGAATCCCTCAATGATCAGCGTGGGTGAGTCCTCACTTTACACATATACTTGCTTCGAGGCCATTAGTATAACTTCTCCTGTAAGCATCCAAACTAGCGTTTCTTTGGATAGATAGAAAGAGGACTTCAAGAACTACAATCTTCATGTAGACCTAGAAGACCAAATTTATCTTCTAAAGGGTCGAAAATGGGACAGAAGATACGCGCTGAACAATGACCCAGACGATAGCGTGAATAGTGTCACAGACGAAGTCTGAGAAACACAGACGATAATTTACAAACGTCATAGCTTTCTCTAGGGGGATCGTTTCAAGGTATTCTTTATACGGTTTGAAAGAAGATTTCAAGGTCTACAACTTCCATTAAGACCTCAAAGGTCGATTCTATCTTCTAAGGGGCCAACAATGGCACAGAAGATATGCGTGAACAGTAACACAGAAGAGACACTTCAACTCAAGTAACCTTTTAACTCCTTATAATTCTTAGTCCATAATCTATCCTCTGTGGTTGGATTTTATCTTCTGGGTTGATCCCTCTATTAACTGTGAATTATCGTCTGAAGCCTGTGAACAATAACACAGACGAAGTCTGTGAACAGTGACACAGACGATGTCTTGTGTAACACAGACTAAGTCTGTGAATAGTAGCACAGACGAAGTCTGTGAACAGTAGCACAGACGATGTCTTGTGTAACACAGACTACGTCTGTGAACAGTGACACAGACGATGTCTTGTTTAACACAGACTAAGTCTGTGAACAGTAACACAGACGAAGTCTGTGAATAGTGACACAGACGACCCTATCCTCTATGTTCTATCTTCTAAGTTTTACTCTACCCATCCTTATACTATCCAATTCTCCTTGCCTCTATGTTCTGACGTCATCACAGAGGATACTTATACTTTTAAATCCTCCTTACCTCTGTGTTATGACTTCATCACAGAGGATACTTATACTCTTAAATCCTTCATGCCTCTGTGTTATGACGTCATCACAGAGGATACTTATACTCTTAAATCCTTCTTGCCTCTGTGTTATGATGTCATCACAGAGGATATTCTTCCTATATATCTTCCTTTGCATCTATCTTATTTATTGCACTCTATCAACCTTCTTACCCGCTCTCATTTATTGGAGACTCAGGTCAGAATCACCTAAACGTAATCATTAATCTTTCTCACTCCTCAATTTATTTGATCAAGACATGCAACGTAAAAACTTAGCCAGGAATCTTAATAATGCACATAAATATATATCCAAAATTCATACATCCCAAATGTATATTTGTTTTACAAGGCTTTAATAACTTTACAAGCCATAATACATCAGCACTCATAGACGAATAAAACTTGAAAGGTGGCTAAAGCCTTAGTTCTAAAAAAAAATCAACGCTAAGGATTACAAAAGAATATTTGCAAACTGGTTGCTGCCTTGTACCCTGAAATTACTCACTCTCTGGTGCTTCACC
>JAOQMS010000005.1:14673195-14685762 GCA_027563885.1 Erythroxylum longipes
TTAAAGTAATCAATAAATTTAAATATATTTGAAAGAGTGGGGGGGGGGGTGCAGACGCGGGAACAAAAATTTTTTAAAATTTTTGTTTTTTTTTAAATTTAAATTTAAAAATTTTGCAATTTAGTCCCTAGATTTTTAATTTTTTCGGTATCAGCTGGTATTTAGCTGGTATTTATAATACCGGCCGGTACCAACCGGTATTGGCCGGTACCGACTGGTATTTAAACCCGGTACCAAAATTAAAATTTCGGTACCGTTTTCCGGCCGGTACGGTACGTATCGTCCGGTACCAGTCGGTACAGTACGGAATTCAAAATACTGATTGAATGACTATGGTTATGATTATTATGCAATGTGAATATGATTGATATTAATGTGATTTGCTTATGTTGATGCCGGACATTGAAGGTCTAAGACTTGATGCATGAATGAGATATTAAAATGCTACTTGTATGTGAATGTGACGAAATAAATGTTGCTCAACAATTATTTTGAATGCCGGACTAAGGTCTGATGATAAATGTGATTTGAATGTGAATGTGCAGTCATGTGATTGATTGAGAGTATGAGAATGTGATGCATTTCCTTAAATGAATGCATGAAATATAAAGGCAGTTATGACCAGAGCGGCTACCAAAAAAGAGCGTAAAGCTCAGAATATGAAAAAGAGCTTAAAGCTCAGAAAGTGTATAAGAGCCAACGGCTCGCTATGTAAAATGAGCCTGGTATTTCCAACAGATACGAGACAGTTATTAATGAGCCCGGTATCCACAATGGATACGAGACATTTATAGGAACTCGGTCACAACAATAACAAATTGAAAGTGAGTCTTATAAGCATTACATATGCATTTGATGTGAATGATGTGAATAATTTGATTGATTTCTGAATGTGATATATGTTTTAAGTGAATGTGAAATTATGTGAATATGTGAACTGTATGTGTTATTTGATTGAGTGAGCCATTGAGGATGGTCACTCATTGAGTTCGCAAAACTCACCCAAAATTTGCAATATTTTTAGGCTTAGAAGAGTTACCCCGTTAAGTTAACAGGAGTATAGACACTGCATTCGAATAAGAGATAGAGGTCGGGATCAGTTCGCGTCTGCATTTGTACTTTCTTATTTTTGTATCAATTTGTATATTTCGCGATTTCTGTACAATGCGTATTTGAACATTCTGTTTATAATAACTTTCCAAATGGGAAATGTGTGTAAATGATTTTGTGAAGTAATAACAATTATGAATTTAAGTATTTTGTATTTGAAATGGGCCAAAGTTTCATTATTGATTTCCCGCACATGAATGTGATATTTCATGAAAATTTTTGTAATGAGTTTGATTGATTGATTGATTGTCCTAGCATGCCACCCTCGCAGGGTACGTACTCGAATATCACTTAGGATGTCGAGCATGTGTCTTACGAGAGTGGGGTGCTACACAGGCTAACTGGCTTGTGGCCCACTTATAGGCTCTCCAGGTCACGGGCAAGCCGGGCAGGACTGGCCCGGCCCGTCATTTATTTTTTTAAATAAAAAATACAAAACGACGTCGTTTTGAAAATAACCGAAGCCAGCCCGCGGCCTGCCCCGCCAATCATGGTCGATCCGTGGCCCACCCATGACCCAGTAAATGTGGGCCAAAAGTAGACTGAACTGGGTCGGGCCGAGCAAGCCGGGCCACTTTTGACATATCTATGAAAAATTAAATGGTTGCTTACATGCATTAATTAAGGTTAGACTAGTTAAGCTTTTTGAAAGAACAAAGCTGGAGAGAAACAAAAGTTTAAAGAATAGCTTTCGTGGGACCCACCGTTAAAGCCTTTGGATTTGTATTTGGATTGGTTGTTTATTGCATGAATTCTGGAAACAAAAGAGTTAACACAAAAAGGTTTTGTAGGGCCCACAATAGAGAGACTTTGGTTATGATGTTATAAAGTAGAATTTTTTTAAGGATTAAAATGTATTAAAACTGTGATTTCTTTATTGAAAAGTCAAAAAAAAAGTTAAATATGCATGTTAACGTATGGAGTCAATTATATTTTAGTTTGGTTTAATTTTGGACTTTACAACATCATCTTTTAATATTATAGTTAAATTCTAAAGTTTATGTATATTTACATAATTAAATTTTTGCTGTATAGAAAGCTTGTTAGTCACCAAAGTGACTTGCTTGAAAAGATATTTAGACATTTAATTATGCATCCTTTTAATTGTTTTTGTTGTATAATTCTAATAAATGATATAAAAGATGAACTGAACAATTGAGATTATTAATTTTAATGCTAGGAGATCACCCAAAAGTCGATCATTGCTTATAATTAATAACATCATAGAGACTTATCGAATTACTTGGTGAATATATTTGTATATCCAGTGATAATATGCATACTAATTTGAGTATGATTGACTATTTATTAAAGTGTATGTATATATTTTGTTGGAATCATTATGGATTTAGGATATGTATTTACAGGCCGTTTGGAAACTTTCGAATTAGATTCATTGACGAATTGGATTCAATTACATTTGTGGGATTGAATTAAATTCAATTTACATTGTTTGGATAAATCTATAAATATTAGAATTGAATTCATTTACATTGTTTGGAACACAATAAAAGTGAATTCAACTACTTCATATGACTTTTTTATCTATAACTAAAAATAGTATATAATCAATGTGTGTGTGTCTTATAGTAATTTGTATATTTATGATGTGTATATTTGGAAAAAGAATTTTTAATGTTTTGAAAAGAATTGGCTCTTCAATTCATACACTAAATTGGACCATTTGAGATGTGAATTGAATTCATAAAGAAAATGAGATTCAATTACGTGGTAGAATTCAAGTCATTTTTTTTAGCATTCCGAATGCATGAATTGAATTCAATTACATAAAATTAATGAATTGAATCCAAATGACCTGTAATTATCACCCAAAGGTGAACTTATATATATATATATATATATCGACTTAAAGCAACTTAAAGCATTAATGTGTGTATATATATATATATATACACATATATACCATTAATGTGTGAGTTTGTTTTTACGTTTACAATTTCTAGTAATTTGTTAGCTATAGACAATGGTCTGATCAAGTTCAATGGGCTCAACTATGTCGATTTTGGGTATTATGGATAAGGATCTGGTGTTAGTTGAAGAGAAGCCTGCAACCATTACTGAGACTAGTACACAAGTTAAAAAGACATATTTTGAGGCTTGGGAAAAGTCTAATAGGTTGATTCTAAACTTGATACGATTGACAATGAATGAAAATATTAAGCCATCAATGCCTCAGACGGACAATGCAAGGAAATTCATGATGAAAATCAAAGAGTACTCACAATCAGACATAGTTGACAAGTCTATTATAGGAAGCTTGATAAGTGATTTGACGATCAAGAAGTTTGACTGGTCACAACTTATCCATGATCATGTGACTGGCATGTCAAATCTGGATATAAAGCTAAAATCAATGGCCATAGATGTGAGTGAATCCTTCTTAGCACAGTTCATTATATACTCAATTCCTCCTAAATTTGGCCAGTTCCAAGTGAATTACAACACTCTGAAGGAAAAATGGAACTTTCAAGAAATCAAGGCTATGTTGGTACAGGATGAAGGGTGATTAAAGAAAATGAAGGAACACTCTGTTCATATTACGTAAACAAAGAAGCTAGCAGCAAAAAGGGAAAGCCAAGAACGAAGATCAACAAGAAGGACAAAGCTTCAGTGAAGGTTAATGAGGGACGAATCCAAAATGAGCAATGATTTTTCTTCTATAAAAAAGTTAGCCACTTCAAGAAAGATTATCCAAAGAGAAAGGCTTGGTTCAAAAATAAAGGTAAGTACTATTTTTCATTATTTTTTGAATTAAATCTTATTGAGGTGCCCAATAATTCTTGGTGGTTAGATTTAGGTGTAACTACTTATGTGTTACATATTATATGGGGATTTCTTTCGATCCAAACTATAAACGAAATTGAATAGTTCATGTATAAGGGTAACATAATGAAATCACGAATAAAAGGAATTGGAACGGACAGATTGATCTTAGAAATTGGTTGTAGTCTATATCTTGAAAGGTGTCTTTATATTCTTGAATGTGCTAGAAATTTAGTTTCTATTAGTAAGTTGGATAAGATAGGTTTCAATTTCAATGTTGGAAACGGTGTTTTTTCTTTGTATAAACTACAGTACTATTATGGTTCTGGTACATGAATGGATGGTTTATATCATTTCAACCTTGATGTTAATTATTCTGAATCCCTGTTTCATATTGAATATAATATTCATAATATATGTAGTGCACATAATGAACATTCTGCTTACTTGTGGCATCAAAGATTAGGTCATATATCTAGAGAAAGGGTGATGAGGTTAGTGAAAAGTGAAATCTTACCTTAACTAGATTTTACTGACTGGGATATGTGTGTAGATTACATTAAAGACAAGCAAACCAAACACATATTTAAGAGTTCAGCCACAAGTAAGTATCGAGTTATTTGAATTTATATACACTGATATATATGGTCCATTTCATGTTCCATCTTGGGGTGGTGAAAAGTATTTTATTTTTTAATGACTATTCATGTTATTGTTATCTCTATTTACTGCATGAAAAGTTTCAATTAGTGGAAATTCTTGAGGTGTTTATTAATAAGGTAGAAAGGCAGCTAGATAGAAAAGTAAAAGTCATAAGGTCTAATAGAGGTGGTGAATATTATGGTAAATTTGATGAGAATAGATAGTGTCCAGGCCCATTTGCAAGATTTCTTCAAAGTCGAGGCATTTGTGCATAGTATACAATGCTTAGTACAACACAACAGAATGGTGTAGCTGAAGGCGAAATTGTACTCTTATAGATATGGTTAGGAGTATGTTAAGTTACACTAATGTACATTTATCTTAATGGATGTATGCATTAAAGACAACTGCATATTTACTTAATAGGGTTCTTAGTAAAGAAATTCCTATGACAACTTATGAATTACAAATAAGTAGAAACCCAGCTTGAGGCACCTCCATGTTTGTGGTTGCCCAGCAGAAATAAGGATTTATAATCCTTATGAAAGGAAGCTTGATGTAAGAATCATTAATGGTTACTTCATCAATTATCCAAAAAAGTCAAAAGGGTATATATTTTATTGTCCTAACCATTGGAAAAGAATAGTTGAGTCTGGTAATGCTAGGTTCATTGAAAAGGGGCGAATTAGTGAGAGTGGGGAACCACAAAAGTTGGATATTTAAGAGATTCATGTGGAAAATCCTTCACACAGTGTCTCTTCTCAAGTTGTTGTTCCTCCTGTTGTATCATAGTCACGCAAAATATTGGAACAAGTTAATATTCCAAACTTACAAGAAGAGAATGTAAATAATGAACTAGTAAATAATGTACAAGTCATAAATGATCAAATGATACCACAAGAAATAGTATTGCCAAGCTTTATAAGGGAGAAAAGACTTGCTATATCAGATGACTATATGGTGTATTCACTTGAGCACGAGTGTGATTTAAGCATTGATAAGGATCCAGTCTCATTTAAAGAAGCTGTAAAATTTAACAATTCTGAAAAATGGCTCAGTACTATGAAAGAAGATTTAAAATCTATGGCTGATAATCAAGTCTGGGAACTAATTGAGTTACTCGAAGGCTCAAAGAAAGTGGGCTATAAATGTGTCTTTAAGACCAAAGGGGACTCCAAAGGTAACATTGAAAGGTACAAAGCCAGACTTGTAGCCAAAGGTTATACTCAAAAGGATGACATTGACTTTAAAGAGACCTTCTCTTCAATTTCAAAGAAGGAATCCTTAAGAATTTTTATTTCCTTAGTAGCTCATTATGATTTAAAGCTTCACCAAATGGACGTATAGACCGAGTTTTATAAATGGTGACTTAGAAGAAGAAGTTTATATGGACCAATTGGAAGGTTTTGTGACCGCAGAAAAGGAAAATATGGTGTGTAAATTAAAGAAATCAATATGTGGTTTGAAACAAGCTTCTCGACAGAGACATCTTAAGTTCAATGATACCATTACCTTTTATGGTTTTGTAGAGAACACTATTGATAAGTGTATCTATATGAAGGTTAGTTGGAGTAAGTTCATTATTTTGGTACTGTATGTTGACGATATTCTTTTGGTTGGTAATGACTTGGGCTAGTTACATGATGTAAGAAATTTCTTTCTAATAACTTTGAAATGAAAGATATAGGTGAAGCATCCTATATAATTAGAATAGAACTATTCAGTGAAAGGACATATAGATTGTTAGGGTTGTCTCAAAAAGGATATATCAGTTAAGTATTAGAGAGATTTAGGATGGAAAAATGCTCAGCAAGGGTAGTTCCAATTCAGAAGAGGGATAAATTTAGTGAAATGCAATGTCCTAATAATGATTTAGAACGAAAGGAAATGGAATATATTCCCTATGCATCTATAGTTGAGAGTCTAATATATATTTTGATTTTTAATCTGATATCAAAGTAATCCCAGATTGGACCACTGGAAAGCTACAAAGAAAGTGCTATTTATAAGGCACCAAGGATTACATACTCACATACAGGAAATTAGATCACATAGAGGTGATTGGTTATTCAGATTCAGATTGTGCTGGTTATGTCAACTCAAAAAAATCTATCTTCAGTTATCTATTCTAACTAGCAAGAGGGGCAATTTCTTGTAAGAGTGGAAAACATTTTATCATTGTTACTTCCAACATGGAGGATTAATTTGTGGCATGCTTTGAGGCTACTATTCAAGCATTGTGGTTATAGAAATTTTCTTAGGCCTAGGTATTATAGATAGTATAGCTAGACCGCTAAGAATTTATGGTTATAATTCTGCAGCTATATTTTTCAATAAAATTTACAAGTATTTTAATGATGCTAAACACATAGATTTGAAATACTTATCAATCGAAAAAGAAGTGCAAAAAGATAAAATGTCAATTGAGCATATTGGAAGTGATCTAATGGTAGCAGATCCATTAACTAATGGTTACCATCTAAAACAATTACTGTCCATATTGAAAGGATAGGCATTATAAATAATTCCTTGCTAGTATGAGATCATATGATGTATATACATATATTTAGATATTTGCTATTATTGTTTTGGCACTTATGAATTCTATTAATGTTATGTTTTTGCTTAGCTGTTAGTTGTCACATTATGTTGTGTACATGCATTGTTTTATTGTGATGAAAAAATATGTTTTGAGAAAACATTAAAGTTGAGAATTAAAATAATTCTTGATTATAGTTAATTTGAGTTGAGTTGATTGTGTTATACTTGGAAGGAATCATATCATTAGATGACTTGTGACTACCATGATCCCATCATTGCAATTCATTCAAGTTTGATGGCTTGATAGATTCAATATATGGTGCACACTTGTGTTGTTTGATCATCAAGTAGTAACATGGGCCAAATGGGAGATTGTTAGATTAATTTACTAATCATAAAGTGTGGCCCATATGACTTTATTTGATTCTAATATGAAGTGAGCTTAAAATAATGGTTATTAGGCATGTAAAGAAAATTAGAATCATTAGGGTTAATTAATAAAACCCTTCCCTCTCCCTCCAGTCAAGTAACGTTAACAAATATCAAATAAACATACATTCTTGCATCATTGAAAAGAACGAAGAAAGGGAAGAAGGTGAGAGTGGATAAAGCTTTATTATAGAGAAGTATTTGCGATCAAGAAGGAATTCCACATATTGAGCATGGATCAAGGTTATGATTTCTTTCTTTTGTTTATAGCATGAATTTTAGGGTTTGAAGGTGTTCAATCAATTGTGTCATAGATGATCTTGGGTGAATTCTAGGCTTGAAATATTGCTTAAAATGTTAAAGATTAAAACTTACAATTTTATCTCCTTTTGGGTTACAGTTGATTTGAAATGTCCTGTGTTTATAAGAAATGGTTCATGACTCAACCTTTTGAATGAAAGTACAAGCCAGAACTTCATGTTCCTATTTTCTTAACAATTAAGATAGATGTATTCAATGTTGGGACATACATATCACGTACTCCCATTTTGTTTATTAACTTTAAAGTATAAAAGTAGCTAAAGGTATTGTTATGGGATAATTGGAGAAGACGATAGTATGACTTTCTCATTTGTCTTATATGTAAACAATGTTGTATTAATATTAAATAAGAGACATGCATCTTTGCATTGTAGTCCTTATTGTCATTGTTTGTTTCTTTTGATTCCTTACAATTATGTAATCATTGTTAAAATATAAATAATGTCATTGTCATATATCAGGGGATATATAACAACCAACATACCAAAAATATTTTTCTATCTGTATATGATCTCTTTTGCAGTTGTCTTTTACCTAGATTATTCTCTTATTAATTGGTATCAGAGCTCAGTTATGTTGCCTATTTGTAAGAAATTGCCTTATATTGTTAGATATTTTCCCAATTGGTAGAAAACAATTAATTGCATTTTAACGATTTTAAATAACTTATCGATTAAGTTACATAATTTGATCTAGATAAAGATAATAAAGTGGCCCAATATATGATCTAAGTTAATGAGTCGAAGTCTAAGAGGAAAATAGACCCTGATCAGTGTGAACCGAACCTATATTGTACCCATGTTGAGGAGGCCCAATATGGATGCTATATATAGAAGGTTAAGGTCTCCTGTAACTACTGTAACAAAACATGAACGTACGGATACTTGACCCATTTAGAGGTTAACATTTACAAAAATCTATAAAAAGGATTTAACGCATTGCATTGAGCAACTCTCATAAAGGTCTCAGTGGATTCGCACTCGTTATGGTCTTAAAAAGCTCTTTAGAAAGTTATGAAACTGAAATAAGGTATTTTCTGCATTTCTTCAAGATTTTTCTTTCACGTTCGATCTAGAATACGTAACTAAGGCTCATGTTATGTGTTACACATGGTATAAGAGTGGTTACATAATGGGTGGCTAAAAATAAAGGATTTTTTTTTATTTTTCTCTATAAGGATTTTAGACAATAAAATTTTGTTTTTTAGTTTTTTCTTGGATATTGATGTTTGAATGTTTGCTAAATATGATTAGCATTGAAAAACCAGTTGAAAACGAGCTCGAGAGTATGAACAATCGACTGAAATCTCATCTAAAATAGATTTTTTTTGTAAGGGCAAGAGACCATCGAGGCCGTGTGCCACACACACCCGACCGGTGAACAACATATATGCCAAACAGCAGGCAATACGTGTGTGGATGATGTACCACATGTCGACAGGTGCGATGCATGGGCCAGAGGATAAAGGCACGTGGGTGCACATCTGGCGCCTGTATTGAAGGTGCATTTAAGGTGGGCGTATGCACACCCACGTGCATGCCGACATCGGCTAATGAAGTGATAATGTCATCACACTAAAGGACAAAAACAAACTCAAAAAAGTTTATGAATTCTTATAAGGGTGTCTCGAGGCATTTTATGTCAATTCCAAGGTTTGGGGAATTTACAAATTGAGTTTTTAATTTTTTTGGATTAATTACATTGGTAATTTCAATTTAAAAAAAGGAATGAGGCTTTCTAAAGCCAGTTTTGAGTGAATTTTCATGCTTTGGATTACACATAAGGGAGGTACTTTAAGTTTTCATGTCTTGGGTCATAGGTTCAATGTTCGAAACAATATGATAATCACTCAGATTGAGATTTTTTCATGATAGAAGTCTCAAATAAACTTCATTGACAATCATTTCATCACGAGTATGTCATAATTAGAGTGCGCACCTGGTCTTTTGCATTTATTAATGGTACATTATCACATACCATATGCCCATACAGAATGTGAGGATAACATACAAGTGTATCCCTCATGTTTGTGGACCTTTTTGGGTACTAATAAGAATGTATTCATCATGGTGTTTTTACAGTCAGTATTTTAAATTGCTATGCTTGCATGTTGAGGGATGTCTTTTCTATTATGTTCAATTATTCTGCCCAAAGATGTTAGCATTACATGAGATTTTAAGATGTGCATAATGGCATTAGATGGAGGAAAGTCATTGCTTAAATGATCTACTCACTCACAGGTGGTAGTGTCATGAGAGTTAGTGGAATGTACTCTGATCGCTTTTATGTAGAGGTATAATTGCATATATTGTATATTCAACCCACACATGTTTCATAATATATATAATCGGATTCTAGGTACAGATACTATTTTATGGTTTAAGTATCATCGTTATCCAACATTTATGCTGATTATTACATTGTAATTTTACAGTCACCTTTTCTGTCAACAATATCAGTGTCACCATTGAAACCCTGATTGTTTTTAATTTGAAGAAGTGGATAGAGGATGTATTGATTGTAGTGGAGATGGAAAATATTAACATGACCATTTGTATGGATAGGCCATCTCTACCTACATCTAGCAACTCAGAGGTTGATAAAACAGCTTGGGATTGGTCGAATAGATCATGTTACATGACCATTAAGAGATCCATATCTGATCATCTGCTTAGTGGACTTCTGGAGACAAGCATAATGTGGTCATTTCTTAATAATGTCTCCCAGAGGTAATGGTCTTGACTAACGCTGAGATAAGTGCCTTGATGAAAGAATTATTCCCCACAAGGTACAGTAGAGAAGGGGGAGTGAGGGAGCACATATCAAGAATGATCTATCTCCTCAGTAAACTGAAGGCACTAAATATTCCTCTTCTTGATGTCTGCATAGTTTACCAGGCTTTAAGCACATTCTTTCCAGATTTTAATATTCTAGTTTTTACATATTACTCGTAAGATGAGGAATTAGACTTCAATGCTTTGATTACCTATAATGTTACCAAAGAGGAGAAGTTAAAGAATGTTACTCATAAGGTCCTCTCAGTAACCAAAGGAAAGGGAAAGTCCAAACCCAAAAGGGTCAAAGGTAAGAGGTCCAAATCTTCTCCACATGTTGATGCTAGTATATCTAGTTTTGGTAAGGGTCCAGGATTGCCAGAGGTATAAGCCTTGGAAGGAAATATAGAAACTGTCAGGTAACTCCTTGACTTATTAATTTATCAATCTAATTTTGCTATGGCCATATCCATTTCTTGGTGCTAAATAGTGGAGCATCTAATCATGTTGCCTCCATGATGAAGGGGTTCATATCAGGACAGAGCCAACTAAAGGGAAGGAGAAGATGATGGTTGGAAACAATGAAGAAGCAGATATAATATTTATAAAGGATGTATATTTTAACTTAGATGCAGGGTTCACTTTGGTTTTTACATGACATATTTTATATGCCATCTTTTAGACAGAATTTGATCTTTATATCAATTTTGGACAAAGAAGGTTATAGTTTTATAAGTAAGGCTTTTGTTGTACAACTGTCGTTTAATACAAAACATATTGGTACAACTTTATTATCATATAGTTTATATAGAATGTGTTTTACCTTGGAAAAGGCATATGCTTCTTCATATTTTGCCGAACAGGTCATGAAATTAAAGCCCTGATAAAGTTGTTATGGCATAAACGCTTAGGCTACATTTCCAGAGCTAGGGTTAAGAGATTGATTAAAGATAACAGTCTTACAACTCTGGCTTTTAATGATTTGGAAATATGTGTTGACTATTGAAGGGGTAAGTGGACCAAAATAAAGAAAAAGGTGGTTAACTCGAGCATCTAGTTTGTTAGACCTCATACATATAGATATCAGTGGACACTATATAGCTACGATGTACAATGCTAAGTATTTTTTGATATACATTAATGATTATTCCCATTATGGTTATATGTTCTAGATTAAGAAAAAGTCTAAAGTTTTTGAGAAATTAAAGATTTTCAAGACTAAAGTGGAGAACCAATTGGGAAAATTCATCAAGATTGTCAAACCTGATCGAAGGAGAGAGTATTATAGCAAACATGATGATTTTAGGACAAAAAAGGTTCGTTTACTTAGTATGTGGAATCTGTCGGACCCCGGGTTCGGAGTCTAACTCGCATGCAGAATATCTTAATACATAAGTTATCTCCCAAAGAGAACACCTTGACCATTATCGCATTATCTTTTCAAACTCCCCTTTTAAAGTCTCAGCTCAGCTCTTAGAATAGTTGACTAATCCATTCCTACCTTTCAACCTGAATCCCTCAATTATCAGCGTGGGTGAGTCCTCACTTTACACCTATACTTGCTTCGGAGCTATTAGTATAACTTCTCCTATAAGCAACCAAACTAGGGTTTCTTTAGATAGATAGAAAGAGAACTTTAAGAACTAAAATCTTCATGAAGACCTTGAAGACCCACTTTATCTTCTAAAGGGTCGAAAATGGGACAGAAGATACATGGTGAACAGTGACCCAGAGGATAGCATGAACAGTGTCACAGACGAAGTCTAGGAAACACAGACGATATTTTACAAATTTCATAACTTTCTCTAGAGGGATTGGTTCAGGGTATTCTTTATACGGTTTGAAAGAAGATTTCAAGGTCTACAACTTCCATGAAGACCTCAAAGGTTAATTCTATCTTCTAAGGGGTCAACAATGGGACAGAAGATACGCGGTGAACAGTAACCCAGACGATAGCGTGAACAGT
>JAOQMS010000005.1:14695348-14707198 GCA_027563885.1 Erythroxylum longipes
AATCAAAATTTTTATTTAATTATTTATATCTAATTAAATATATATTATAAATATCTAATTAATAAAATTTTCTGACGTTTATAATTTAAATATAATGGAAATATATATTTTTAAAAAAATTTAATCAAAAATTTTACCGACGGAAACCTTCATAATTTCCGTCAGTAAATGTCTATACACTATACCGATAGACAATATGATCCGTCGGTCATGAGTAAGCTTATTTACCGACGGACATAACATTACCGTCTGTAACTTTACCGACGGTATTAAAAACATTCTGATGCTAAATTTACATACAGTTTAGCAACTTACCGTCAGTAAAATTAGCGTTGGAAAATTAACTTTCTGTCGGTACGTTTACCGACAAAAAAGGTGTGACGGTTGGTAACTTTTCAGTTGAAATTACCGACAGTCATTTTATTCCATCGGTAAACTTACCGACGGAAAGCTTCTTTACCATCAGTAAGGTTAGCTACGGCCGAATCTCCGACGTTTTTGTCTGTCGGTATATTCCGTCGGTAATGTTTAATACCGACATAATATTTGTCATTTCCGTCGGTATTTTCCGTCGCTAACTCACTATTTTCTTGTAGTGTTAAATCATATCATATGTAAAAGAATTGATCATTTGATTATAAAGAATTAAGAACTAAGTTTTAAAAAAATTTAAGCACCACAAAGATAAACATACTAAAAACTCTCAATTAAAAGTAAGTTTATATACTCATTGGTAAATATGTGGATTGTTAGTTAAGGTATGATCTTCCTTTGCAATTAATAAGGATAGAAGAAGTTCCTTTTAGCTTGAATCTCAATTAAACTTCTTACTTTTAGCTTTTCAAATTATTCTCACTTAGAAGTTCTATCTATAAGGATAAAAGGAACGTCTTTTAATAGCTTGAAATGGGCCATCCCTTTTGTTGTCATTTATAGTACCTTTTTAAAAAATCTTTCATTCCTCGTGAGTAGTATATTATTATATAGTCGCCATCTTTATTGTTATTTGATTAAACACCTTATGTGCTATCAATATAAGCCAACAAAAATTAAAAAAAACTTCAAAGGTTAGCATATATTTGTTACTTTCTTAGCACATAAACAACTTACGTATATGTTAACATTTTGAACAGATATGTTAAGTTTACGAGCATTGAATAAGCTGTGGTTGTTAGTCCGTCCAGGTAAGTTGTCCAACTAATGTCCATATTTGTTTTAATTTAATAATACGCTATTTTTCTCGAGTTTTGTGACTTTGCAATTGAGAACTAAGTTTTGTGTCGTGGTTTACAAGATTCTTATAAACATAGGATGGTATATAGGCTAGAAACTCGTGATGCAGCTCCGATAAGGATTATCGATGAAAAATTTCACAAGCCTAGGAGTCACAGTGAAAACTTGCTTTCTCGATTCATATGATGTAATAATGCGCCACGTAACTTAATTAATAGTAACTTTTATTTTAACATAAAATTGAACAACAATTACATTAAATAATTAAGTTATCTTCTTTTATTGTATAGCTACATGGATAAAAGTTGGATGTCTCATCAGAAATGGTCTACCAAATACATAGAAGGAGTTAAGATTTTTATGCAATTTGTACAACATCAAATGGGTGATGAATGTCGTATTCATGATCCTTGCATTGATTGATTAAATTTCGACTTTCAAAATCAAGATGTTGTATATAATCACTTGTTAATCTGAGGCACAGATAAATTCTATAGTCCATTGCTTTATCATAGTGAACGTAAGGAAGCAAGTTGTAGTAGAAGTGGTGTTACAAGTTATGATGATAGTAACAATAATGATGTAGATGAGTTTGATGTTCATGACGATGGTGATGATGGGATTGTGAAGATTTTAGACGATTATGGGAATTATATGGAGACTATGAATGAAATATGTATGCCTAACATAATTGGTAGTATTATAAAAGAAAATTTTCATAAGTTATTGAAAGTTGCTCAAGAAGAATTATATCCAGGGTGCTTAAATTTCTAACAGCTATCTTTTGTTGTTAAGTTATTGCATTTGAAGGTTTATAATAAATGGAGTAATAAGTCTTTTGACATGTTAATTGACTTACTGAATGATGCATTACCTGTTGGACACAAATTACTGAAATCTTACTATGATGCAAAGAAAATGTTAAGGGACCTTTAATTAGGATCTATTTCAATTTATGCATGTAAGTATGAGTGTGTTCTATCTTGGAAGGAAAGTAAAGATTTTTAGGAGTGTCCGATTTGTGGTATATCAAGGTGGCAAGTGGATGATAAAAGAGGGAAAAAGATACCAAACAAAATCCTTCGATAATTTCCTATTAAACCGTAACTACAAAGACTTTTTATGTAAAAAAAGACATGGATATGAGGTGGCATTAAAAGAAATGCATTGATGATAACATTACACGTCATCCAGTAGACTCAATAGCATGGAAAGAATTTCATAGAAAGTTTCCATGGTTTGCACAGAATTGTCCTAATGTTCAACTTAGATTAGCCTCAGGTGGATTTAATCCTTTCATTAATATGAGTACATCACACATCATATGGCCTATTATTCTTGTGCCATACAATTTACCTCAATGGAAGTGTATGAAGAAGCCTTTTATGTTATTGTCTTTTCTTATTCCAAGACTTACTGCTCCTAGTAAGTATATCGATGTATACATGCAATCATTAATTGATGGTTTAAACGATCTATGGGAATTTGGATTACAAACTTTTCATGTTGTTTAAGGTGAAACATTTATAATGCATTTCATTGTTTTTTGGATTATAAATGACTTCCTAGCTTATGGGAATTTGTATAGGTGGAGCACTAAAAGGTATATGGCTTGTCCTATATGTAACCATCAAACTTATTCAATGAGGCTATTAAGTAAAATATTTTATACAGGAGTAACAAGTCTTTTGACATGTTAATTGACTTACTGAACGATGCATTACCTGTTGGACACAAATTGCTAAAATCTTACTATGATGCAAAGAAAATGTTAAGGGACCTTGGATTAGGATCTATTTCAATTTATGCATGTAAGTATGAGTGTGTTCTATTTTGGAAGGACAGTAAAGATTTTTAGGAGTGTCCAATTTGTGGTACATCAAGGTGGCAAGTGGATGATAGGAGAGGGAAAAAATACCAAATAAAATCCTTCGATAATTTCCTATTAAACCATAACTACAAAGACTTTTTATGTAAAAAAAAAGGCATGGATATGAGGTGGCATAAAGAGAAATGCATTAATGATAACATTACACGTCATCCAGTAGACTCAATAGTATGGAAAGAATTTCATAGAAAATTTCCATGGTTTGCACAGAATTGTCCTAATGTTCAACTTGGATTAGCCTCAGGTGGATTTAATCCTTTCATTAATATGAGTACATCACACATCATGTGGCCTATTATTCTTGTGCCATACAATTCACCTCAATGGAAGTGTATAAAGGAGCCTTTTATGTTATTGTCTTTGCTTATTCCAAGACTTACTGCTCCTAGTAAGTATATCGATGTATACATGCAATCATTAATTGATGGCTTAAACGACCTATGGGAATTTGGATTACAAACTTTTCATGTTGTTCAAGGTGAAACATTTATAATGCATGTCATTGTTTTTTGGATTATAAATGATTTCCTAGCTTATGGGAATTTGTATGGGTGGAGCACTAAAGGGTATATGGCTTGTCTTATATGTAACCATCAAACTTATTCAATGAGGCTATTAAGTAAAATATGTTATACAAGTCATCGTTGTTATTTGGAACATAAGCATAGATGGCGAAGAAGTAAATTGTTTAATGGCAAAGTAGAATTAGGTGAAGCTCCATTGCAGTTGTCTGGTGACGATATGGTTTAACAGTTATTACATTTGGGTGACATTACACCTGACATACAACCAAGTAACAGAAGGCGAAAGAGAAATGATGTTGAACTCAATTGGACTAAAAAAGGCATATTTTTCAATTTAGCATATTGGAAGAAATTACTATTGAGGCATAATTTTGGTGTGATGAATATTGAGAAAAATATTTGTAAGTCAATTTTAAGAACTATGATGGGAATGGATATGAAATCAAAAGACACAATTAAGGCTAGACTTGACTTGGAAGACATGAATATTACAAAAGAGTTGCATTTGAAAAGAAGAGATGATGTGTTATACATTATTCCCCCGACTTGTTACAACATGTCAAAAGGTAGTAGCAATCTTTCTGTCAATTTCTTCAATCAGTGAAGTTTCCTAATGGGTATGCATTAAATATAGGTCATTTTGTGAATATTAAAGAGGGAAAAGTATCAGGGTTGAAAAGCCACGATTGTCATGTACTTTTGCAACAATTACTTCCAGTTGGAATATGTGGGTGTTTGTCGAAGGATGTGTTTGTAACTTTGGGATAATTGGGAGAATTTTTTAAGCAATTATGTTGCAAAGCACTTAAAGTTGAAGAGCTTGACAAAATGAAAAAAGATATAGCTTTGATTCTATGTAAGCTTGAACTATTATTCCCTCATCGTTTTTTGATGTTGATTCATTTGGCAAATCACTTATCATATAAAGCAAAACCTTATAGACTGGGTCAATTTCAATGGATGTTCCCAATTGAAAGGTAATTCACATACACATTAAATTTTACTTTTTTCAAAGTTATTTGTTAGTAACAATTCTTAATATTTTATATTTTGTTCAAGTTTTATGCTCTCTCAAGCGTTATATTCGTAATAGAGCTTGTTTAGAAGGGTCTATTGTAGAGGCTTATATAGCAAATGAATGCTTGACATTTTTTTCAATATAATTAAGTGATGTGGAGACAAGATTTAATAGACTAGAACGTAACTTTAATTTTGATGAAGAGGGTGCGTTGTTAATTTTTCCTAAAAAGTAAGGCCATTTGGTGTGGGTAAATATGTTGAGTTAACAAAAGACAAATTCCAAATTGGCCATTGGTATATTTTGAACAATTGCAAGAAAGTCGATATATATATATATATATATATATATATAGAGAGAGAGAGAGAGAGAGAGAGAGAGAGAGAGTTTGTGTATTCCTTTTTGTCCAAACAATCATATTAGAATTTTGTCATTGAATCTCATTTCCTTACTGTCTTTTACTTTTTTAAATAGAGAGCATAAAGAGTCCATTCATAGCTAATGGATTATTAATGTTGAAGAAAGACATAAGCTGAAGTTTGTATTATAGTTTAGAAATCAAGTAAGTTACATATTGATTACATATTATGAACACATGACAATTTATATGTCAGAATAACTTTAATTTCATTTTTACATAACTATAACGTTTGACAAGTGGGCCTTATATTTGTGACAAAAAATATACAAATTGTATTGTTAATGGGGTGATATTTCACATATAAGCTTAAGATAGTCGATCTAGAAGCCAAAATTGTTGGGTTGTTGTTGAGAGATGTCATGAAAATGATTTTATTGACTTCTATGGTGTCATCTCTAAAATAATATAGTTTCACTACATCAAGGATAAAAATGTCATTCTATTTAAGTGCAAATGGTTTAATCATACTGACATGAAAGTGAATGAGAATATTACTTGCATAAATGTTAGTAAGACATGGTATGATAATGATCCTTTTACCCTTGCAAGCAAGTTAAGTAAGTTTTGTACCTCAATGATACTGTATTGGGTAGCAATTGGAAGCTTGTTCAAAAGTTTCAACACTAAAATGTCTTTGATTTTTGTGAAAAGGATAATGGTCAATTCAATGACGATGCAGATGAAGTTTATCAAGAGATTAGATTGAAGTTCAATAATGAAGGAAGATGCAGATATATCATCATCCATAGGAGAGATGTTGATCCCAACAAGTACAACTGGATGAAATCAAAACCAATTTTATTGTATAAAAAGATGAAGACTAATACTCAGGATGAATTAAATGACAATGATGATACTTTGGCTGAATATATTAGTGATAAAAAATCTAATGATGATGTAGTTAATGATGATGATTTTCAAAAGCTTGATCATGATGATTAAGTGTAAATAAATTGTTGATATTGTTTGAAATGTTATGTTCATATTTGACTTATGTTATTAATGTTTTACTTGTGTTTATTCAGGATGAATCAATGCGTTGGTGTTTGATTTATGTTTATGCCGAATTTTTAGTTTTGACTTATGTTTGACTTATATTCATATGGAATGTTGACATTTGAGTAAAGATTATATGTTATGTTGATATTTCATTTACTAATATTCAATATAATGGGACTTGGTAGAAACAAGAGAAAGAGGGTGGCAACAACTGAAGATGTTCCTTCCCCATAGCAACCAAATCAATCCGACCCTATCGATCAATAACCATCGATTTCATCCTCCAATAAAGGCAATCAACAATAACCTATATCTACCTTAATTAGTACTAAGGGATCTTCAGGTATGTTATTGTTAACCACCTATATTTACGGTTATGCTCAAATATATATTTAAATGTTTAATATGTTTTTTCTTATCATTATTTTTTGTTTTTAGGTCCCAATACCGGCATATGAAAAAGAGGTATGGTATCACTAAAGGATCTGAGTTGCAACGCATGAATGTTGCAATAAATAGCAAGTTGTCTGTGCATATTAACCCCACGCAACATCATCCTGTTGATAAGATCTAATTAGCAAAATTGTCTAGTGAGTTGGGAGTCATTGTCAGGAATGAATTACCTTGCCTTGAGCATGTCAGACAATTAAAGGAAGATAACTTGCTACAGAATGTTTTGGATAAAGTTTTGGTAATTTTTATTTAATTTTATTATATGTATTACGGTTTTACTTATTTAAAGAGTAAGTTAACTTATATGTGTTATTCCTAGATGAAGCTCAATATCATCGATATCGAGAACCCTGAAATTTCAAGCTGTTTCAGTTCATTGTTGAAACAAAGGGCAAAGGATCATCATTATCGGCTTCATAAATACTACAAGTCTTTTCCTTCGGATGAGGAGGCAAGGAGACATTTTCCAAAATGAGTGACTCCAGAAAATTGGAGTGAAATGTGTGATTATTGGGCTTCTACGAAGGTTAAGGTTTGTCTTCATTCTCTTCATATCTCCTTCCATTAATTTTGTTTTTGTATTTAATGACTATTTCTTCTCTTTATTTAGGAAAAGTGTGAGAAAGCTAAGGTTAATAGAGAAAAAATGAAAACTCCTCATAACACTGGCTCCAAATCATTTATTGTCGTACAACAAGAATTTGTAATTGTAATGTTTAGAAGTTATTATCCTATTAGTTAATACAATATAAAAATTATGTTCCAATTTTTTTAATTCATATAATAGAGTCAGACTCAAATCCATGGAAAAAAGTGTTATAAGATCACACTCTACCAGTTGACACATTATAAGGAAGGTGGAGGCTAGATGTCTGACGAGGCACAAAATAATTATTTAAGTATAAAAATTTTAATTTTAGAGTTTATTTATTTATGTAATACTAAGTAATAATATTTGAATTACATTTCGATTTTATGCTTTAAATTGTAGGAGAAGATGCAGGAGTTGTTGCAGAGGTCATTACTGATGGGAATGAGCCTGATGTGAATGACATTTACAATAATGTCTTTAGTACAAAATCAGGGTATATCAAAGGTCTTGGGCATGGCCCTAAGCCAATTGGTTCATCATCGTCATGACCAGCATATGTAACGACACTTTAAAGAGAGAATTGGTAGCTTAAGGCTCAGTTACAATGTAATGAAGAAAAGTTAGATTGTAATCAAGAAAAATTACAACGTAATAAGCAAAAACTAAACCGTACTTAAAAAGGTTGACCAAGTTAAAAAAGATGGTCAAACAAATACTTAGGTCACAGTATATCAATAGTAATGACAATGAGGAGTCTTAGTTTATCGATAATTTTTTTCTTAAGTTCTGTAATTAACATTTAATTACATGTTTTTGTATAAAATGCATTTCATTTTAATTATGAAATATTTTTATTTTAATTAAATTTATTATTATTTAAACAATATGTCACTAACAATAATTACAAAATGTGACTAAATTATAATTATTCAAACCATGTTAAAAATAATAACATCAACTAAAAATGTTGTTAATAATTATAATTAAATATTAAATTGGTAATAAGGAAGGTAAATTAAAAATAAATATTCATCACCAAATCTTTTTACCTACACTTTACAGAATGTATCTAATAACATTTATCTACACTCTAATTTTAGTAGCTAAGCATATTTTGTTACGACAATAAATCGTCAGTAAATATTATTATCTATGCCTATGTTAATGAAGCTCATTACCTTTACCTAACAAACTTAAATGTGGCAATAAGTAATCTAAGACTATTTCTCCTTTGGTCATCTATTCTTATTAACGACGAAGGGATGATCGTATCAAAATCTTTTGGGTCATGATTCCTTTCAAACATTGCAGATAATTTTTTGCTACTAGGCTTTTGTGACCATTTATTTAACGATTTTTTTCGTTGCTAAATACTTTTTACAATAATTTTTTTTTAGCGACGCTATATTTGGGTACCAAAACCCTTCTCTATTGTAGTGCCATTTATCTCTCTCTACTTGTGTCTTAAGACACCTACTTTGTGAGAGAGATATCTTATGCAATATAGGTAAGAATTCCCTCTTGGAATTCTCCATGCTAAACTTCTTTAATACTTTATCTATGTACATGGATTGGGATAACCAAAGCAACCTTTTTGATATCCAAGCAACCTCTTTGATATATCTCTATGGATCTTTATTGTTACAATATAAGCTACTTCTCCCATATCCTTTATAGAGAAGTTCTTGGATAACCAAATCTTTATTGACTGGAGCATTAGTATATCAGATTCCAATTAGCAATATGTCATCCACATATAGCACTAGGAAATTGACTGCACTCTAACTAACCTTCTTATATACATATCGTTTATCCATATTTTTTATAAAATTAAACTCTTTGAATTTCTTATCAAAATAGATATTTCAACTTGGTGACACTTGGTTAAGTCCATAAATAGACTTTCACAACTTACATACTTGATTAGGAAATTTCTTTAATTTAAAACCCTCAGGTTATGTCATATATACATCCACCAGTAAATCCCCATTAAGAAATGTTATTTTGACATCCATTTACTATATTTCATAATCATGAAATATGACTATTATCAATAAGATCTTTATAAATTTAATTATAGCTACTGACAAAACAGTTTCGTCAAAATCAACTCCTTGTTTTTGTTTGTAACCTTTAGCCACTAACCTTGCTTTGTATCTATGTACATTACCATCAATGTTAGTTTTTCTCTTAAAAACCCACTTGCTTTTAATAGGTACAATACCATCAAGTGCATCCATTAAAATCTATACTTGACTAGTATACATGGATTCTATTTCAGATCTCATAGCTTTATGCCATTGTAAAGAATCAATATCAGATAATGCTTCTTTAAAAGTAATAGGCTCATCATATATAAGTGATACATTATCCTTCCCTTTTTTAATATATAGATGTGATACATTATCCTTCCCTTTTTTAATATATAGATCTAATTTAGTAGGGGAAGACGTATCCTACTATTGCGTTGTGGACTATGTGTCTCTTGACCCCTTAGTTATACATCATATGTATAAACTTGAGATTCTTGTTTCATCTATATATGAATTTGTGGCTCTTAATCTTTTGTAAATTTTACCTCACCCCCGCTACTTTCCTTGAGAATAAATTCTCTTTCTAAGAATGTAGTATGTCTTGATATGAATACCTTTTGCTCAAGAGGATAGTAAAATTAATATCTGATACTCTCTTTCAAATACCCTACAAATTTGCATTTATTTGATTTAGCTTGAAGCTTATCAGATATTGAACGCTCACATAAGCATCACTCCCTAAATATTTAAGTGTGACAACCTTATTCTACTACCAGTCGATATCTTATATGGTGTCTAGTCAACCAATTGGATGGAACGCTATTCAAAAGGTAACTAGTAGGTTCAATGGCATAACCCCCAGTGGAGACAAAAAGGACTATATTACTTATCATAGAATGTACCATATCTAATAGAGTATGATTTCTCCTCTTAAATACTCCATTATGTTGTGAAGTTTCAGAAGGAGTCCATTATGAGAGAATCCCACTCTTTTTTAAGTAACCAAGAAACTCGTGGTCCAAGTATTCACCACCTTGATATGATCTAAGTGTCTTAATACTTTTACCATTTGTTTCTCAATCTCAATTCTAAATTCTTTCAACTTTTTAAATGATTCAGACTTTTGTTTCATTAAGTACACATAGCCATATCTAGAAAGATCATCTATGAGCATAATAAAATCTGAGAATTCATCTTTAGCATAAGTAGACATAGGGCCACATACATCTAAATGTATAAGCTTTAGTAACTCATTGGCACATTCTCCCTTTCCACTAAAGGGTAGTTTGGTCATCTTTTCCAACAAATAAGATTCACAAATTTCATATGATTCATAATCAAAAGGATCTAAATACCCTTTTTATATAACTTTATGATTCTAGTTTCATTGATATAACTAAACCTATAATGCCATAAATAAGATAGATTTTGGTTATTTAAGATCCTTTTCTTACTATTTATGTTAAAGATTAACCTTTCAAGATCTAATTCATATAAATCATTTGTAAGTAATGTAGATCTATAATAAACATCATCTTTATAAAAAGAACAACTCTTATTATTAATAATAAAGACAAATCCATTCAAACATAAATAAGAAATAGAAATGTTGTTTTTAGTAAAAATTGGAACATAATAACAAGTCTTCAGTTCTAGTTTAAGGTCAGAAGGAAAAAATATACTACAAGTTCCTATAACTAATGCAATAACTCTTGCTCCATTACCAACTAGCAAGTCCACTTCGCCTTTCCTCAGCGATCTACTACTTGTTAACATCTGCATGTCATTAAAAATATGAAAACAATATCCAATATCTAATACTTAAGAATCTGGAACACAAGTAGAAAGATTGATCTTAGTCATAAATAAACTTAAAGAAACAACTTCCTTAAGCTTATCATCTTTCAAGGTAGCAAGATCAGCTGGGCAGTTCCTTTTCTAGTGTCCAGTGATTCCATAGTGAAAACATGTGCTCTTTTCATTGCTCTTCTTCTTAACACCACCTTTTAGCTTTGCTACTCTAACAAAAGCCTTATGTTTCTTATTATTATTCTTCTTAGAGCCCTATTTCTTACTATTGGCATAATCCCCAACTAGAAAAGAATTGGGTTCTTTCTTAAGGCACCCTTTTATAATCTTTATTCAACAGTTCAAGCAATGACATACATGGAAGTTTATAATGAACTATGAAAAGCTCAAACTAAGATACTGTAATGCCAAATGAACGCCCAACTCATGGTCCATGACAAAACCTAATTGGCCTAATTTTTCAATATAGTCAATCATCTTCAGCACGTGTAAGTTCACTGAAGATCCTTCTACCATCTTACTTTAAAATAATGCTTTGGTGAACCGATACCTCTCTACCCTAGTTTATGTAGTAAACAACTCACTGAAGATCCATTTTCTCATGTTGCCTTTGAAGCTTTAGATACATACTAGCTAACTTCACAAATGTAGCTTGTTTAAATTCATCAATATAAAGTTAATATCTCTCTCAAATCTCATCAGTCGCATCTAAATTAGGCTCTGGATGTTGGCCCTCGAAATATTTTGTCGAATTAAGCATGATAATTATGGAATAAGCATGGAAGTTGAATTTTTGCCTTAGTATGAATTATAAGGTCATGATAGAATTATTATTGGATTTAATTATTTATTTCAATGTTGATTTTATTTCATTAGTTAG
>JAOQMS010000005.1:14711052-14727703 GCA_027563885.1 Erythroxylum longipes
TATTTTTGTGTGTGAGGGAAACACTTAAACACTTGTGTGCGCGTGAGGTGTTCGAGGGCTAACGGATTTGTTCGGCGTCATTCACGTGAGAAAGATGAATCTTGCGTAAGCGGACCGAAGCGAGATTGCCACACAAAGGTGGGCACGACTTGTAATGAAAGTTCGGGTTCAAAGTAGACCTTTGTGACAACCGGTATGATGTTTAACCATTTTGGATTCACATCCATATTGTTGTGATACTTCGGCATTTTTAGAACAACATAATTGTATATTTTTATGTCTTAATGTGAGTTTTAATTGTGTCTCTAAACATTGTTCGACTAAAATTTCGTGAGCTGTAAGAATGACGCCTCCTAAATTATAACTTATATTTTTATTGTCTATTTGTTCTTGAAATTTTACTGCCACTTTTTGATTCATAGGATATAGTAATTTTTGGATAAAAATATGGATATACATTTCTTGTTCTGCTCTAGTTAGTTTATAATAATATTTTTTTAAATTCACAAATAAATTATCACATATTTGCATATTATTTAAATGTCTTAAAGCGTTAAGTCCTTCATTTTGTGATACTTCTTGTTTAAATGCAAGAATATCTTTACCTAAAAATTCTTTACAAATTTCTCCTGATATAACATGAAATGTTTGAAGATTACTTGTTGTAGTTTGATACAGGTTCCTTTTGCATTATCTAATAAAAATTTTTGAACAATTCCAAAGGTTTTATATGTAATAAAATTCCATAATAATTCTTTATTTTCTAATTCACCAAAGTGCTTTTCAATTTGAATTAATAATTGTAATTTATTGGCCCAGTCAATGATTAATTGTTCTGGATGTAATGCACAATCTAAATTTAAGATTCCATCAACTCCTAATGTAATATGTTTAGGAGTATATTCAGTAGGGTATTTTTGAATTTTTGAGCCCTTTTGATAATAACCATGTTGATTAATAAAATCATCTGATTTCCATTGATAAGAATGTTGTTGGTCTTTTTTCCGTTTATCACCACTTAGTTGTTTAGTTTTTACACGTTGTTCGCCAGATTTACTACTTTTGGGTTGATCTATATAAACTTCTTCATCTGATTCATATCCATATATAATTTCATCCTTATCTGTTATTTGGTTAATATTTTCAATATTAGTACTTAATGTAAGTTTTGTACTAATTGAGTAATTTCAGATAATTGAGATTGTATATTTTGTTCAACTTGTTCTAATGATTCGGGTTCAATACTATTATTTACTATTATATCTTCCATGGTTTTATTAATGTAATAGGCTCTGATACCACGTGTTAGGGAGATTCTATGTAAATAATTCTGCTAAATAACGTGAAAAAATGGTTTGATAACGCCCTAACCCTAACACGTGTTTTCGTTAGCAAAACGGTATCAAAACTTACAAGTGACTCCCACGTCTTGTGTTCGAATCGTGTCGTAATGATCTTGCGCTCAATCGTTCAGTACAGGGTAGTATGGGCTACTCGCAGCGGAAACGTAGTGGACTTATAAGATTTGATAATGCCCTAACCCTAACACGGGTTAGGGCGTTATCAAATCTTATAAGCCCACCACGTTTCCGCCCCACCACGTTTCCGAGACAGCCCACGCTTCTGCGAGTAGCCCATACTATCCCGTACTGAACGATCGAGCACAAGATCATTACGACACGATTCGAACACAAAACGTGGGAGTCATCTGTAAACTCTGATACCACTTTGTTAACAAAAATACGTGTTAGGGTTAGAGCGTTATCAAATCTTACACACATATATATGTATATATATATATGTGTGTGTGTATATATATATGTATATATATATAATTTAACAAATATATGAGCTTGTTAGTTAGAAAACTGCTTAAATTTTATAAACATCCGATTTAACTCCCTTTTGAGACCCATTAGGAACTAACAAGCTATAATGGCTTCCCCCCGTAGAGTAGTGGTATAACACCGCTCGCCACTTGGCGCTAAACACTACCCCTTTTAAGGTTTTATATGGTTACCCACCACCAATCCACATACCCTATTTTACTAAGGATTTCAAACTATTGACGTAGGATACCCTACTTAGAGAGAGGACAGCAACCGTCCAAGTTATGAAGTTCCACCTTTTAGTGTACACAAGATGGAATGAAGCAACCATCCGCAGATGACTCGTTTGTTTACGTTCAGAAACTAAGATGCCCCCGAGACTTGCATTCTCTTTCTGTCCTTTTGATGCCAAGTCACAAGGTCTATACTCCATACATCAAATGTTGAAATAATCTTTTATGCACTTTTGAGCTATATATTACAATCTTTTGTCAACCCTATACAAAAACAAAATCCACCCAAAATTTATCCCCTAGCATATTAAGTTTGATTGGAGGGTTAAAGGTAGCAACCATCATACCTCATTCACTTCAATATTTGGAATCCAAAACATGATTAGCCTAGTTATGGGATTTGGCAAAAAGTAGCCTACAAAGCCCTAAGTTATCAAAACAAACCATTTTGACGGTGTTAGGGACGGACCAGACGTGCGTATACTGAGCTCCTACTAATGCTAGCCTGCAGTCCAAAATTTATAGTTGGGTGAAGAAGTTCAGCTTGTGGAAATGAGCCATTAGATGGCACATCCAGCAGAAGATCGTGCTCAGAATTTTCATTCACAAAAGGAAGAGAATCCAGCATAAGGGAGCCACCATCTGGAGGCATGGTAAATAGGCTTCTTGGACTGAAGCAAGATCCATCATTATCCGTAAGGTCTTTGTTTTCATATGTAGCCTTCATGACAAACCTTTTGGGACTCTTTATCGCTATTCCTTCTGCGGAAAAATTTCTTTGAGAACGTTCCTGATGTAAATTATGAACAACTTCTACAACAACACAATACAATATCTATGTATCTCCTGGTAATTGACCTCCTACGTACCAAAACTATAAAGGCGTGTATAACTGCAAGATTCCAGGGACTTGTCATATTTTTTTGGTAGAGGATTATTAAAAATTAGGATATGGCTTCTTAGCCCTCTCAATATTAACATAAATTAAGAAATTAAGAAGAAAAGCTGTCACTCAACAATACATAGTGACCAGCAAATATTGGCTAACCTGGAAGCTTTAGAATTAACTTTTCACATTCCTTCTTGGCAGCGGTAGAACTATTTCTTGCAATGCCATTTGGTTCCTTTGCAACCAGCAACTTCACACTACCAACTGTAGACTTCTACATCCAAAGAGAGGCTTAATAGGACAAGTAGATAGAACATCACAAGGAACTAAATCACAGACAATATCATATGCTACACACTTCTACCATAAACAGATCAATCAAACCTTTAGTTCCCGATATGATTCCACCCATTTGGATTTCGAAAAATTGGATAATGCCAGCCTTTTTACAGCCATACAATCTTCGGGTTTTGCTCCTGATAAGGAAAGATCAAAAACACCTTCTGCAAGCAGTTGTTGATACAAATCCATGTCCTCCTTAAATTGCGGACTATCAAACATATTTTTGAGGCTGCAAATGCAAACGAAATGATTTTAATCTTCAATCACCACTGAACTTCTATAAACTGGATTCCTCAAGTGATATAGAATGTATCTAGATGATGCCCACTTACTTCATCTAACATTCTCAAATACTATAAATGAATTGCACAAATACAGAAAACAAAAGGCACGAATATTGCGCAATGAATTTTTGCACAACAAATATTACTAGAATAAGTGAGATGGTTGGCATATTTCCGCAAATCAATTGAATATGCCAGTTGCCAAAGGTGGAACTTTTAGCAATATTGCATAAAAGTTAGCAGTTGCTTGTGCTCCCATTGCCCACCCCCAAAATGTAATAATATGATCATTGTCCTATCAAACTGACAGCTACTACCCACAGCGGCAGAGTACAAACCTGTCAGGAAGTTTGGCAGTGTCAACAGGAGGTAGATATTTTACCAACTGCTGCTGCTCTTCAGTAGTCAAGTTTCTACCGAACTCCTCGAAAGTAAGAATATCCTGAAACATAAATGCACTGAATCGTGTCAAACACCACTGAAGTCTATATTAAATATTAAAAGTGCACAGTTTTGATATATCTTAACATTTAAGAATCATTTGATTGAGGTTCATAAGACAAGAAAGAAAAATAGAAGATACATTTCACAATAGTGAAGTATCAAAATGCAGAATCTTGAGATGGTATAGAAAATAAGTTGTAATTTCCAGAAGTAATTGACAAAAATCAGAATTCTTGTACTCCACAAACAAGGATAATGATTACAGACAAGAATAGGACGACAATAATATCAGATATGAAAAGAATGGCTCTAAAAAACCATCAACAACTAAGGAAACGTAACTTACATTTAAATCAACATTACATAGTATTGAAACATGATTTCCCAGGATTTGAAATTTCTCTGGCAGAGGCTTGTCCCTGAAATTCCAAATGACAAAGATTAACCATAGCGAAAGTAAAATTTATGGATTCTTTTAATGCCAGTGGGTAATAGTTCCACAAGTTTCTTTCTGTTCTTCACAATAGAACTGCAGACATACTCAGTTAAAACAGTCATTCACTTGCTGGCTGATTTTATGTATACCCAGATCAAAGATCCATTGATCTATGCAGGTAGCAAAACCAATTTTATATTTGCTTTCCCTTTTATTCATCTGAGAGACCAAAACAAGTATATACATGTTTGTAAATTAAACTGTTAGGAGATATGGTTAGCTGCTAAGAACTATTAACAAAAATATTCAGGTACTTCAATGACATAAGGAAAACATAGTTCTTGCAAGACATTCAGATATTTTAATGAACTCAGGAAATCATAGCTCTTGCAAGTTAAAACCATTTGGAAGTATACCTCTTTAGGTCCTCTAGCTGCATTCCAAGTTCAAAAGGACTTGTATATTTTCCAACAACAGAATAGGCTCTGCTTATGCTCTTGCTCTCACTATAAATAGGACGGCTCATAACTTGTGAATAAGCCTCACTTGTTGAGTATTGTTTGTTCTCAACAGAAAGGGAGCTAGCTTCAGATTCCTCATCTCGAGCTATTGAACTTGGATGTCTAATCAGAACACTCCCATGTCCAATCTCAACAGAAAACATTGGTGTTTCACTCTCCAAAAGCAAATCTTCTACAGAAGAGCCAGAGACACATGACGATTGTTGTTCATATAATATAGTATGAAGATCTTTGGCAAGTTTTTCAACATGAGATTGCTTCGGGCGATTGACGCATGTCCTCTTCTTAGAAGGTACCATTGCATCCCACACAATTGATTGGACTGGACCTACGAAAAGTGCAACACACAATGCTTAAGTGAAGGCATTCACAAGGACAGGAACACAATAAAAACTATCAGTATCTGTCGTGAAGTATTTAGTCATCTAGTGCTTTGATTTGACAAAAATCACATAAGGAAGCCACTTCTGCTCCCTGAAAGTCAAAGACTTTGGTTCTCTGTGAGATAATTTGCTGCAGCAATAATAATGTCATTATCTATCTCCTTTCTTGGCTTTTTTTCTCACCTCCACCACCATTTTAGAATTGTTTTTAGGGATTTATGATACCTTATGCCAATTACCATGATTCAGATTTGTGAATATAAACCAAAAACTCTAACTAATTATAGAACAGAATAGTTGATTATGATCCCTTTTAAGTTTGCCCCCAATTTTTGATAATGAAGAAAAGCAGGAAATAAGATTAACTTTGGTCAGTATTCAACCTGTCAAATCACTTGCATTGCCGCTGCCACACTGAGCACAGCTCTCAGAGTTGGATATGGCTGATCCAGAACTTGATCTATTACTAGTATCTTCAACTAAAGCCTTTTGGTAACCCTGGTTGTAGTCTGGATTAACAACTCCAACCACCCCACTAGCATGGTTTGGCTTTCTTTTCAGCTGTTTAACTTCTTTGTTCTTATTTATGGATATGTTTTGCATTCTAGTAGCCCTGTTGTCCTCGTAATCATCAACATCTGCTCGAGCATGAAGAGGAGTATAATTGGCAAGTGTTCCTTTTGTTCTCCATCTCGATCCACAAGCATTGCATAATACTGGCTTCTCAGGAGGCCCATTGCGCCAAAGAGGTGTGTCTAAACCAGATAATTGTTCAAAAACATGTTAGATATTGACATCAAATAGAACAACAGAGAGAGTCATCCAGATTCAGTAGGTACAGGTAAAATGTTGGTGCTTTTTTATGGAAGACGAATTTTAACAATAGAAGAAACAAGAGAGTTTACTGATTTCGACTAATTTAGCCATGAAGCAATATATTATGCACAAACAATTTGTCTAGTAAGTAGAGCTATAATTAACACAATTAAGTAAATCAAACCAGAACAAGGCCTCATTAAATAAGGATCACTTTCTCAAAAAGCAGGACTAATACAAAATCTCCTGGACATAAGCATAAACCATTGAAGGTCACTTTGAGCTCAAAGGGGGGAAAAATTTGACATCAGCATATCATTCACAGGAATCAGAAAGGAATAAAAAAAATGAGATCCTTGATTGTATACTCATTACACGAGAGGAGAACAGGACAGCTATGTTTAGAATTTAGAAACTTCTGAACAAGTAAAATAATATTTCAGGAAGGATGGGAATATATCTAACATGACAATGATCGTTAAGAAAACTTATTCTGGTTTGTGCATTCCTTTTGTACAATTTCCAATTAAAACCACAAGTCCAAGCTGCCACTACCATGAAAAAGAAATGGAAAAGAAAAGAGCTGATGCTTTTCTAAACAATGGAGGATGAAAGGTGAACGCGTGCTACTGTCGCTAACTTCACTACAAAAAAGAACACCTGAAGAGTGAGTACAAAAACCCTTTTGAACTAGTTCGTCATTTATCAGACAAGAAATTTTAGTTGAAAGTTGAAACTAAATTAGCATAAAATGAGTGTTAGTAGTAACGTAAAACTCAATTTGGAAAAATGGATTACCCTAACCAGCTAAATCATATACCGTGCAAAGTCTAAACTACTGGTACTTATTCACATCAAAAATAGATGTCACAAAATGATGATACCCTCAATAAAATTAAAGCAAGTGGCATCCTAAGGTTCAGATTTGAATCAAGAATTTATACAACGTTGCTTATCATCTGCAGAGATTCAATTGAACAAGTTCAAGGCTTTAGCAACGACGATGAGCTTTACAATGTACTTTTAGAGTTCCAGAGTCAATGCTTGACCTTAACATAGTTCGTAACAGAGAATACAGGCAGCTCTACAATGAAACTAACAGCATATCAAAGCCCCTTATTTGATTTGATCAATTTCATAGGAACACGAACAGAAAAATTACAATTTTTACTTGGTATCCAAGCTCGTTACATTGTTTGGAAGAAACAAGAAGGAGGCCGCTAATCCTATCCAGTCTATCCAATGACCCAGTATAAAGAGACTCCAAACTTAATTCCTATAAACGGAGGATATTTCAAACTATATTAGAAGGTTAAAGCAACAACGTCAGAAACCAGAAGTCTATGAACTAGCAAATGAACTCATGAGAACTCGAATCCATATCTCGTTTGTTAAAGAAGAAAAAAAAAGGCATCCAATCAAAATTAATACACGTGCACAAATGAAGACATAAAAAGAAAGAAAACGAAAGCTTTCGATGTAATATCCTTGTCCAGGTAATACCTTGTGTATTACAAATGGTCGTACTGTTCATTGGTACGATGAAACCATTAACAAGAATACTTGATTGCAAATGGTGAAGTCGGTGAAAACCTTTCCCATATCATTAAAGAAAAAAAAATGGAGAAACAAGAACTCACTTGCAGCTCCACAGTGACAGCAAGGTCCTTGCTTGCCCATGTCTTTCTTTTCTTTTCTTTTTTCCCCCTTAAGTGAAGGAAATGGAAATCCAAGGACAATTTTTACAAACAAGAAAACTGATTATACCAACACAAAAACTTTACAAAAACAGAAGACGTTTATCGGAATTTTAAAAAAAATTTGTTTGATATCTTCAACCCTTTATACGTCTATACAAAAACTACTTGATACATGAGGCTTTTTTTTAATTCAATAAAACAAAACCAGAAAAGGTGTTTGCCAAAAGAAGAGACCAGAACTCAGAAATCCAGAAGAGCTTGCATGTCTTAATAGCTCAGAAAATCACAGAAAACCAGTAAAAAGAAGAAGAGACTCGATATGATTTCGATGGGTAATTTCAGGTGGGAATATGTCCAATCCAATGGGGAGGAGAAAAGACCATCTCAAGGAATCAAATAAATGGCTGTGAAAAAGGAAGAAAGTGAAATGTGAGGGGAGAGAGAGAAGGCAAATGTATGTATGGGTGGTGTGTGTATATGAGTATGACGTCTCCACTAGTTGTATTCTATTCTATGTGAAGTAAATGTTGGAGCTTTCTTTGCTTTGCAATCTTTTTCTTGTCGATGATGTGATTCAATTCTTAATTTCTGTTATTCTTATGTCTTACATTATTGATTTTTTCCCAATATTAGGGGTAGAGATAGAGAGAATATGATTGCATATATCCTGCTCTTACGATTTAATTGTCCCATATTAATAATTAAAAAGACTGAAGTAAAATTTATAAGCTTATAAACTTTCTCACTTTTTAAATTAGCTTTTGGGTTGGTTCCTGTTAACCGCAAACTTTTCTGTTTCTATTGTATATGAAGTAGTCTGTTTTTTTTTCCCTCGGAAAAGAGGAAATAATTCAACGTTTTCGGATTTTCCTTATCAAATTTTGACACAAAAAAGAAGAAGAAGAAAACTATGTGTTTAGTTTAGCGAACAACAGAACAAAGAAAAATGTTTGGCTTCTCTTTTATTCTTTTACCTTATCTTTTTCTTATATAAATAAAATATTGTTGCATATTGCGATGACATGATGTTTTTTGAGAATAAGTGGGTTCTTTTCCGCATGAGCTCAAAGGATCGCATCGTCGCTTTCTCATTGGCTAGAGAATTTTCAAATTGGACCCCACCTAACCTGATTTGCCTTTGATCCTAAGCCTGTGGTTATGAAGGTGGTCGTCAGCAGATGTGATTCAACAATTCTGGTACTGTATCACTGCTTTTTGTAAAAGCTAAACTATATTTCAATGACTTTCCACAATTTTAGCAACATCTTTTGAATTTAGGACCAACCCTGTGCATGATAAATACGCTAGTGGGTATCACCTGAATTTGACCCACCAAGCATTGGTGCCATTGGTGTTAACTTTTAGCTTGTGAATAAGTTTCCGTTCTATTCACCTCAAATTAAACTTAATCCCAATACATAAATTATTCACAACATGATGAAATTTTGATCCAACGGTTGAGATTCGTCTACCTTTTGGACTTGACCTAGTGATAGGTAAAAAGAAAGAAATCTCAAAGGTCATGTGCAAACCCATGACTTTTTCTCATGGGGTTTTACTTATTAATTACATTACTTATTAATGACCTAGTGACAGGTAAAAAGAAAGTATGTCCTCACTCCCGTCATACTTCAATACATTAAATTACATTATTTTATTAATGTTTTCCAAGTAATTTTAATATGAATAAGAACAAAATAAATATTTTTTCCATTTTAAACAGGAAGTCTTCATAAAAAATATCTTTAAATAAAAAATATATAATATAAAAACAATGAGATAGTAATAATTTTGTGTCCCTAATGATGATTTAATTAGGGGAGCAAGTCTCACAAAAAAATTATTGGCAGAGATTTTTAATTAAATTTGGGGAGTTTAATTAGGGGAGCAAGTCTCACAAAAAAATTATTGGCAGAGGTTTTTAATTAAATGTGGGGAGTTTTCACTCTTAGAAACATCATCATTAACACTTAATTAAAGTCTCGTTGAGATAAAGCGCAGAATCTAGAAAGATTCAATAATACGCAGTCTTACCCATAACTAGTAGAAGTAAAGAAATTAAATAATGGAAAATAAAAAATATCAAAAATTATAAATAACAATTAATTTGGATTCGTTAAATAATTGATTTTATTAAATAAAACATTTAAATAATAATAATTTTTTTATAGGTAACATGTAGTGTTCATAATTTTTAAGGCCATCGGTCACCACTAACAGTTGAAATTTGCATACTTTATAGGAAAGGTATGCAATATGATAAAATTATTTAAAGGAAATGCATTCAGTCTAATTGGTGGATCCCAAGCATACCTACCAATTCTCTTACCTTCCAGACTTCAGCTTGCCTTCTCTTATTTAATTAATTTTGGCCATTAAAATTCCCCTTTGAAGTATAATCTAATGTGTGAGCACTCGCATTGAGATGAAAACAAAACTTCATACTTGAAGTGCTCCATCATTCACAATTCTCCAGCCCTCACAAGAAGTAACCAAAATCCAAGTCATAAACATCAGCCAACCATGTGGTTCCATCGCATTCCAAGTGCCTCGTGTAAATCTAGGATGATAAGGTGTGCAATTGGAGCCATATACTACACCATAGTAAATTCTCCTGGCAATCTTGATGGAATAAACAAAGAAAAAGAAGTCGTATGTAGGATTTGACTAGGGGAGAAAGTGAAAACGTAGTTACCTTTACTCCGATACAATCAATGTTCACATTTTCTCTCAGTCTTTTGTATACAGTGCAATAAGTATTCCCAACATTCTTACCAATTTCACTTATCTTTTTCTTTAATTATTATGCATAAATTTTTTCAATAATATAGAAAATAACTATTATTAGCAAACAAGTGTTGAGTGCCTAAGTACGAATTTCCATATTTTTAAAGTTTTTTTAGTGTCGTATTCAGTGTTGTAGGGTCTAAAAATTAGGCAAATACTTTCAATGGATTTATTTAATTGAAATATCATATGCCCTCAACTTCGTAGAATTTTTTTAGCGCAAATTTGAAGCTTATACATTACCATATTCTTCATCAAAGTTAATATAATTTGAAGGAGTTAATCTTAAGAAGGGTAAAGAAGCATACTACAAAACAATATATAACCTTTCAAAGTCCAAAATTTCAGTTAACCTTCATTTGATCACTTGCTCTCTCATAAGTTTTGTAAGCTAAAATAATTTCCTTTATCCAAGAAACAGTTATATCAGTCACCTCGTTAAAGAGTCCCTATATAGCCTGTTCCTATTTTTACTTCCACAATATAATGTATAAATGCTAAAATTGAAGACTGTTATAAGGAAACATACATATGTTGCTTCGTTATCCTAACTGTGTAACTTACTCATTTTATGATATTCAACCAATCCCTTTCCCCCCTAATGAATTTGTAAAGGTTGTTGAACTCTTGACTAAAGGACTTGGGATTAAGACACTAAAAGAACAAATGGCCATTGGATTATGGGCTACAAAGAAGGCATAAGGAATCCTGGATGCTATGATATATGTCCTTGGTTTTCATTCTTTGTCTAACAGCAAGTCAACTTTTAAAAGAAGCCTTAACAATCAATGGTTTAACCATATTTAGTCATACTAGTAAACTTTTTTTTAGAGTTAAGCCTGAAAGTAAAAAGCATGATTCATTAGTGAATCTATGAGAGGAAATCCTTAACCATATAACATGATCATCATCAAGAGGATTTAGATTGTATGGAGGCAAATTATTAGTAATACTAATTGATCCCCTAAAACAGCAATTCCAATTTCCATATAAAAAAGAATTCATTAACTTTGACATTTTATGGAATTCTCAATGTAAGAGAAGACAACTCCTTTCTTATGTACAAAGGCCCCAAATTGCATTAGTTATCATACTAGAGCCTAGTATTTATTCCATTCCTTACTTAAATGATCAGAAAATTCAATCTCCAAGTCTAAGTATTTAGATTAAGCTTTAGGAGTGCTCTATATTGATCCTTAGTTGCTAAAAGTTGGTTTTAGCTAAGTAATTCTCATGCATCCATTTAGAATATATTGCCTCTTTGTCAATAAATAACCTCTATATCATTTTGACTATTAGAGCATATTACATTACCTAGATAGGAACTATCCCAGGCCTTCTCCTCCTTAGGTAAGCGAAGTTCCTATCATTTTATTTTTACACCTTTAGAGTTCTTAGCTTTCCTTAACCATCAGAAATTCTTAATACATTTTTTAATTTCCTTGATAATCTTTCTAGGTAGGAAGAGATGACAATCAAATAGATATGGATATCCCTTATGATTGAATAAATTAATTGTAGTATAAATGTATTAGATAAGAATCTATTTTTCCAAGAATTGATTATGTTTGCTAATAGCTTCCATTATTAAGGGAATAAGGTCAACAAACTTAGGCTTCTTAGTAGATATAAGTGTTCCTAGATATTTAAAGGGAGTATGATGAATTGTCAAACCATAAATGGAACTAAGTTGGTGAATATCTAACAAATCTACATAAATATAGATGTTATTATTATCTATATTAACCTTTAAACCAGACAACTAAGAGAAATAATTTAGACAATTCATCAATGTCTGAAGAGAATTGAGTCTGTAACACAAAAAAGTATATGATCATCCATAAAAGACTAGTTTTAATTCTCCACATTTAAAGTGATACACAAAACAACTATTAGCTTTAATGTTGAAGTTAATTATCCTTATGAGAGTGTCAATGGCCAAGGTGAGTAGATAATGGGACGAGGGGTCCCTTTGTCTAATTCCCTTAGCTCCAATAAAAGTCTTTGAAGGAGTTCCATTAACTAGTACAAAAAGGATATAAAGGAGATACATGCATAAATTCATTCCATAAAAAGCACAAGAAACCTAAATACCTAACGATAATTGAAGATAAAGTTCCATTCTAAGGAGTTAAAAGGCCTTAAAGAAGTATATTTTCATATAACAACTTTTAATTAAAGCCCTAATGTCATAATCTTTAAACAACTCCTAAAGTAATAGTATATATCTCCAATTGATCTGCTAGAGATAAAAGTCGCTTGACTAGAGCTAATAATTGCTTTAAGACCCTCCTTTAATCTAGCAACTAGAATTTTAGAGATCATTTTGTAAACTATGTTATAACAAGACATAGGAAGAAAATCATTGATGGAAGTAGGATTCTTTATTATAAGAATCAAGGATATGTGAGTTTTATTCAATTACCATAGCATTCTTCTACTAGTGAAGAATTCCCACCACCAATTCTTCAGTAATATTCTAAATGGTATGAAAGAAGTGAGCATTAAATCAGTTTACGAGTGCTTCTTTAATCTCTTCAGTAATAAAGGCCTTCATGTCATGATAAATAGATTCATCGATGAATGTGCTTAGGCCCACATCTGTTAAGCCATATTTTAAAGTCTATCCAAGTAAATTCTTATAGAAATTCAAGGAAATCTCTCCAATCCTGACCTTATCCTTACATAGATTCCCTTTTTCATCAACTAAAAAGGAGATTTTCTATTCATGTGGTTCATAATGGAATTATGGAAGAACATGGTGTTTTTATCCTTTTCCCTCAGCCAATTCACTATTAATTTCTACTTAACAGGAGAGTTATAGAACTATAAGGCTAAATTGTAGTCATCTAGGTATTTCCGTTCCAAAGACCTTAACTCTTGGTTAAAAGAATTACTATAACATTCATCTTAAACTCTTCTGAAGGTATCTTTTGCTAATTGAATATTAGATCTAGTATTTAAGCAAGTTCTATTTTGAAAGGTTGTAATCCTCTCGCTAATAACCCTAAGCTTCTTCATTAGTTAGAAAGCTTTACAACCAACAATTCTAACTTCAATGAAGCACTGACAACATCCTTAAACCCTTCAACTTTAGATAGAAAATTATAAAATATTAAAGGAATTTTAGAATAAAAGAAAGATATAAGGTTTATAATCTCCACTATAGAATGATCTGAAAATAAAGTAGGATTAAAATTTGTAAAAGAATTTGAAAACTACTTCAACCAACAATCATTTACTATAGACCTATCGAGCTTATTTCTAATAAACCTTTCCTCTTATTGGTTGTTACTTATGAAAAGAGATGTCTTATATAGTTTAAGCCCAGGACATTAATCCATTTAACCACTTGGCTCAACTCTTTGTTAATGTTTTTACGATTGATTGGCTTAAACTTCATTCACATACAACACACAATTCATATCACCTATAAATTTCTATGATCTATGAGTTATTCCTTAAATGATTTTATGATCATCTTACAATGTCATTATTTGAATCCTTATGTTAGTAGCATAAATAATATAAACTTTAAATGGAATATAAGTATATTCTAAATAGCCTATAATGTATCATCTGGTCTGAGAAAACCATATTAGAGATTGGATTAATGATGCATTGAAGGTAACCATTATCATTCCATTATATTGATGAGAATGGTTTGAGATAATAGACCACCCAAAAATCTCAACCTATCAAGCAATTTATTAGGCTTTACTTCAGTTTCCAAAAGCCCTAGAATTATAGGGTCTTTTTTTCTAAGATTAGATATGTTATTTAAAAGGGTTATTTAACCCCCTTACATTCCATACCAATATAGAAATTAAAATAAAGGATTATTTACCACTAAGATTGGACTTATCTACCTTTATATCCTATATTTTCCTATAGAAGGAGGGACCAACAACTGTGTATCCATTCCCCAATAGTCATCTACCTTGTCATTCGCCTGATTACTAAAGGCATCTATATTTTCTATAGTTTCATTCCCTTGCTTAATATTGGGTTGTAGTGATGCTTCAATATAGGAATTCTATAGGTTATCATTTGGAACTTCCAAGTCCTTCCCTTTGAGTTTTAAACTACCCCATTGATTAAATTAACTTCACGTGTTTTTTGTTGCCTAAGATTATTTAGGGTAGTTGCAAGAGTAGAATCCCCTTTGAAAAGAGTTTATTATGCTTATAAGCTTACGATAGAGCCCAGTAGTAATTATAAACTAGTAAAGAAAGAGGTGAAGAAGATAATCTCATGAGCTAAAAGTAGAGCTTATGAGAAACTATACCAACAATTGGAAACTAAAGATAGATAAAATGATATTTTTAAGTTAGCGAGAGCTAGGGAACAAAAGATGAGAGACTTAAATCAAGTTTGTTGTATAAAATATAAGGTGCTCATAACAAAGTATGACATCAAGAGACAATGGCAGAGGTACTTCTATTGCCTTTTTAATGAAGACATAGAGGATGACATCTATTTAGGTGATCTTAGCATGTTCGAGAGATATCGTAACTTTACTTATGCAAACAGATTACAAGGGAATAAATTAAAAAACGTTGAGGGAGATGAAGAGTAGAAGGAAAGTAGGGCTTAATGAGATACCCATAGAGGTGTGTAAGAGCCTAGGCGAAGAGAGCCATACTTGGCTAGCCAAGCTTTTTAATGTGATCCTTAAGTCTGCCAAAATATCATATGAGTGTACATTTAGTATGTTACCTCCTTTGTACAAGAAAAAGGGGACATATAAAGCTATAACAACTCTTTAGAGAATGCATATGACAGGGTTCCTAGGGAAATAATGCGGAGATGTTTAAAAATTAAGGAAGTTCATATGATTTCTATACGAGTTATTAGGGGAATGAAGGTATAAAAACTAGAGCAAGGACGATAGAAGGAGATATAAAGCACTTTTTTTTATCAATATTGGGCTTCATCAAGGCTCCTATTTAAGCCCATTTCTGTTTGTAATAGTGATTGATGATCTCACCAAGAATATCCAAAGGGATGTGCCTTAGTCTATGTTATTTGCTAATGACATTGTTTTAATGAATGAGACAAAAGAAGGTGTCAATGTCAAGCTTGAACGATGCAGGGATAAGTTAGATTTGAAGGGCTTTAAATTAAGTAGGATTAAGACTAAGTAAGTAGATTATAACTTTTCAGGACATAGGGTGGCTAACAATGTGGAGGTTAGGATTGGTTCAGAAGTGATACCATAAAAGGATTGTTTTAAGTATTTATGATCTATCATCAAAGTAATGGAGACATTGATGAAGACATAGCTCACGAGATCAGACCATGGTGGCTTAAATGAAGAAGTGTGTTAAGAGTTTTAAGTGATAAGAAGACACCACTCAAGCTTAAAGGTAAATTCTATTATTTAGCGATTAAGCTGATCATGCTCTATAGAGCGGAGCGTTGGCCCATCAAATAGGTCATAAGCTAATGGTGACAAAGATGAGGATGCTATCTTGGATGTGCATCCTTACTAGACGAGATAATGTCATAAATGTAATGGTAAGGGACAAATTAAAGGTGGCTAATATTATTAAAAATTAAAAGAGACAAGGCTTAAATTGTTTGGACATATTAAAAGGAGACACCCAGATGCTTTAGTGAGAAGATGCGAGAAGATTTTACTTAGAGGATATGAGAGAAAGAAAAAGGCTTAAGAGGAAATAGAGGAAGGTGATCAAGAATGATATGACACTGCTGAAACTTACCAAAGACATGACCCGCAATAGAAAACTTTGGGATACTAGGATATAGATAAAGAATCTCTTATAAACAGATCCTTTCCGTTCTCATAGGTCTTTTAACATTTTCTTCTTGTATTTAACATAAACTTTTAATTATATAGCATTTACCTCTTAGGGTTTTAATTTAAGCTTTTTTCTACTTAGTTGCCGTATTATTATTATTATTATTATTATTATTATTATTATTATTATTATTATTATTATTATTATTATTATTATTATTAT
>JAOQMS010000005.1:14727803-14744303 GCA_027563885.1 Erythroxylum longipes
TATTATTATTATTATTATTATTATTATTATTATTATTATTATTATTATTATTATTATTATTATTATTATTATTTCATATTTTATTCATTAAGTATTTGTTTTATTGTATTCTTTATTTTCTTTTTTATATGGGTCAATCAAAAATAACCTATCTACTAGTTAGGGGCAAGGATGCGTATTATTAGACCTTTTTGGATCTAGTGTATTAGTAGGATTTTTACTGGTTTGTTACTGTGGTTGTTGTTACTGTTGAAGCATAATTTAATGAACAAGATCAAGGAAAGATAAAACAGGAATAGAATAACTCATAAGTTTTCAATATTGATTAACTTCACTCTTATTGTTATATTTAGTAATTTTGTTATTGAGCTTTATTAATTTATTTCAATTTCAGTTAATTCAATCTTTTATTACCTTAGACAAAGTACATGCAAATTGTTAGGTGACTAATTCAATCCTTGTAGGAATGATATTTTGTGTCCATGAGAATAAGGAACTTACTAATTCTTACAATCACATCTTCTAGTATACCCAGCAAGCATTTAAAAAAGTAGTCTACTAGTTATATAGAAATATTGGTAGGTTTGAGATTGCTCTTCTTAAGCTTCTTACTAACTGATAAGGACATGAGGTGAACAATTAGCCTTAGATCACACAATATGTGATCAAAGCTCAAGTCTCTAATAGTATATGTGACTAATAAGTTGCCATGGACCTTATGCTTTGGTGGCAATATGCTGTCAGATTTGACCTTGCACTCCTTAGGCAGGGCTGCGACTTTATAGTCCTTGAGTCTTCTCTTATTAGATAATATCTCCTTTAAAAACTTAGCATAAGGCATTTGCTTTAAAGCATTAATAAAATAAATGTCATGCAAATTTTTCGAAGAACTTCCAAAAACTTTATGAATTTCTTATCTAACTTCACTTTCACCAATCTTAAAGGGAATGGTACATATAGCTTATAAGGTTTTGAGGAAATGTATTTGGGTTCCTCCTTTTGTCCTTCCTCCTCCTTGAGTCTTTTTTCCTCTCTAGTAGACATTCTCCCTCCTCAATCTGCCTCATTGTCAACCGCTTCCAACCTAAGGTTCTCAATCATTTCATCTCCCCTTAATATAACATCATTATAGTGCTCCCAAGATTTTCAAGCTTACCAAGAAATTGACCAAGTGATCTTATGGTAGAACTAGCATATAAAGCGATTTAAGACTTGAACTTTTTCTTATGAGTAGAAAAAAAAGTCCACTTCATATTTAAGTTTCCTAATCTTCTCCGTGAATTCTTTATTATGCTTGGCTTTAGTGGTAAGGAATTCTTTAAAGGGCAATTTAAGTTTGACTTAGGTGATTGCATATTTGAGGTGCAAGGTTAAACTTGCTTTCATGTGAGAGATTGAGGTGGTTTCTCTAATGATTATAGGTGTTTGAAAATGGAACAATTCTTTTAGCCGAAATTGTAATGACATTAATATGTTTCACAGAGGGGTCACAAACTGGCTCCCTAACTTGAAATTTTAGTTAAATTTCCTAAGGATTCACTTATGTCACAAATCATGTTAGTAGTATTAACATCAATAATATCTAGATTATAGTTATTTGGAATCTTCTTGTGAATGGCTCTTTTGCTTGGTCATTAGTAGTGATTATGATTCATGTCTTTAATGAGGTTGTATACTTCATCCAATATCTTATTCATTAAAGCTCCATTAACAGTGGCATCCATAGGGATCTTCATGTTATAAGTCATTCTATTGAAGATTCTATAAATTATAACTGGGAAAAGACATCAATAGCTCCTTATATCTCTCTCATATATTGTATTAAGACTCAACTTCCCTTTATGTGGTGATTTGGTTCCTTATCTATATGGTTTTTCTTGAAGGAAAATACTTTCTGAAAACATGTGTGAGAGTTGATCCTAATTAGTGATTGACCTTATTAAAAGGGTCTATACCCATGCTCTAGCTTTATCCCTCAAATAGAAAGGGAATAAGTGAAGCTTGATTGCATCAAGAGATATGCCATTTAGCTTTAACATGTTACAAATACTCTAGAAACATATCTATATAGGTTAAGGGCTTTAGATGGTGAACCTCTAAATTTATTTTGGTGCACCAAGGATAAGAGTGAGGGTTTTATCTCAAAGTTAGCAACTTTGACGTTAGGCCTTAAAATGCCTGAGTTGATGCCCTAGACATTCAGTGTAGTAAAGTCCTTTAATGACCTCATAGTCACTACAAACATCTTTTCTTCCTCATCTTCTATTCTCCTTTGAACTCTTCTTCTTATATACAAATTTCTCTTAACTTTAACATTTGGCTTTACAATATTTTCAAAATTACGTATATAAAAGGTGATCTACAAAAGAGAAAGAATAAAGTATAGTTCTATAAATAAATAATTAAACTAAAAAGAAAACAAAAAATATAAGAAAAAGATCTAGTCTAGTCAATTTCCATGTTTACAGATATTGACACCTAATTTTTAGCAACGAATTTAAAAACTTGATATATGTTTTATCGTAAGAGTATGGTGTAGTTATAGCTAGCATTGGCGAACACAAGTTAATCTTACGAGAATTATCGGTTAATTACCTATTACTTACAAAATTAGTAAACTAGATAAAATCTTTACTAATGTATGAATATAGAAAATAAAATAAAAAATATGAATACTAATGCAAAACAGTAAATAAAAATGTACCAAACTATAAATTGAATAGATTTAAACCAGGTTTCCTTAAGACTTTACTATAATTAATTCAACCTTTGATTAAAGAATTATTCTAGCTTCTTTGTGATATCTTTTGATATGTATTACCTTAATTCACTCTGTGTACTCTTTTGATATGTTTTACCCTAATCTAGGACGATATTATCGCTTTCTCTCAAATATGTCATTCTCAACCCTCTTATTCACATTATCACCTAAATATAAATCTCATCTCTCAACATTCGATGCATGAATCATAGATTGAATCTTTCACTTTCGAATTTTTATTTAATCAATATAAAAGCATGAATAAGCCATAAGAAACTAGAATTTCATTAATGAAAAAAACTAATATATATCACAACACAGGTTTTACATACCCTATATCCCAATTAGTTCATAATAGCATCAATAACATCAACGTAAAAGCAAACAAAACAAGATAAAGAAATTATATTCTTGAATCTTGAAATCTCTTAAAGAATCATTGAAGTTCTCCTTTATTTCTAAAGAATGGTGAATTCTTAATCAAGATCGGTACAAAACAGCTCCAAGATAACTCCCTGGTCAGAAAATTTTCTTTTCTAGCTCCTTTTCCATTCTCTAATTATTCCCACACATAGGTTCGTGTAGTTGGCTATTTATTACATATATTTCTCTAAAAATTAACAACGCTAACTTAAGTATATACACAAGACTGTGTGTGATACCATGTTCTTCATACAAGAGATTACATAAGGCATTAAGGTGCAATGAAGAAACATAAACAACTAATTTTATATGCAACCCTTTATACAGGATTGTGTACGCTGTTTTGCTATGTGGTTTTTCTCTAAATCTTTCAAAGTTGCTCCATTTTGATCGCTCTTCTCCAACTTTGCTTCTTTTGTTTGTATGGGCAAAAATATGATCTGAAATGATTAACTTCTTAAATTAAGTATCAAATCCTTCAAATTCATTCAAAACACAAGCGATATGTCATATATTGCTAAAAATAATATATGTGTAGCTTACATTAGATGCCAAATAATATAGGTTGAATTTAGAGTAGGCATACTAGGTTAGTCTCAAGTTTATAAGCCTACAAAAATAATTACTCAGAGGTTAGGAGTTTTCCAACAAAAACACTTTAATGCTCATGTTAGTGAAAGTTTGAGGGTGCCATGTATATAGATAAATCTCCAATTAAGCTTAATAATAGTAATTATAAAAACTTACTTTGAGTATAATATTGAACTTTAAGTACTACAGTAACTTTAGAGCCAACTTCTAATAAAGAGCTTATAATTTAATTAATAGTCTAAGCGCTTGTACGAATGAATCATATTTTAATTGAAATGATTTTTTTCTAATAATTAGGATTTTTATGTAAACTTTTACTTCACAAACCTCAAACCTAAAGAAGAATGCTGGACGCTACTAAATAAGTTAACTTCAATCCATACACTCATTACATATATACATATAATAATAAAAATAGTGCAACAAATAGGCCTAAGCAATCGGTTATTTTCCTTTTTAATCTTTTCACAACAGAAGCACGCAGTCTTTTCATTTCACTTGGACTTATTTGGCATGATGTTAAGATGATTTTCGACCATACTGAAAGAGGTTCTGTAAAAGAACAAGAAAATGATTTAGATGCCATTTTAAGTGCCACAGATTATATAATAACTAAACAATATTGCTTGATTTACTCTGATATATCTTCAAACCAACATTTTGAAATGAACTTAAATATAGTTGAGATTGCACAGACAATGCTATTGCAGCGGCCCTTTAAAGGTGAAGACCGTTCCGAATCGATTTGCACTCAAAACATACACTATGCTTGGCCTTTATATGTATATACCCATAACAGTTGTGAGGGAGTAGTTCCACAGAAACAGCTAAAAGAAGTGGATGGTGCCTGCGCTGTGATCAGTAATTGCAATAGATGAGAAGGAAAGAAAGTTAAGCACAAGAAGTCTTTGTTGTGAGGTGTAAACATATGATGTCTTTTTAGGATAATTTGCAATACTAGCAGTAGTAGTTTGATAGTAGAAACAGCCAAGAAGCAAGTCACTTATCTTTGTTTAATGTTAGATAACATAGTTGATGCATGCTTTCTGTTGAAAAAAGTTGTTTCCTTTTGTCTTCTACACCGCAATTGCTAAACTTTAATAATTTTCATATCAAATAAGAAGATTGATATACATGAACAAATATATGAGAAAAACGTAATGGAGATAAAATTAAGAGATTTTATATGTTCTATTTTAAAATATTGTTTCTAATGTAATTTATTAACATTAATTAAATGACCAACGTCCTACCTAAATAATGACAATATTCAAGTTGAACTTTTTTTAAAATCTTTGAACAAAAAAAATTAGATTTGACTGTCGAGTTGAGGTTACAAGGGGGTTTCTCTAGAAGCAACAATTTGCATTTTGTACGGCTACAAAATAAAACCTAAAAACCTCTAACCAACTGCCACTTAAACGAACATTAGTTCTTGGATATAGATGATCTTTTAACTTCCAAACCTGAAGTCAGTTTCAGTCACCCAAAGCACTTGAATCTTCATAAGAGTGCCAAAATTACACAATTTGTTGTTATCATTATTTGGACTACCCAAGGTGGATTACATCATTGTTTCTCATCTTAACAAGCAGAAATACTAGTCTACTATTTTAGCCAACGAAGGAAAAAGAGCCTTCTGCAGAAGTAGGTCTGGTAAAGCCAGCACATGCCACACAGTAACATGGAATCATCTCACCTCAGCATGTTTCTTATCCGCGTTATGTCCGCTTGTGTCTGCAGTAAGTGCAGTTGTGTTTTTTTCAACCTCACCTTTCTCAATTAAAGCCTGGGCTTGCATCGCCTTAACCATCTCTCTCATAGTCTTCTCTTCACCTTCAAGCTGCATCTTCATTAAAGCCTCTGCTTCCTTGTCTATTGGCTTGAAGTACTGTTCAATGCCAGCTTCCTGCAGAATCCCATTTCAGAATAGATGGAAATCAGACCTGGACTTGAAAAATAAAACATTAAAAACAGTAGACAAAAAGAGTAAGAGCATCTTCGTTCCAAGATACGCATAACCAACCATGTCTTGGTGTAAAGCAATTGCGAGAGACAATTTGTTTTCATTACATGTTTGATAGGATATACATATTCCTATAGGCTGAAAGTACATTTTAAAGTCTCCACCAAAATTTAAGTTAGATCCTAACATTTGTCAGTGTTTAAGAACAATCCTAACATTTTACAAAATTATGTTCATTTTAGTCCTCATTGACAGAACTCTAAATTTCCAATAGGATTCCACATGTCTTGCTTTTATGGCCTTTTTTCATTAGTTAGGGCCCACATTAATCACATAGGTAGCTAACATACACCATAAAATCGTCTGACACCCCAGATTTGGGGATTTAAGGTTTCAAACCAATGAAACCCTAAATTCCCAAAACTTATCCGCTTATGGATGCTGTCTGCATTTGGGGCTCTATCGATGGTTCAGATGAACACTTGTCCCCACGGGCGATCAATGAAATCAAACCTACATTGGAAAACGCTAGTAGTTCTGCTGTTAATGTGTCCAAAGCTATGAATCCGCATGATGAACCAATATTGGAAGATGAAGCTTTGGCACCATCAGCTGGCTTATTGAAATTGAAACTACCCTAGAGAGTGTTGAGAGCAAAGAAAATCTCCATAACATTTCTGGAATCCCGTACAATGTTGTCATTCTTCACTATATTCTTCCAGAACCAATGTTTTTTAAAGAGTTCATGTATCCCCTTCATCGGAACTTGCTTTGTTTCCGGTAGGAGGCCATATACGAAAGCCCTCATAATAAGAATCAAACTCTCAAACAGCAAAAAAATTCATCATCTCAGGTGGCACAATGCAGCAAAGAAACATTATGCTATCAAAACTGCAGAGATCATGTTGAAGCAGATGCAAATGGAGAGAGCCCGAATTAGAGAAGCCACTATGGAGACAGGAAAACAAACCAAATGCAAATGGAGAGAAGCAGCCCTAAATGCAGAGAGAATCCAAAAGCAAATAAGTTTTGGTTTGTAACCCTAAATCCCCAAATTTGGGGTTTTAGACAATTTTAGGATCTACATTAGTTGCCTTTGTGGCTAACATAAGCCCTTCGCTTTGAAAAAAGGCCAGATAAGCAAGATTGAATGAACCCTAACGAAAATTTTTGATTATGCAATCTGAGAGATAAATAACATAGTTTGTAAAAAGTCAGAGTCTTTTTTGAACACTGAAAAACATTAGAGCCTAACCTAAATTTTGGTGATAACCTTAATGGGGTAAATCATACCTTCAGCCTATTCACATACAGACTAAAATTGACATACAAAACAAACTTCAAATATGATGATTTAAATATTTAAAGTGCATAACATGAAACAAGATGGTAGCCCACTAGTTCAATCTAGTTGTTTTTGGTTTTCCAGGACTCTAGCAATCACTCATCAGTTCCACTTCAGAAAAACTCCATGGAATTTATCATTTAAAAGTTCACAGAAAAAAATATTCATAAATCCTAATGAAGCTGTGAAGCATGATATAACAATAGAAAATGCACTAGCTTTAATACGACTGCTCAAGATATATACTAAACAGGCAAAAGTATAAGGACATTCTTTAAAAATATAAGAATCAATGAAAGATATGGAAAAAAAGAACGGTCTTTGCAGGAAGGAAAAGAATGTACATCAGATACAACATTCAAAAGGACTAGTAAATATACAGATTAACGATTCAGTTGAACTCACAATTTCTTCTAGCTTCTGGTTTAAACTTTGCATCTCCTCAACCATACGGCGAACCTCTGCCAAAATAGTCTGCTCTGGGATCTTTCTTAATGCTGCCTTTCTTTCTTGTGCCTGCATGCAGCAGAGGGACTATCACGGTGACAACTAATTTGGAGGGAAAAGAAGGCCATTATGATGTCAGAACTGAATATTCCCACATAAACTAATTTATCTCGAACAGAGACTCCGATATCAAGAAAGATGAAAAATAGCTAAATGGGTTAGGATGAAGGAAAATACAATAAGCAGCTAAGAAATATGATATTTGACTCAATTTACGAGAACAATGATTATATATTTACATATTGATTAAAGTAAGCTTAGTTAAACAAAGTCAGCTGTAGCTATTTCTCATATTCAACAGTTTCACTTCCTTCTCTTTTGTAGAGTCTAACACCACCTTCACCATGTGAACAGTGTGTACTAGTCCAGAGCTGACCCTCCTCAGTAGTGCTTTGTTGATTCATGCGTGTCTGTGCAAACCCTAGCGTTAGATAAAGCCAATCAAAAGCATACTGCTTGCGATGAAACTTTAACAACACACAAAACTAAACGATGAAGAAGGTGGGGAACTACGGTTTATGGAAAGATGATGCACATCTACTCATTTAAAAAAGGCAAATTTTTAAGAAATTATAAATGAAAGGAAGACTCACATCCAAACCTAAATAGGTTTAGTTATCAGACACAATTAACACATAGCTCAAAAGTCCATCTGTAGCCTCATCCTTTGTTGAGAACGGGAAAATGAACAGTAGCATTCAAACCTGACGAAAATGACGAACCAACGTGTGGGAATTCTAACATTTAATTCAAGCAAAATGCAAACATCAAATGAGTGGATCAGCGTCCTTTATGTCTAAAGAAAAACCATAATCGCCACCATAAGATCCAAAGTTATTCAAAATGCTGGCACAAGGAGAAAGTGAAGACCTCTTGCAGACGTTTCTCTAGCTGCAATCTATAATTTCGAATGCTACGTTCTTCGTACCCGGAAAGAACCCTGGCGTAGAAAATGACTTTCCTTCCAAATTCCAACAACTTACTCATCTTCGGATTCTGCTACGAACATGAAATCTCACCTAAATTGACAACAGAAACGACAAAATCAAGAGCTCAAGAAAATATCAACAACAAAACATTCCATCTTTGAAAGAACTAGAGGATAAAAAATAAATATTCTCTTTCCATAAATAGAAGGAAATTATAAGAGAAGTTGCTAATCGAAACTCAAGTTTCGATCTGGAAAAGTTAAGAAAAGCAAGAGGGCGAGAAGTTGTAATTCAAAGTACTGACCTTTGTTTACGGTGGTCGCCCTGGCTGATAGCTGAAGAAAGCAGTGAACGGTTGTTGCGGTTTCCCCTGTTCAGCTTTGGGTGTGGTTACACCGGCCACCGCCTGGGATATTCCTTTACTCGATATTGGGCCCTGTTGGCCCAAGTCTCACCTCAAATTTTCATATCGTGGGAAACTGAATCAAAAGATTCGAACTGATTATAAAAAAAATTTTAAGTTTTACTTAATTTTATAATACTAATTTAAAGTTTAGAAACTAACGTTAAAATATTCAATTTTTAATTTTTAATTTTTAATGAAAATAGTCTACTATTAAAATTTTCGTCAATTTAAATGATGTGATATAAATAATTGTTATATATTATATATGTGTAACATATGTATTTATTATTTAATAAATTAAAAATATCAAACACTATAGAATAATTATAAATTAAAAATATAAAAAAGTATATAATTATTTTAGTTTTTTATGTTTATAATTGTCAAATAATAAAATTCATAAGTGATATAAATAAATAAAATATAAAATAATTTATGTTACTCATTATTAAAAAACCTTAACTTTAAGTTATTTTTGTTAAAAATTGAAATATTTTAAATTAATTTTTAAAGTTCCGTTAATATTGCAAATTGGAGTAAAGTTTAAATTTTCTTTTATAATTAATCATTTCTTTATTACTATTTTGCGCTGCCTATACTTTTATAGCGAGAACTTGAATCCAAGATACGATAATTTTAGTAAGAATATGACATAGTAGGGGATTATTGAATTTTTAAGGTAATAATATCGGTATGCTTAGAAAACTTGTTCTTATAACTTAATATATGCTCACAAGGATGCATCGTATATTATTTAGAAGATATACACAATGCAATTTGCATTTAATTTAATAATTTAAAATTAACTCTTTTATGCTTGGGAGTCTAAAAATCTCTACCGAGAATTTAAATTTGAACTTTAATAAAATGATATACTTTTACTATATTACATTTTAAAACAACTATGTTAGGAATCGCAAAATTTGTTCAATCTAACCCGATTTGACCGAATCTAGTGAGAGCTTGAGCTCAAGCCTAACTCAAAATTCAGAATTAAGAAGAAGAAAAAAATCTGAGTCGGACTTAAAGCCTAGTCAACTCAGTCTAGTTCAAAGTCAATAAATTTGACTTGAGTTGTCTACCTTTCAAGTAGGAATCAAAGTTTTTTTTTCTAAATTTCGAACTTTGAACTAGGCTTGTTCTTAGGTTGGCTTGTCGGGCTTGCACTAAAGTCCAAGATTTTTCAAATAAAATAACGTCAATTTTAATGTCTAAAAATTAAAATATACATTTAATTGGACTTAGCCCAGATCCAATTGAGCTAGCACAAATCTGAACACATAGAGTCATATGGTGAAACTACTTACTATTGTTAAATTTTGAGTTTTTGATTCCTGAATTTTGCCTATTATGTTTTAGACTCTTTTTTAACACATTTCAAGATTTCCTATTCTATATTTATCATGAACAATCAATTAAATTTCTTAATGATTGATATTCTACAATGGTTTACAATAGATATAAGCATATTTTATCTAAAATTTATGTATTTTAAATATTTTAAATTTAAATTTAAATTTATTTTTCAAAACCTAAAGTAATTATAAGCATTAAAATAAATTAAATAATTAGAATATATAAATTATAATTTTATTAATATTTAATATTAAATAATTAAATAATATATGTTAAGCTAATAACATATCGAATTATGACAAGAAAACTAAAATGAAAAGCAAAAACCAGCTTTTATGGTTTTTGTAAGTTATGAAACCTGGGAAAAGACAAAACCCAAAATATAAACTAGAAACTTAAACAAAATGTTTTTTTTATTGCATTTAAAAAGGAAAACTAAAAAGTAAAGTGGAAATAAACATGTCCTTAATTTAGATAGGAGTTTCAGGATAACTAATAAAAAATGTACATAAATAGCTTCATATAATCCATATAACCAAAGTGAGCTTTATCAATCGCATCCTGATATCTAGCTTAAAATATGTTAATAAGACTAAAATTAAAGGTTTCAGACTCAGGAGTATGTTTACAAAATCGCCCTTAAATTTTAGACTAAAGAATTTACAATTATGAAAAAAAATAAGACGATGCGTAAAGATGAAACACTAACCTCAAACTTAAAGATGATGAGATATCTTCTGAAGGTGGAGGAAGTAAAATACAACCAAAGGAGAGTAAACCATTGAAATAAAGATAATCTTGAGCATTTACAAAATGGTAACCTCCAACAACTCTTACAAAGAAAGTGATAAGAACACTACAACTAGAGAAACCCATCAATTAATAAGAAAATATCAATTTTAACATACAATACCTTATTAATATTGATATTCGTAATAACATAAGCTACATTTTCAACTAGATAATGAGAAAAATGTACATATGATAAGTGCTAATTTGAACTACATTTTTAATATGATTTTGAGAGCATTTAGCTTGTATTTTTATGATTTTTATATGATTTGCTACTTAATTTGACTTAGATTCTACTTATAGGACTTATTTTAGTTCTCTAATAAAGAAAAAATGAATGTAAACAAGTTGTAGTCAAATTAAAGAAGTTTTAGAGCAATTTTGGATGTATATGGATTGAATATGGTCCTATGTTTAAAATATGGCACAAACAAAAAAGTGTATCTATTTTCGTGTTAATTATCAATTCATTCAACTTCTTTAATGATTTGGCCACATGAAGAATATGACTTAGACATGGTGTTGTATTCCCTAACATGACACCTACACAGTATTATGTTTCCTAACTTTACAAATAATGAGTCTCATATGTGAAATAAAAGAGGAACAAACCCAATACAGGGTCTACACAGTATTGTGTTATTAACCCATTTTTTAAAAGGTAAAAAAACAATATTGAATTTGTTAAAGTACAAAAGTATAAAAGGGGACGCCTATTGGCTAGGTAACTATTACCAATCTCTCAAATCACCATTAGAAAAAATTTACCTATAGATCACTATATTAGAACCCTTTTTACAAGATAATAGGAAGATGAATCTATATTTAATCAATTCCCATGCTTATGTTATGTTTTCACTACAATTATGTGCTTGTTTACGTAACAAAAGTTGCTCTTTGATGTTTAGTAATGTAATCTCTTGCACAACTTCTTTTGTTATCTTTTTGCTCACTAATACCCTTGAATTTCTTTCTTTCTATATTTCTTATAGATAGATTCCTAAGAGTATTTTAGAGATTAATGTATTGCAACCTATCAAGATTGCTCATCTTATTCCTAACTCCCAACTATAATAGGAAGGAGATTCTAGGTGTTTGGCATTTTCTCCATATCAACTTATTCTAATCATCTTGAGGACAACCTGGAGCTAACCATTCTCTACAAGCTTTATTAGTAAATTGTCCCTTAGGATGATTAAAGGACTATATCCATTCCAGTTTTCATACCACAAAGAAGCTCTAGTTCCATCCCTAATTCTGCATGGTATGTTAAGCTTAAAGGAGTCCCTTATTTTCAATGGCTAAGTAGGAACCAATAATGAGTAGTTTTAGTGGAAAGGGACCAAACACTTTTCCCTTTAAGAATGTAGCTTTGCATCCATTTCATCCAAAGTGTCTCTTTGTCTATTTGCACTCTCCAAAGCCCCTTTCCCATCAAGATTCTATTGCTAATCATTATAGGAATAATTCCTAGACTTCCTGCCTCAAAAGGCTTACACACCTTTAGTCATTTCACTTTTGCATTTCCTCTACTTACATTTAAGTTCCTTACACGAACTTCCTCATTAACCCATCAATAGTTTTGATTAGGCTTTTAGAAAGAAATATATGTAAGCTCCAATAAATATGCATTGAATTCACTATAGCTTTGACTAACTATAGCTTACTACCAAATATAGGGCTTTACTAGCCCAAGAACTAAGCATCTTCTATATTTTTTTAATCAAAGAGATACACTCCTTAAAATGCAATCTTCTAATTGTTAAAGGTAAACCCTAGTACAACAAGGGATGGTATTTTCCATACTAGTTAAAACTGAAATTCTATTAACTAGACCATTCAAACTTATTGAGAGTATAAATTGACTTTAGTTGTAGTTTATATCTATGCTAGAGAGGTGCTTAAAGTTCTTTAAGGTTTCACTCAAAGCCATAACTGATTTGTGGTAAGCTCTACTAAAAAGTAAAAGATCATTAACACAACACATACTGATTAGAGAAATCTTATTATAGTTAGAATGAAATATTAATCGTGCTCAATTCAAACATTATGCTTCATCAATGAGGTCAGGGCTTCTATACACAAGTTTATGTAAGTTAAGATTTTTGGTGAATGTGAAACAAAATGGGATTAATATGGACTCATATTATTCCTATTTATCGAAATTTTAGGGTTTCTTGAGATAAAAAGATGAAAAGAAAGGAAATAGGAAGAGAGCCTTATAGGAGGGTTAGAAACCAGCTAGAATTGGATCTAAGAAAGGCTAGAGGATGAGAGGACAACCAAAGGAGATTTAGGAACACATCAAGGAGAAAGCAATCTTAGAGAAAAACGAAAAGGCCATCAAGAATCAATTAAGAATGTTAGGATTCAAGATCTATTAGAATTCATTCTTTTGTCTTGCTTTCTTTATTATTTATTGTTAGATTTCTTTATCTTTTTTATGAACTAGATTGGGATATTGATTTAGGTGGGATGAACCCTAAAACTATTACTTTAAATTGATTTTTTTGATTTAATGAGAGATTATTTTTTATTAGAATTTTTTATGTTATTGATTTTATTATGAATTCATATATAAGATTGAAGTAAATGCAGAAGATCTTGTTATATATAGCATGAGTAATAAGGATTGAATGGCATAGTAAGAGTGAGATCTACTATATGAATTCATAGAAGGAATTAAAGCATTTTTAATGGGCTTTGACTTAAGAGATCTTTTAGTCCAAAGACTTAAGGATAGGGAATGCATGTTGATAGTTGTGCATTAGTCTATATTTTTCTAAGTAATTAGCATGTGTTTTCTTGCATAATTGTTGATTATTGTTATAGTTTAGGATTCATTTTGTATGTTTTCATTTAGTTTGATATCTGTTTTTGTTCTTTTATGTTTGATGTTAATTTAGGGTAAGAATTGACTATTTTTATGTAGGAAAGAAGATGAAACAACTTAGAAATTGAGCTAGAGATCAAAGAGGAAAAAAAAACAGGAGTCTATCTGTTGCAAATTCTCACGATTGTCAGAATTATAATCCAAGTCATAATGCGAGGCTTCTTTAAACTTACAAGTTGTTTGGTTTCTATTACTCTCGTATTCCTATCTATTATGTATTCTCATGTTTGGATTAAGTTTTGTCCACATAATGATATTGCCATAGAATACGCATTCCTCACGTTGAGGAATAGGCAAAGATGGCCCCCCTCCTCTTTACGTATTCGACGCAGTTGGGAATAATTTTCGTTGAATTTTGGACAACCCATACCCCTCTATTCTCACTCACCTCACTCACTCACCCACGCAGAAGTCTCACTCGTCTCAGACCTCTCACTCATCTCACTCACCTCTCTCACTCACGCACACAGACCTCTCACGCAGCACAGTCTTCACTAATTAAGGTACCGCACATCTGTTTTTCATGTCCATTTTGTTCGTAGGCTCCATCACGCTGTGGGTCTTTCTCAGTCTCATTGATGCATCTTAAAAATCAAATCTCTGTGTTATTGCAATCTAAAAGATCGAGTCTTTCTGGGTTCAATCTTTTGTGTACTGATGATTAAGAATTCCTTTACTCTTGCTCTCCAGGTACATAGAGCAGTTCTCTAGGTCTCTGTACGTGGAATACAAGAAGAATGGAATCGACGTTCAGTGTCAAGTAATATATCTTCATTTGAACTATTTTGTTTTATTCATTGATAAATCTTAACTAGAGATTTTGTTTGACCAAAAGAACAAGAGAGAGATTTGGATCGAAAAAGAATGACCTTTGGATTGTATCTCGGTTTCTCTTTGTGGTGTCAAATGTTTTCTGCCTAGTATTGATCTCTCTGCTAAAACATGTACAAACAAATTTGCAAGTTTAACTTTGCCATTCTTTTTCTTCTATTGAGTTGCTAAGAAATTATTTGCTAGACATGGATTGAGTTATTTGTCAAGAGGAGTGAGGTCTAACATCTTCTAGTCTTTGCCAATTTGAGTCAGTAGTTCTCCCTGCATACCATAGCCATAAGCTATTGGTTATACCTAAGCAAAAGTTAAACTTGGTCTATGGTAATCCAAAGCGTATGCTCTCCGTTACTTGCAAAATCTGTTTTTTTATGGGAACCTAAATTGCTTGTCATTATTGGGATAGAATTCTCTTCTTTTCCTTTCTAAGAGATGATAGTTTCTGTCTGCAAGACTTGAATCTATTCTTTAATCTATAATTGCGTGCTTTTACATTCCTCATGTATTCCTTATTCGTGTCCTCCATGGCTAATATTTTTCATTTATGTTGAAATTATTGCTTGGGAGTATTGTCGTTATCTAATGCTTTATGCTTATGCACATCTTAACATATTGCCTTAGTTGTTTAGGCTTTGATTTGCCAATGAGCCAGTATCTTTTACAAAGTAATGCATTACTATATGCAATATATTGCCCTTATTTAACCTTCAAATGGATGAAATGCACAACCTTTCCGTGGAAAGCTAGAAACGTATGCAGCTTTTCCCTTCAAGTCTTCTTGTTTCTTATTGTGATGCCCGTTATTCCTTGCATCCTATTGTTCTGGTGTATACTGATTTTCTTTTCTTTAATTTTTTTCCTGGAATATGATTTAGGAGCATTGCTATATTGTAAATACTTTTTCAGATCGTTTAGGTGAAGATGATAGGATCATCCATCACAATTAAACACAGTACAAATGACTTTGTGCACACAGTGAACTTGGCTGCTTTGAGTTGATTCACCTAATCCTTTTTCTGCTTTATACGCTTTTCAAATTCATTTACCAAAATTTTTCTGGATGCAGGTTCCATTGTATATGGCAAAAAAGATGGCATCAATAAGGAGATCTTCCTTTTTTGTGCCATCAACAGATGGTTATGCCCGAGCTGCTTTGCGTTGGATCGGATATGAATCTCATTGCACACTTTACTGGCCACATTCTCTGCTATGGTGTCTATTGTACTTGTTGCCAAACTGCCTTATTGACAAAGGGAGACTGCGATATTCCCTTGCAATCTGAAAGAGAGGACAACTTAAAGATGCTAGGAAGAAGGAGTGACAGTCCTATGTTCTGCTATTTTAGACAGAGAGGTCGGTCACTACAAGCAATTTGTTATCATTTGATGACTGCTTTCAGATTCTTCTTTAATCTTTGTTGATCTTCCGTGCTTTGTAGTTTGAAAGTTACATTACATCATCAGAGGCAGCTGCTAGGATCAGGCCTCGCTATTTTTAATTTTCAAATTAATCAATTTGCTCTTTTCATTTTAATGCTTTGAAAATTTTCTGAATCTTTAAACTTTTCTTTTATTCTCTCTAATAAGAATAATAGTAAGTAGAATAATAATAATAATAAATTTCATAATAATAATAATAATAATAATAATAATAATAATAATAATATTATTATTATTATTATTATTATTATTATTATTATT
>JAOQMS010000005.1:14749991-14774162 GCA_027563885.1 Erythroxylum longipes
GTAGAATATTAATAATAATAATAATTAATATTAATAATAATAATAATATTATTATTATTATTATTATTATTATTATTAAATAAGAATAAAATAAGTAAAATTAATAAGAATGATAAATTTAATAATAATAATAACAAATTTGATAATAATAATAATAAATTTAATAAGAATAAGAATATAAATAAAATTAATTAATTAAATTAATAAAATTAATAACTAATATTTAATAAAAATAAATAATAATAATGAAATAAATAAAATAATAATAATAGTTTTTAGTATAAAATTAATAATAATAATAATTAATACTGATAAAATAATAAATTTAATTATAATAACAAGGAAATAATAACAAGGAAATTACTAATAATAAGGAATCAACGACAACGACAACGACAACAACGACAACAACAACAACAACAACAACAACAACAACAACAATAATAATAATAATAAGGATAAGGATATTAATAAGGATAAGGATATTTTGATCTTTTTGTTATTTATTCATTTGTCATTCCAAGTTTATATTTTCAAACCAAACACTGACATAGAAATTCTTCATCTATTTCATTCCTTGAACCAAACAAAGTAATACCTATTCTATTATATTCCTCGTTATTTCTATTCCTAAGAATGAATATTTTATTCCTTATCTATTCCATTTCTTGAACCAAACAGCCCATTAGGATTTTAGGACTATTAAAGCATAATTAAGCCTCCATCATTAAGAGAGGAAAAAACCCTTCTGTAGAAACACCATCTTTGAGTGAAAAATACAAGTTTCTAACCTTGAGAAAGAATTGAAGTCAATGATTATCATCAAGATTGAGAAAAATAGCACATCAACACCAAAATTTTCAAATTTTGGCAAAGAAGAGAATGAGTTTCCTTATTCAATTTTCTGTCAATTTTACTTCTTTTATTCTTTGTAAAATGGTTTGTTTGAATGTTGATGATGTTATGGAGACCATAATTGGCTATTTTTGTTTTAGGGATTGCTTTTGAACTATTTTGTAAAACTCCTATCTTATTAAATTGAATGAAAGTGTCTTTGATGATTGTTGATTTTATTTGTTATCTTGCAATAAATTGAGAGAGTGAGTAAGATTATTTGTGTAGGATTGTACAACGAGAGTTGGAAACCTATAGAATTGCAATCATCACGTCAATTGATTAGCTAGAAGAGAGATCTCGACAAATTCAATTGATCACCCATAGGATAGTTTAATAACTAGTTGAATCGGTAGAGTTATTGGGTAGGTTGAGAGATCGTTCAATTGATTCCTGTTAATTTGATTAGGGACAATTAATTATACCTTGAGAGAGAGTAATTAATACATTCAGAAATCTTAGGTGAGACACAATTCGATTAATAACATAGGAAGGAGACAAAATAGGAATAAAAAAGTGATCTCTAGTCTTTAGATTCTTGAATTCCGATCTTTTTGCACTTTGGTATTGTTTATTGCTTTGTGTTAGTCTTTTAATTTTAATTTAATTTTTCAGATTATTTGCGTTAAACATTTCGTTTCTTAAACAAAGTTTTGTCTGAATTAAGTGGTGTTTGGGCATCAATCTCTTTGGAAATGATATCCAAATTTTAACTACAAGTCATGACCCATTCACTAGCAATTTTTGAGCGTAAAATGAATGGTTTGTTTTTTGCATTCAACACGTCTTGACAAAGAAAACAATTGTAACTTTGGAATTCCTATCAGTTTAAGAAACTAGGATTAAACATTAAATCAAGATAAATTGAAGTATAAGAAAGTTCTAGGGGTATGATCATCTAGATTTTATTTATCAACTAGTTTTTTTCATTCTTACCTATTTCCTTGACTGGTTGTTTCTTATTTATTATTTACTTTCTTTAATTTTCATTTTTAAAATTAATCACTTCTTTAGATAGATTAGAAAATAAGAAGATGGTTAATACAAGAAGTTATAGTCCTCATGGGATCAATACCTAACTCACTTTAGTTATACTATAAGAACCATATGTTACTTGCCTAGTGATTCTTTAGTATTTTTTGTCTTATTTATATTTATCACACTAAGTTTTTGGTGTTGTTATTGGGAGACTATAATATTAAGAAATCCTAATCTAATCATTTTAATTTTTTCCATTTATTTTTATCAATCTAGGTCAATTTTGTTTCTTTTATTTTTGTATTTATTTATTTTTTAAATCTCTCTTTCTTGATCTTATAGCTGTGGCTAAGTTTTAGAATTTGGGTATTTATTGCTACAACTACCAAATACAAGGTTTAGTTTTACTAGGAATATAAAGGAGTTTCTCGCTTTCAAAAATATAAATATTCATTAGCGGTGACCAAACATGACAATTTGATTCAGTAAAAATGTTTCCTATAAAGAAAACACCTTTGGATTGAAGAATAATTGAGATTGATTGATCCAGAAGATTTAATAATTTTCGACTCGTATTTTTCAAAGGTTTTACCAAGGAGTATTTATTAGTTATGATACCAACTTGGAACATATAAGGAAATACTCCTTATTATTAAGTATCTAATTAGATGTAATTAAGAATATAAGAATGTATGACAATTTTAAAATTCCAAAAACCATGGAAAATGTATTTCAACACCACACATTTGATTGCCTAGCCTCTCAAATTCCTTATAATAATCTTATAAGAAGCACACGTTTTTAGCTCCCTAAAAATCTTATATTATACTTGTCCCTCCTTCTTATAAGTTTATTGAAGTCATTATCACCATTAGTTTAGCTTCTCTCTTAATATGGCATGATGTTAAGGAAATATTTATTTATATGATGTTTTGGTATTAAAAAAATTGATTTATTAACTTGGACCACTCGATGTGATAAAGTATTTTATTGCCGCGTTCGATTCCCCATCATGTATCGTCTTTATTATTATGATAATGACCATTACTATCATCGACATTATTGTTCGATCCTATTTTGTTTGACAAGAAAATATCATACAATATGATGATAATTTCCTCTAATTAGTGTAACTCACTAGCCATTTTAAATTTCATTTACTTCATATAATCTAAAAGTCATTTGAACCTAACTTTTAAGTTTTTAATTCTCTCTTTGTTAGATTCCCTTATCTCTAAGTCCTAATAATATTGTTATTGATTATAGTGAGAATCAGAAACAAGATTTTAGATTAAAAATTAGATTCCCTTCATTAGTTGCAAATGGAAAATTTTAAATAAACATTGACTGGCTATTTTTTTTAAATTTACAATAAAATTATTAAAATAAGGATTCAAATAACTAATAACACAATAATTGTTACACGTTACCTCTTGCTTGCATTGGCGAGGGGAATCCACTCAAGTGCCTTTAATATCTGAAGATCGTATGTTGGATGGATAGGAGTTCATATATGTTAGGCGCAATAATACCAACCATCATTTGTCTCTAAATCAACACTGAGTAAGTCTATTAACACTTCTATCTCTCTCTTTATACTTTACTTTTGGTTTATAAAAAATAAAAACTGCAACAATTAAAATATTAAAACTTTTAACATCTATGAGAACATGTATACACATAATAAAGAATACAAAGGTTATCTAATATGAATGCTAAAATTAATGGATTGACTTAATCTTTTTGAATTTTATATTTGAATTTTAATCCTAAAATTTTATAAAATTATAGACCCAAACTACCTCATAAATTTATTTTTAGATTTTAGTACATTTTCCTCAACAAACTAAACAAACTAAATCACTTTGTATACAATAACTACCTTTTTTCTATTATCTCTCTTTTAGTTGTCATTCATTGTAGGTTAAAGTAGCTTAAGCATGCAAAAGAAGATTGTATAGGTATTTATACGATGTAAAAGCTAAATTTGTTTATAAGAACAATATCATGTATATATAACTGCATAAGTGATATTAAATGCTTAAATTTAGTAGGCAAAATTGTGGAAGTGATAGGCGAGTCTTGACAAATATTGGACATATGGATTGGTTTGAATAAAGTATGTCAATTAATGTTGATAGTTGACTTTTGAAAATATGTATTAATTCTCTCCCCCCTTAATGTTGATAGTTGACTTCTGAAAATATGTATTAATTCTCTCCACCCCCCTTAATGTTGGGGAACATGATACTGAACAAGATTATAATCAATCTCGATGTGTTTGTTCCATTCATTAAAGACATATTTATGAGTAATTTGTATGGCAATATGGTTATCATAGTAGAGAGGAACCACAAGCAAGAAAGATACACCCATATTTTAAAGAATCCATCTTAACCAGAAGAGTTCAAAGGTAATATTAGCAAAAGCTCTATATTCAACTTCTGTACTGGAGTAGGAGATAATTTTTTACTTCTTGTTACACCATGAAATGAGAGGTGTCCTCATAAAGAAATAGTAACCAATATGGATCGGTAATCTATTGGGTTCCCAAACCTATTTGCATCAGAATAAGCTTATAGCTCCGATGGGAAAAGGTAGAAAAAATTAAGGCCATAAATTATAGTACCTCTAACATATCTCAATATATGAAGAATGGTATAGAGTGAGTGGTATGAGGTGCAAATATGAATTGGCACATGATGTGAACAATATAAGCAATATCTGGACACAAGGTAGTAAAATAGATAAGACCACCAACCAACTGGTGATAAAATGTACCATCACTAAATAGATTTCCATCAGTAGCAAAAAGATGATCAATGGAGGCAAGTGGAGTACTATTTGTCTTAGTATCAGTGATGTCAGCTCAAGAGATGAGATTAGTAGCATACTTTGTTTATGACAAATAGTATCCAGATTCATCAGAGTATACCTCAAGACCCAAATACTAGCTTAGGTTACCTAAGTCTTTCATATCAAACTAGTGATGAAGAAAGGACTTAAGAATAGAGATACCATATGTATCGTCACTAGTTATTATCATATCATACACATAGAGAAGAAGAAGAGTACACCCTTGATGCCATATATATCATCACTAGTTATTATCATATATCATCCACATAAAGAAAAATAAGAGTACATTGTTGATCTGTTTATAAAGAAATAGGGCATGAACATAAGAATTGGAATAGACCCAAAATGTCTAATAGAGGAGGTAAATTTGCAAACTAGACTTAAGGAGCTTATTTTGGTTCATACAAGGTTTTGTAGAGATAAAAAAACTTTATTAGGAGCATGATTACCCACCCGAAGGATGTTTATGTGCACTTCTTCTGTAAGATCTAAATTGAGAAAATCATTCTTTACATCCACTAAGAATAATTTCCATATTTTGCCAGCAACAACAACAATAAGATTACAAAATGAGGTCAATCAGGCTACAGGAGTAAAGGTTTCCTTATAATCAACGGCAAATGCTTAAGTAAATCCCTAAGTAATAAGGCGGGATTTGTATCTTTCTTATGATCCATCCACTTGAGTCTTGATTTTATAGACCTATTTGCAACCAACAACTGACTTATCTGCAGGTAAGTTAACCAATTCCTAAGTATTTGTGTAGGTAAGTGCATGTAGTTCTTCCATCATTGTTTATTGCCATAAACGGTCAAAATTGACCTCAAGATAGGTGTGAGGTTTATGTAAAGAGATAATAATGGAATGAATATGGAAATGACGAAGATGGACTGAAGGTTGACTTATATGGTCATTATATCAAAACATTAGCAGTAGAGAGAGAGGTTCTAATGAAGGATGGTATTTGGATGATTTAATGGATCCATAGTTAGAGAAGATGTAGTGGGATCATGTGTAGGTGGAGTTAAACTGCATAGACTACAGGAAGAACTGACAAGAGAAATTTCAATAAAGAAATTAGTAGGATAAGAGAAGAATTGATGTGAGGGTTCATTAAGTTAAAATTTTGAAAGAGTTGAAAACAACTCATGTTCCCAAAATGTTACATGACAAGAGATATGAAGCCTTTATAATAAGGGAACTTAACATCTATTCCCTTTATGTTCTATACTATACGCTAAGAAAAATATATATAGTTATGCTTGTGGTTCTAGTTTGATGTACTCATGGGCCTGTAAGAGAACAAAACAAGCACAACCAAAAAACATTTGAGAGTTTAATAGTGAGGGGTACAATTAAATAGGCATTCATATAAATAGATTTTACTTATAACAGGAGAAAGGATACATTTAGAGTGTATACAATAATAAGAGCTGCTTCTGCCCAAAAGTTTCTAAATAAGAAAAATATATGAGGAGGGCTCGAATAATATCAAGGATATATATGTGTTTTCTTTTTTGCTCGACCATTTTGTTAAAAGGTACCTAGATAAGATCTTTAGATAATATTAACTTGTTGAGAAAGAAACTAAGTGAAATATGTATCTCTGTATTCCAATCCATTATCAATGTGAAATATTTTACTCTTATTAAAAAAGTGAGCCTAAATAATATTAGAAAAAGAGAGTAAATAGAAAATAATTTAGACCTATAACATATGACATTTATCCATATATAATGAGAAAAATCATTAATAAATATCACAGTTTCTTAAACCACCCATAGTATTATGAGGAACAGGCCCCCAAATATCATAATGAATCATATCAACAGGTGCTAAGGAAATGGAATTGTTAAGAAAGAAAGGTAAAGCACGATTTTTATAAAGTTGGCATATTACACAATCGTAGTTTTCATTTTTGACAGAGCCTAAAGAATCACTAGAAATTAAAGATCCTAATCTAGTATAAGAAATATGGCTAGGAAAAAAATGCCAAAGATGAGAAGTGACAGCCCCAAATTTGGATGGAAGATATAAGGAAGTAAGCTCAAACAACCTTACACCATATCCTAAGGTTGTTGCCTATTTTTAGATTATCTACAGTTTAACAATGACTTGAAAAAGATAATTTAACACTAAGTTCACATAATTGACCAACAAAAATGAGATTTAAATACATTTTATAAATTAAAAAAGTATCAAAAAAGATAATTTAGGTGTTTAAGCATGCCTAAATTTAAGACCAAGTTCACATAATTGACCAATAGAAATGAGATTTAAAGACATTTTAGGAATTGAAAAAGTATCAAGCTATTTAAGCATGCCTATACTTTGAACATGCATAGTGAAAATTTCAACAATATAAACAATAAGTGGAATAGATGGTGTTTGTAAAGATATAAAATAGAAAATTAGAGGTCATATGATTGCAGCAGGCAAAATCAAAGTACCATGAAAATGAAGTACATGATGTGAAACACAAGGTAGAGGAGGTGACAATACCAAAATCATGTTAAAGTTATTGAACAAAGCATAAAGATCTTTTCAAGATAATTTGTGGTAGTAGTAGAAGTAGTAGAAGGACGCTAAAGGGGCTTAGAAGAATTACTTTATCCAGAATTATGTCAAAGTCATTTTCTATACTTAGAGATGTGATGGCCAAGCTTTTTAATATAACAATAAGATCCCTTATAAAATTTCTTGAATGAATTTTAAGAACTTTGAGAGGATGAGGTCTGAATGGCTAGAACAATAGCAACAAATAGACTAGATTATTTTATACAAAATGCATTGATTTGACTCTCTTTTATAATTAATCTATTGATTATAGGGTCAAGAGTTAGCAAGGAATTTCGATGGAGAAAAGAGCTATTAATGGATTCAAATTCATCTTGAAGAGTCATCAATAAATGCCAAATATACTAATAATCGAAAAGATTTGCACAAATGGTAGTTATAGGACTAGGCCATATAGGGTCTCTAAGTGCTATTAGATCCTAAATTTGTTGCAGTTCTAATACATAGCTACGAATTATTTAAACAAGTTATTGTTTTATCTGATGAAGTCTTCGATAAAGATGAAATTGATTAACATGGTTAGACATAAAGTAATGATTCTTTTAAAAATTCCATACCTCCTTATATGTGTCAAAGCGTCAAAAATCAAGTTTGATCACTCTAGCATATGTATTTCGAAACCATATTAGGATTGGATGATTCATTCCATCCTAAGATACGAAGTGCTCTACAAATTTCTCCTCTTCTTCATTTACCACCTTGGTTGGCCTTAGTATTTTTTTCCTAACAATTTGCAAAATAGCCTCCGTTTAAGAAAACTACACATATCTTCAGCATATAAATTATAATTTGATCTATCTACGGATAGCAATGGGTCAAGTTGGGCTCATGCCCAATCAAGCCTTAGTACAATGAGTTCGAAGTTCAAATAGGCCTTATGTATGGCTCGCTTTTTTAATTTTAAAAATATTTTATTTGTTATTTTTTAAAAATGTATATATAAAATTTTTAAATGAATAAATTCAAACTAAATTTATTATAAAAGAAAGTGAACCTAAAAATTATATATTAAAAATGCAACATTCATTTAATTAACACAATTGCTTAACAAAAATATTTTTTTAAAATGCATATGTTAGATGTACATAAAATTTTGAAATGAATAAGTTTAAACTAAATATTATTTTTTAAGAAAGTGAACCAAAAGATTATTATTAGAAATGCAACATTCATTTAATTAACACAATTGCTTAATGAAAATGAGTTTTTTAAAAATACATATATTAAATGTACATAAAATTATGAAATAAATAAGTTCAAACTAAATATTATTTTTAAAGAAAGTGAACCAAAATCTTATATATTAGAATTGCGCCATTCATTTAATTAACACAATTACTTAATGAAAATGAATTTTTTTAAAAGATATATATCAAATGTATATATAAATTTTAAATGAACAAGTCCAAAATAAATATTATTTTTTAAGAAAGTAAACCAAGAGATTATATATGAGAAATGCAACATTGATTTAGTTAACGCAATTGTTTAATGAAAATGAATTTTTTAAAATGTAAATATTAAATGTACTTAAAATTTTGAAATTACTAAGTTTAAACTAAATATTAATTCTAAGGAAAGTGAACTAAAAAAATTATATATGAAAAAATACAACATTCATTTAATTAACAAATAAAATGGTAATACTATGAAAATAATTTTATTATCAAAATAAAAGACTATCATTGTGCTAATATTATCCAAAAATTTTAACGATGCAATTTACAAAAAAGACAAAACAAAATTATCAATTAATGTTGGAGAGTGGAGACTAGAGAGTAGATATTACAGTTGAGTAGAGTAAACAAATATAGCCAACAATTTATAACCTATAAAAAAAGACACAAGTAAATAATTATATCTATAATTATATATAAAAAAAACAAAGTAATCACATGAAAAATAAGTAATTCCAGAAGCAAAGATTAAAGATAACAAACCTGCAATAGAGGAAAGGGGATAGTTGATCATTATAATCAAGATCGTTAATTGTTCACACTACTTCTTGTATATGTAGAAACATTATTATGTAAAATATATCTAATAATGTAAAAATTGCATTAAATGAATATAAAATACATTATAATAAACAATTAAAAATACCTTCATTATCGAATATTTTTTTGAAATATTCTTTAGTTGAATGATTAATCTCCTCCATATCTATACCTATTTTAATATAAAAATGAAAAAGAGAGGATAAGATAAGATAATATGACAAAAATGGACAAAATTGACATGTCATAAAAAAAACTAGAATTCACCCTCAATGTCTTAATCATCTAACCAACTTCAGATACAAATAAGGCATCCACAGTAGGAGGAGGAAGTCAAGCATGATGGGGACTAATACCTTAACCGTCAGTACTAAATATAGACTCCAAAGTAATAGTAGATGTTGTAATTGCTAAAAGGTATCGTGTAATTATGTGCATGATTGGAAAATCAATTCTATAGTTCTTCCACTATAACAATACATTAGACTCCACACCTTCAACTTCGGTCGCACAATTTATTGTCAAATATTTGTCCAATTTCTATCATATTGTAAGAAGTCTTAGCACTTTTTTTCTTTCATGAATTTTGCAAATGAGGATTTCAACTATTTTTAGGAGAAGCTAAACCTAAACTTAAAGTAAGAGTTGAACAACCTAAACTACTACAATCCTGAATTTTGTCCCATCTTAGTTGATAACCTCGAACAAATCATACCAAAATTATTTAATGATATCAACATGCTCTTGAGCTCGATCATAAAAAAACATGTCATAATAAAAATAAACTTCCAACTTATATCCTAGGTCTAATACAAAAATGACTACAACAATACATCTAACTATATACTAGTAAGAATTGAGCTTCTTTGTCATCTGGTATATCCTAACTTCAGATCACTTTATTTAAATCGAATATCAAATCAAGTAAAGCTTTCTTGATCTCAGACATATTGGTAAAGTAACTACTCAAAGTTAGATATTTTGTTCCCGAGAACAATTCAATAGTAGTATAAAATATTTATAGCTTCGTATAAAGTTCTTTAGCCAACTCCTATTATTATTCTGTAAGTAAGCAAGTATACTAAGAATCTCTTTGTCTCAACCTAATAAACACCTTAACATGTAGGATTGCCGACTCCAACATCTTGAAGGTTGAGTTCCATTTGTTAGGACAATCCAATACCAACTTATTTATCAATGGAATGTATATTTATCGTGCAATTTCTTCAAAATTTTCAACTTTTTTAGGTGTTGCACTCTAATTTACTACATTATCATAGATCAAGTCCACCACTTCCTTTTATCATATCCAACCCATACTTTATAATCAAATTCAGAATATGTACAAAACAATGCATATGGAACAATCACCCACAACTAACAAGTGCCCAACTCATAACTTATTCTTCACCATTTCACTCGTTGCATTATTCATATTATAATTGTCGAATGTTCTGGTAGATAGCTTGATGTTGATATTCCAATCCGTTAAACACTCAACCAACATGGTTGTTAACCTTTTGTTTATATGTGGTGTCGATATATAAATGAACCTATCATTTACAAATATGAACAAATATTAATCATATCATAATCAAAAAATAAATGATAACAATATTACAGAATATAAGTTACCTTAGTGGTCTATTGTATAGAGTCTATTCACTATCAATATAATGTGTTATCATAGTCATATAACCCTTGTTTTGGTTATCGATTGTCCAAATGTCCATTATGATGGCAAACTGTCCTTCAATACTTAACATTTTTAATATTTCTTTCTTTTAATCCTTGTATGTCTTCATAATTTCTTTCTTCAAAGTACTTCAAGTTAGGATCTTAAAGGTTGACTGAAGTGAGGTGAGCAACATCCTAAATCTTTTGCTACCAATTATAAAAAGCGGATGTTCATTACCAATGACCAAACTAGCTATCAAAAACTTGATCTATTGTTATCATAAGTTATAACAGTCATTTCATTCTTCCCTCTGATTAGATTAGAGGTAAAAAAAATGTTCGACCTCTTTATATAATCTTCTTTTATTACACAAATCCATATATCTTTTTAAATGATAGTTTCTACCTTTTGAACTCCCAGCCAACATCTTGGGACAATATTTACATTCGGCCTTCTTAACTTCGTTCATTGATTTAGTCTTATTGAAGTAATTCCAAATATCACTTCTCAATAGACCTGGACCACCTAGTGCACTTTTATCTTCATTTGGTACTGGATTAGAAGTATCCATTTGTGTAATCTCTTATACTGGATTAGAACTCTCCACGAAATGAATATGCTAATCCATTTTAAACAATCAACATATACAACTATATAAGTTTTTTAAAAAAAAAGTTAAAAGAATATATTAATAAATAAGAAGGCAATGTCCCACATTGTACATGCCAAGAGAGAAAGTCGTCTCTAAAACTAGGAACAAAACGACGACGAAATGGAAACACCATATTTTTCAAGATGCATCTAGCTGTAAAAGCTATCAGCCATTTGGGGATAAGTCGTTAGCATATTTCTAACTTTTCAATGGGAGACTGCTGAATTAGGGTATCGTCATTCTTCTTCTTGGACTTGTTGATGGATCGTCTCCCCAAATGCGCAGAACCAAAACATTCCCACTCTTCCAGCTTTTCAAGTGGCAAAGTTACGAACTCCTGGTCATGAAGGTAAGATCTGACCTGATTCTCTGTTCCTCATTTGCGAAACATTTACATGTATATGTACACTTTGATAAACATTTAACAATTAAGTTGATGAGCTACGGTATAGTTCAAAGACGGAGGAAGCATATGCAAGGATGTTTGACCATAAAAAATATTCAAAATTTTAGCATGCTCATTTGTCTCTATTTTATAGCCCAACAATAATATGAGCTGAGAGAATAAATTAGTCAAAATATCAATGTAATCAGTAAATAAAGTGAATTTTGATATTTAAAGAGTACAACACTTGCATTAGCATTCATTAGCTAAAGGTAAAACATTTGCATTAGCATTCACATCCATCTCTTTCCTTTTGGCATTCACATCCATCATTAATAGTTGCTAAAGAATTGCGTTGATTAGAAAAGTTATCATCTTTAACTTTCATAATGAGAAATTTTACCTATTAAATTCAATCTTAAATTTGACAGTTATTTTTTATATCATTAACTGCTTTAAGATAAGATAAATAAGTCAACTACTTATTAAGAAAAATTAGATTTAATGAAAATGATTATAACTCAATAAAATTATAATGATAGACAAAATAAAACAAAAAGTAAGAGTTACAGGTTTTATTAATCTAGCTCTCCATTTTACTACTCCTTCACCTTATGTTTCATACATTACTATAATATTATATTTCTCATAATTCACAATGCCATTCATTTGGTATTGTTCACTTAACAACAATTCCATTACATAACAAATAAAATAAAATTGTTCATTCTTTATTGAAATGTTATATCTAAATGATTGCTCTTAATACTGCCACTTTATTATTAAATTTTATGAACTATGAACCAATTTGAGTTGGATAATTAGACAAAAGCTCTCTATATAAGTTTCTGTATTTTGATTACCTTCTCTAGTTCTATACAAAGAAATTTATAATATAAAAGAAGGGTGGAAGTTCATTAAGATGCAATTCAACAAAATTTTCATTTTTATTTAATAATAAATTTTCAAAAGAGGTTGTATGTCCTATCTAGATTGAGCATATACATGAAAAATAAATACATTTTAGCATACATAAGAACTACTACTCTTTGCTTATGTCCTTTTAGAGGGATCTAGGTGAGAAGGAAGAAGTTCCAAGCCATTTTGGAAGACTTCATAGAACCAATACATGATCATAAAGTCCATGTTCGGAGTTGGAACTTATTCTTATGGTCCTATCACTAAGTCCCTTGTAAAGTTCTGAAAGCTTGCAATTTTGATAGCATGGCTTTCTTTCCAATTGCCTACTATTATTGACTAGGATGCTAACGTGACAATTAGATGTTAATGTGAGACTGAACTGAAGGACCGATGTGGACTTATGACATGGTACCGACTACAACTTAGTGTTGACTAAGATGATGAGAAGGCTCTGACTAAGATGTTATTGCTAATGTGTCTATTGATATGGCACTGGCTATTGATATGGCACCTAAGTGGTTGACAATGTGGCTAAAAAGGGATGTTATAAAGTCAATGTTGTTTTATGCTAAACGACATTATTTTAATGGATCTAAAAATGACATCATTTAACTTTTCTTTTTTCTTCTAACGATTCAGTTAAGGTTTTTTTTTAGTGCAGTGACTTCTATTGGCATGTAAAGGTGTGTGGAGCTATTATTGGTGGTGTTATTTGCACAATTGTTATCTATTCGAGCAAAGTAATAATTTGGTATATGGCTAATTGTTTTTGGAGTAGATAAAGGAATCCAAAATGCATACAACTAGAGAAAAGTTGGAAAGGAAAACCCATAATTTTGATTTCTTTTATAAAGAATGCTCTGATATGGTGTAGAAATAGGGAGTAGAGAAGAAATGATGAAAGGAATTATGTATTTTGGTGTGTATATTCATGTACAAAATAGGGTTATTTATTCATAGATGAATCTAAATTAAGAAGGAAATTAAAGTGATAATTACATACGTCATCCTAGGACTAGATTAAAGCTAAATTAATGTTGATAGTTAATATGTGTTAACAAAGAGAATGGGAAAGTCTCTTGATGATGGTTGAAGGATTAGTGAGAGTTAGCATTCATTTGGTGCATATTGGTGAAAAAAATTTGGCCGTGCACGAGATTAAAAGTGTGATCAAGGCACAACTAAGCGATGTTAAGTTTAACAGTGCGTCAAGGTGTATGACTTTCTCGAGGAAGTATAGAAGTAGAAAAAAGTTGCAAATTTTATAATAGTGTGAACTTTGATAGTTGGTAAACTTAGTCGTAGAGTAATATAATTACAGCATCTGTATGTTTGTTTGAATGGATCATGCATTAAGATAATTGAACCCGATTGACCAAAGATTCATCATGGCATTTAACAATTCAAGAGTGATGGCCACCTAAATAATGGAAAAGTGATGTGATGTAGTAAAGGAGTGGGCATCATCTGCTTGATATAATATTAGTGGAGTCAGTGGATAAATGTCTAACGCCCCATTATATATATATATATATTGAAGTAAATTTAATTATCTACTACAAGAGAATTTTTTAAAAAACAGAAAATTTCAAATGAGAAGTTGTTGACTTTCTTTTATAAAGAACTTCAAATTGAAGTTTCTCAAATCTTCTATTTTCATCGTTGAATAGCAATAAAAAAATCTGTTTTTTTCCGCATATCTCTGATCCCTTTATCTTAATTGAATTGTCCAAATTCATATACTGAGTGTGGGGAGAACACTTAAATTAGTGTCCGGCGAGTTGTGCAGAAACTTGTGTAAAATTGTTTGATAGTCGCGCTAAAAGTTAGTGTAACGGAAGACTTGGAATTTACCCAACAAAAGAATTTGACTACAAGTTTGGCAATTTATTCAATTGCATTGCTCCTTCCAAAAGTCCCGTGACGGTAGTCATGGCCATCCCACGTGCTTTGCTGCCGAGACTACTACTTGACAGCATCACCTAGCAAAATCATTGGTCTGAGGCAAAAGGCAATTAAAATCGAATGTGCACAACCCAATAGTTATATCCTAGTTTCTTCAAGCAGCTAATTCATTCTTAAGAACGTTTTAGGTACATAAAATCTTGCCGTCAGACAAAAAGAAAAAAGAGGGGTCTCGTTCTCTACGTCTCAATACATAGAGAAAGAATCGACTGCAAACTTACAAGATACAACGTGTACATCATAAGAATAATAACATTTTGATTTTTCTAAGCTATATCAAGTCAGTTGGAGTTAGAAACATGAGGTCATTGATGAAAGTGATCAGGCCATCTGGTACGAAATCTTAGCCGGTCGGCGGATGCTGTGGTCTTGGACAGGAAGACTTGATTTAAGAGTCCAACTTGGTCTCCTGCCTAAGGAGCCTGTGATTTCTTAGTTCCTCATGGCATGGAGCAAAGAATTCATGCTTCAGAGCATTCTCCGCACTGATTCTCAATCTTGGATTCACTGTCAGGCACTTGTCTATAAGATCAATGAGTGAGCTTGGGACTGAATCAAGGAAGTCTCGCCTCCTCGTGTTCATTTTGCACCACTTTAACAGTGTTATAGATGGCAAAAACCGCATATTATAGAGGTCCTGAGGCAAAACGAAGCTCTAAGTTGACATTTCTAAGTTACTTGGAGAATCATGACAATGATAAATAACTACCACTGGGAATGAAGATTCTCGATCGTGTAGCTTTGCAACTTCCCATAGATCTTCACTGCCCCTGAATTTTGCAATATCCTTAATATTTCTGTAAATGGCAGAGACAAGTAGCAAAAATTAAATGAATATAAAATTTGAGAAAACAAAAATATCCTTTAAATTGGAAATAATAACTCTTACTGTTCAGGATCACCATAAAATGGGGTTCGTCCTGTTACTAGGTACAGCAAGGTAACTCCCGCAGACCAAATGTCGACTTTGGGTCCTTGATGTAGGGATCTAAATAAGACCTGCGTGAACAGCAAATAAATTAATGAAGCCCTCAAAACATGCATAAAGTTGCATGATACTGCATCCGCATTCAAGACCATATACTCTTCCCTAAGAAGTTCGAGACAACTGGAGGGCAACCAAATAGCTGTTATATAACAGTTTCATGTTCCGATCAGGAAACGGTGACATACTACCGTTACCAAATGACTAGATTTATTGTCCAACTTAATTTTATTAATCAGATTTACTGTCTTGATAATTGCAAATCTCGAACGATCAGTATAGTTGATTTAAAACATTCTTTATACCTTGTAATAAGAATAATCATACAACCATAAGCTTGCCGTATCAAATTTACAGTGTTTATGGTCAAGTATACAGTTTACTTCAAATTCTGGAGCATAGAAGACTTCTCTTCGCAGTTATACAATCACCATAGAATAAGTGAATCTTTATTTTGGAAGCAGACTGGAGTTTGTAGCAAATTAACCCGTCATTCTCAATCGAAACTGTATTATTACCCAGTCTATCATAATCATTCAGTGGGGACACAATAGTCACGTGTACTAATTCAGCACAAGATTAAAATTTATACTCACCTCCGGAGCCCTAAAACCTTTGGTTCCAACACAAGGTCCTTCTTTCTTGTGTCTTCCATCCCCTACATAGAAGTACAAATATGATAATTGATGTTAGAAAATATCTTTAACAAGCAAAAGTGTCCCACATACATCTCAAAGCAAACTCACCTTTGTCCCTGGTACCATTAGGAACAATTCCAATGAAGTGTTGTGGCATTGGTGTAGGATAAAAGCTCGAATCGAACTTTGCAGGAGAAGCTGCAATTCTTTTTCTCATAGAAGAAGAAACGCTAGATGCTTCATGATTTGTAGTTTGAATTGATCCCTGCAACAAGTTGATGAGCTCCTTCCTACCATGGCAAGGCAAGGGCTCTCTCAGCCTTTCTGCTGAAAGAGTCTTAGTGCTCGTAACATCCTTAATCGATGTTATGCCAGAGCCCTCTCCTCCTTGACTTCTCAAAATATTGCAACCACCCAACTCATTACTGGCCTTTGTCTGGTCTACAGGCTTCCTTTTCGGGTTCTTGGATTCCAATCCTGATTTAAAAACCTTTTCTTTTTGATTGATTGCAACCATAGATTTGGCAGTTGTAAATCTCCTACTTTTAGCAGGAGGAAGAGCTTTTGTGTTTACAGGCTTAACATGATCGAAGCTTGCAACGTTCTCCATTTTTGGTTTGCCTGCAAATTTATACAAATTCAGTCAGTTATTACCTTCCCGCAGCTTACTAAAACTAAAATCAATAATTACTACTAATATAATTACACTTTTATTAACAATGGTAAATATTAAATAAAATTTTGAGATAAATTAATTAATTTTATGTTTAATAATTAATAAACATATCATATTTTATTATAAATAAATAAATATAATTATTTTATACGTAAATTAATATTTATTTACTAAAATATATTTTAAGTTTTAAAATTGATATCATTATTTAGAATTAATATTTAATTTTAAGTAGTTATTCATTCAATAAATAATTATCATTGAACTTGTAAAACTGATATATTTTAAAATAAATTTAAAATATTTTTATTTTAAATTAGATTCTTAAATCATATTAACCATAATTCTTTATTAATAATTAGTATTGATTAATTTAATAATATTTTTTAAATAATAATACAATGTAATTAATTAAAAAACAAATTTTTAAATCAATTTTTACGACTTTTGTCAGTTATGAAAACAAAAATTTTAAATTTAAAAATAAAGACCAAAAATTATCAAAATTTCACTAAGTTATAAATAAAACTAAAAGCAAAATTAAAAACAAAACCAATGTAAGTGAGTATCTAATAATTATTCTTTAGCACATTTGACAGATACATGTAAATTGGGCAGGTTGAAACTTACTAGTACTATATTTGTGGTGTAGGTCCTGTCAAAAGAAATAAACATCAAGATCAATGTCACTAACCTTCTTGTAGCTAAAAGAAGAAAAGCATGGCAACAAGTAGGATGAAAAGCCTTGCGAGGGTATGAAGAATCTTCTAAAACAAATACGACTAACCATTGCAAGGTTAAAATCAATGAGATAACCCTTAATAGACTTGCAGGAAAAGAGGAAGTTGCCGGGTTTGACGTCTCTGTGAACGATTCCCTGTATAGGAAATAAGACGTGAACTCTCTAGATTTTTCTAACATTGTGCAGCATTACAGAATCTGCAAAGCAGAAGTTTCTACCTGCTTATGAAGGCTTGCAAGTGCCCTGAACAAGCAATATCCGTACCATCGTAGCTGATAAACATCTATTTCCTTCTTTAGCACCTAAATAAAAGCATAAGCAATATCAGCCAATGGATGAAGAGTATTTATTGCTCGAGGGATTTGATAATTACCTCCGGTCTGTCATGCTCGACATGCTGCAAAACGAAGCACTCTGAATTTCCACTTTTAAAACAGCCCTCGTATTTTATTATAAAGTTTCTACCCCTGAATTAGAAGAAGAAATTAACTTGCACATTGAAAATCTGGAGAATCATTCTTCAAGCTACAAAAATGTGATCTTTGAGCCCAAAATTTTCAGAACCTTACCCAAATCGTTCCAGCATTCTCATTTCATTGCTAACATGATGTCTATGAGCATTTGCGTGCGGACCTACAAATCCAAATAATTGGATTTTCACATCAGCGGATCAGTATAGGACATGCAATCATCAGCTCAGAGATTAGGGAATTAAATTTGGATTATATTTCACTTCAGCCTGATTTTTCAGGAAGCAAGCATATCTCGTCAATTCAAGAAAGAATAAGGGCATATTTTGAAAATTGATTTAGGATTTTATTTTTCTCAAAATCAGGATCAAATAACTCCTAGTCATATCTCCTTCATCCAGATCCCAAACATGAGGACTCCCCTCCGTGAAATGTAATTAAATGGCTGGGAGTTGGTCAATTGCTAGCATGAATAATTTATCCAAACTGGATATCATGTAACTACAGGTAATTACATTTAGAAAAATATTAGTCCAACAGTTTGAAAATTTAGGGGCTAGGTTGATACAATAGAACCAATGAACCTTATTTGAAAATATTGAAAACTTCAAGGGGCAAACTTACCTCTTATTCTATAAGAAAAAATTGCCATACTTTATGGGCTAGGCAAAAGTGAATGTGGCAGACACATTATGCAAATTTGATATCAAATTTCTCAAAAGCTCAATCCTAATCTCAAGTTAAACAATGAATGCTAGCATTGTTCTTGGTGTATACAGTAATTTCTTACTGACAACCTTAATGCTAAAACCGGCAATTCTGCAGTCAAAATAGCCTACCGGAAAAGCTTTTACTGACAAATTGTTTTATGCGAGTCAAAGCAACAGAAGGAATTTTAGAATCTCTTCACACAGCATAAACCCAATAAACATCAATAAATATGACAACCTACTTCTTTACAAGTTCTCCAAAATCAATCCAAGGAAAAGATGAATTTGCAATGTCATGTTTGCAAAGCACAGAACAGAAATCAAACTTCCACCAAATGTGAACAACCTCGTATAATGATTTAGTGATTTGAAAACCAAACATGAACACGGCACATAAAGGACCATTTTCTTACATTTGATGGCAACTGTCGTCCCATCAATCTTCCTCCTTGCCCTATAAACAATGCCATAGCCACCTGCCAATTTGCACAAACATAGGCCTCTCGTTAAATGAACATAATGCAAATGGCTCATGAAGAAAAGCATGAACAGAGAAGAGCAGCACTATCTCACCTGAACCTTCTTCCTCTTCTACAACGTAGGATTCAAAGCATGGCAGTTCTTTGGATCCCATACGGTCCTACAAATTAAGCAAAAATTAACAGCAAATTGAGTTGCTAGTTAAAAGTACGATGTAGTGCAGAAGAAACAAGTAACACAACGCTAATACTGCAGACATAAAACTTACTGTATGAGGACTGGAGGCAGCAATCCTCGTTGTTTCTTTACCATATGGATCATCATATTTCAGCTTTGGATTTCGTTCCTTGCTAATTGTCTTTTGATCTCTTTGGCCATGGTGCGTACCTTGGGGAAATTGCATAGAATTGCTATGCTTTGGAGACTGGCAAAGAACTTGCAGTCTTGAGTTCATTCCATTCTCCGACTGGATCTTCTTGCTATCAGGTTTTAACAACTGCTTTTGTGCAAGGGGGAGCTGAGTATCACAGGATGTCATTTCATTCGCCCTTCTATCCTCAACTTCTGAAAGCTTATTCAATGGGGTATTCTCCTGAGAAATCTCTTCTGCTTCCTTTTCTCTTTCACTACAATTAAATGTTTCTTCATTCTCCTGCATTGCTCCAACACTTTCAATGCAACAACCATTTGCCTCATTACAAGCATCATTAGCATTAAGAGAATCCAAGGGCAACTTGCTGCTCTGATTAGCATCTTCCTGGTGAACGGCAAAGTTTGGTGTGTTATTAAGGTCTATCTCATATACTTTAGCTTCTTGACTCACGGCTTCATCAGCCATTATCTGACATAGACGTGTAGATCCTATATCAAGCTCACACAGCATGATCCTTTTCTGATCCTTCACTTCCAAAGGAACACCAGGACACATTTCACCTTCTATTTGTTTGAGGTTCTTCAATTTACTCCCAAAGTTACTATTAGCTGTTTCCGGGAACAAATCAGATTTCCAGATTATGCTACTTAACTTGACGGGTGTGAAACTTGAGTTTATATGTATGCACCTGTTCATACCTTCGCCTACATTTAACTCTACCTGCATTACAGTCAAGTCTTTAGCACTCACATAGATAACGATCTTGCACATAAGCTTTTCGCATTCTTTTGCTCATCAAGCTGAAGAGTAAAAGATAAATATCCTCCTAATTACCAAATCAGACCTCCATTCACAAAATTTGAGATGAATAAACCGACTATATACTGACACACACTTTAACATTAAATATACGGATAAAATAAACCACAACAAAAGACAACTAATCGCTTGTAGCACCTTGTAAAAAGATTTTCGAATTCTTGTCCTGGAAGATGCCTTTAGGCTGGTTACCTCTGAAAAAAACATTTCAACAATAGTCACTAACCAAAACAACACATACAGTTAGCAAATCACAGACACACAAGAACAAAATTTACCATGTTCAGAATCAAATTGCACTCGTTTCCGCTTCCTGAAGTAAATCCTCGCAATATCCTCCAACGGTCGGCGAGACTGGAAGCTTTTAGTTTCCGTCCGATAGTTGAAACTGGATACTAACCGCTCAAATATGAAGAAGGCGACCGGAGAAACAGTCACCAAGACGTTACCACAATCGTCAGGAGTTAAGGAGATCGGCGTAAAAGGGAGCGAGCAGAGATAGAGGACCAGATCGGAAGTTGCGTTGAATAGAACGCACCGAGAAGCCAGGTCTGTAGGTGTAGTCGGGAAGCCTGTGGAGAGTAGGAGAGATAGGAGATGCCATGCCTTCTGCAATTCAACGCTGGCTGTGGTGGTCGTAGAGGTGAAGAGGGAGCTGAAGATGGCGAGTTGTGAATCGGAAAAGTGAGTCGTCATGGCGACTGAGTGGAGGGAGGGAGGGAATTGGTATTGGACAGTGGGGAAGTTTTTCCTTCAGATAGGAGGCTCGTGTCAGCGCGGGATTTTGTGAAATTTTGATAATCTCGACACGTGATATGTTCCCGCGCATTCTTCTACGTGTCTATACATGTAAAACGCATTGACATTTCCTATATTTTCATCAATTCAAATAAAAATTCTATTAATTTTAAAGTATGACCCCCTAAAAAACCACAGAAACGTAATCCTAAATTTCCTGAAAAATTGATGTGCTTTTAAATTCCTTGTTGCTTCCATCGGGCAATAGTAATACTGCAGACGCATTCTTAAACCCAAGCTCTTGTTAAATCTATCAACCAAAATTTATTTTGGCAAGTATTATTTAGAAAAAAGAAAAAAGAAAACATGGTAGTAACTCCATGCAATGTTTTAAAAATCGAACCAGACATCGAACTGGTTGAAGAAAAAGTTTAAGATTTAGAAGTTCAATCGGTAGTGAGGCGCTATAAAACTAATATATAATAAATATAAAATAAAACTTATAATAACATGCAAGATAATTGTTTTTTTAGTTTTATTTATAATTCATAATTTATAAATTAATAATGATTAATTTAATTGGTTGACTATTTTTAATAAACAAAACTCTAATACTTATTATTATTACGTGGTTGTAAAACTCACTCTTTAAAAATTAACGTACTTAGTACACAAAACTTTTCGTAATTCGAACTTGTAATCTTCCGGTGACAAAATAGTAACTTTTATCACTTACTCCAAGACTCTTTCTTTAAAACTCACTCTTTGATTAATTTAAAAAAATTAATTATATAATAGCAAAACCTACAATATGACATTTACCTGACGAATAGTTAATTCGTAAATTTTTCATCTATTTAAGATTGATTTTAAACGTTTTAAAAATATTGGGTTCAATTTGAACACTTTAAATGGTTAAAGGTTAAGTTATATTTTATTGTAACAAAATAAGCCTTCAATCATTTAATAAAGACGCTTTTAGCAAACCAAGTAATAAGTAACAATAAATGATAACATTGAACACTGAAACTTCTCAAAATCATTAATGTGTTTCACTTTAAGGTCGGAGACTTACAGGTTTCTGTACATGTGTACAGTTTGCCATCGACCAGGACCGCAAGAACGCTCATCGGATAAACCTAAACCTGAACCAGAAATCCTCTAAAAGGACAATACAAACCCACAACTTGTCTGGCTAGCCGTGTGACTAACTCCAAGGGATGAATCATGTCCCACTTGTATAAGATTCTAAGCTTGGTTGCTCCCAACACCAACTTCAGTGTTTAATTTCATAACAGGGGAGGTAAGGTGTTTAGAGAAGACAATATTTCCTTGCACATCTATTGTGCCATATTTGTTTATACGAGAATTCATTACAATTCTACAAGATCTCCGTTCCTCTCCCATCATTTCAGCTTCGAAGTAGACTAAATGGTTCAAAATGCTGTTGCCTAGCACGAACCTACAAAGAATAATTGTAAACTAGACTTCCCACTACAACCAAGTCTAATGCTACCGCAGAAAAGAGGAAGAATTACCTACTATAGTTTGGGTCTTCACCTGAACTGTCACATATCTTCTCAACTTTGTAAACTAAACTTCCAAGTCCAATGCTATACAACCACACCTGCATAGGAATGAAAAGAATTAAATCATGGAACCAGTATTCATTAGCAGCAAATTAGCAAAGAAAATTTACCTCTCTCAGAAAGTGATGATATGTCTTTTGAGGAAAATGAGAAAAGTAAAGAGGCAAATGAGACACAATGCAACATCTCACTACCATAGGGTGCGTACCTAAATTTTTAGGAACATAACCTACGATAATAGTATGTTGGAGCAATGACAAAACTAACTTACACATGGTTGTAACCAGTATATTCGAAAGGCGTTATCATTTCTCTTAAAACATTCATTTATTTCATTCACTGATAACGTTTACACTGTTCTTCTCAACGTTTATTTACAAAACTCTATACAGGTTCTAACAACATTACAAAATGATAACAACTAGTTTCCTTCGGAAGTCAGCTGACGGACCTCTGATCCATCTCTTAGTCCTCAGACACTCTATGATCTAACTACACCTTAAGTCTCCTATCTCGTACCTGAAAAGCCACAATGCAATTTTGATGAGTTTTGCAACTCAATGAGTGAACCATTATTGATGGATTCACCGGATCACACAAATATAATATATCTCAGGGTTATTCATTCAAACAGATGAACATATATTTTGGAGTAAGCATAGCAGAAGATTAGCTAGTTCGGCTTACATATCATTCACTCAGTGCACACATACTTGCATGAAACATGCATGGGACGCAAATTCATCCATTTAATCAGATAAGCATCTATTCCGAAATTAGCATAACAGACGATCATTCATTTCAACATACATAGCGTTCAAACATTGAGCATGTAATTGCATGGAAAAGACTCATATTCGTTCTTATTGTTGTGACTGAGAGCCTTTCGTAGACAGAGACAGATGTTTTGGCCCGTAGGGCTTAAGCAGAACACATTCACGGAGCATAGCTCGACGTGCAGAACAGAGTATCACAGAGCAAGGCTCTACGTAGAAGCGCTTCTAACTGGCTTCTCAAGTCACAACGCCTTTATCTGAGCATGCAT
>JAOQMS010000005.1:14774262-14802381 GCA_027563885.1 Erythroxylum longipes
ATTTATGTTTTTATTTATATACAAATACATATAAACAATTGCAGGATAATTTTTATATATTTTCTATTTTTATTAATAAAAATTTTATAAATGAATAATAATATTTTTATCTAATTAATAATAAAACAATAAAACTTTTATTAAGATTTTTATTATTTTTAAATAGAAAATATATAAAAAATTATTTCTCACAATAGTGCTTGATTTTTTAATTAAACATGATTTCTGTTTTAAAATTATAACGTTAAACCTCTTGTAACAATCATTTTAATATCAGGGATATGATATTCATTTATTATACATTTCATTCCATTACATCCATATTTGAAATAATATTTCAATATATTACATTATGAACCCTTTCATTCCTCTCAAACCACTTTTTATTATATTATATTTCATTTCATTATAAACTGTTTCGTTTCGTTTCATTAATTAATGTTCAATCAAACAGACCCTAAATAAGGTTCATCGTATGGTGAGGGCTGAGCTAGGTGGATCTTACGTATGTATAAAGGCCCTAGTTCCTCAAAAGTCAAAACGTTAGGCTTACAAGGCTAAAAATCCTAAACACGGCGTTACTGACAAGAAGTCCAGAAGACTGAAGAATAGCTCATGAAGTTCCTCTGCTAGGCAAGGAGGCTCCAACCCAACAAGACAATTTTAAACTATTTACTCACTCACAAGAATCAAATCAAATGAATTTTGCAACAAGTTTCCCAACCATAAACAAAATGAAGGCAAGAAATTAAGTATTCTTCCCAGCTAACAGAACCCCAGAAATTCTACAGTATTGATAGATTGGTTGACGTGTGCCTTACGGTCCTAGCAGTTCCAAATCGTTATGTCGATGGAGAAGACAGTGAAAGGTTCAAAAGGAATCCAACCATTATACCAATAAGTCCCACAACAAAGGCAAATGTGACAGAGAAGCCTGGATCACTTTTCCGATATCTTCGTCTCTTCAACATGTCCTATAATAAGGATCAAAACTAAAAATCATCAACATGTTTGTGTTTTTGCTTACTCAGTTACAACAAAGGTGAGTGACAGAACATGTAATATATATTTTTAACATCACGCCGCTTCGCACCAACATTAGCTTACAGCACAACTTAAAATAATAGGTTGCACAGAAATGGAAATAAAAAGGAACGTGGAACCAGAAACAAAAATGCAAAAAATTACCAACACCAAAAAGGTATAGGAAACAGGAACTTAAGAGAAGCGTTAGAGAAAACATACGCAACGCAATATACACGAGACGATCCTTATTTTTAATCAAAATCGTACTTTCAACTTGAATAGCTAAAAAATATAATATAAAATTTGAAACAAATGCAAAAGAAGAGGTACAAACTAGAAATGACAACTGAGAAATAAAAAACAAAGATGTGACTTGGACCAAAAAGAAAGGTTTCTCGAGATATGAACGAGCTTCTGACATTGTATGTTGGAAACACCCGAATATTTTGGACACAAGGATATAACACACGAATATTTTGGACACAAGGATATGTACAAGGTTTAGAGTTTCGGTGTTTCCTAATTAACATATATCTCAAGGGGCCTTTAGGGTTAAGACTCCAACATCAAAATGAATAAAAGTAAAAATAAGAAAAGATGACATGGAAAGTACAGGGTATTTAAGCATCACTTAAAGTTGCAAGTAGAAAAGCTTTGTGTCACACCATCATCCATCTAGGCACATCGAATATATGCTTTATGGGTTCTCTCAACTGCTATTTTACCATTGCTGCCTAGAAACCTAAAGGTCAAATGGTTGGTACCCAAAAAAATGTGTCTAGACAGGCTACTAGAACTTTGTCACCATAAGTTTCTCATAAAAATGCTAATATGCAAATATCTACACTGAAAGATACATATTAATTTATTAAATGAACTACAAGGTCAATGGTAATGAAACTTGTCAGGCCTTCCTTATTTTAAACCTTTAATTGGACAACCAATTGCAGTACTGTTAAGATTTTTAGAGAAGGATCGAGTCACAGGGCGATTAACAGGAAAATCTATCTCTAATTTTTTGCCCTTTTCCTTCTTCCCGCTTAAGTTCCTGTGTCGACCTATTTTTTAGAATTCAGCTCATTAGAAGGGAAGCTGAAACCTTAGAGTTCAGGAAAAGAGAGAACTTCGATCTCTTGATTAAGTTGAATTCTGACTTATCCTATTGTTCATGATAATTGCCTTTTAAATAGGCTAGTCTCCTAACAGCAATAGAAGACCTATTTTGTAGGCTTCTAAATAAAAGAACAACGATAAAATAGAGATAACAAACTGATTTAAAAGAAATAATAAAAATAAGAATAAAAAACCCTAAATTAATGCCTCTTTCTTTCATAAGCTTGTCCCACAAATGCGTCATCCGTAACATTACCCCCCTCCCGCTGAAAGAGCTTGTCCTCAAGCTCGAAGGATGGATATGCCTGCTTGAAATGGTCCACATTTTCCCAAGTAGCATCAGATTCTGGTAGCCCAACCCAACGAACAAGAACTTCCTTGGTCCCGCGATTAATGCGTGCCTGAAGAATAGCAGCAGGATGGGCAACAACCTTGCCACTGTTAATTGGAGGGAACTTAGTAATTGGAGGCAGCGGATTACCTTGAAATGCTTTCAACAAGGAGACATGAAAGACATTATGGATGCAACTGTTGCTAGGTAAATCAAGCTCATATGCCACCTGTCCAATACGTCTCAAGACTAAAAATTGCCCATAAAACCAAGGAGATAGCTTATTGTGAACATGCAGCCTTATAAAATGTTGCTAGTAAGGGAGCAAACGAAGCCAAATATCACCAGGAGCAAATACAACATCCCAATGGCCTTTGTCATAATAGTTCTTCATCTGCTGTTGTGCTTGAAGTAAACGACTACGGATAACACCCAAAGCGTTATCTCGTTCCCCAAGAGTAGTGTCAACAGCATCAACTCTAGTGGAACCTTGTGTATAAGAAAGTAGTCGAGGTGGCACGCGCCCATAAACAACCTGGAAAGGGGTGGTCTTGAGTGCTGAATGGAAAGAAGTGTTGTAACAATATTCAGCCCAAGGAACCCAAGTAACCCATTAGCGAGGATAATCACCTACAAAACAGCGAAGATACATCTCAACGGTCTGATTGACGACTTCCGTGTGGCCATCCGTTTGTGGATAATAAGCTGAAGAAAACTGTAACTTGGCACCTTGAAGACAAAAAAGTTCCTTCCAGAAAGTACTAATAAAAACTACATCTCGATCACACGTGATAGTTTCTGGAATGCCATATAATCGGAAAATATGCTCAAAAAAGACGTGAGCAACACAAAAAGTTGAATACGAATGAGCCAAACGAAGAAAATAGGCATATTTGTAAAACCTGTCAACGACAACAAACAAGATCGATTTGCCACAAGACTTGGGTAACCCATCTATAAAATCCATCGAAACATCAGCCTAAATTTGTGTTGGTAGTTGCAAAGGGTGGAGCAGACCCGCTGGGCTGAGATGATTAGTTTTGTTACGTTGGCACTGGACAGGCAGCCACATATGATGCAATGTCACGCTTCATACCCTTCCAATAAAAATCCCCACGAATCCGATGGGATGTTTTCTGAATTCCCTTATGTGCACTGTCATGATAGGCGGACAAAATAGTGGAAATCATTGAAGAATTATGGAGGAGAAATATGTGACCCTGGAACAAAAGTAATCCATTAAGAAGTTGCCGATCTGAATCAAGATCCCCATTCTCAACCCGTGCACACAGATTCTGTAGTTCATCAAAGCCCAACAACTCGTCTTTAATGGATTCCAGCAAAGTACTTCGAGGATAGCTAATAGCATACAAAGAAGGATCTTCCATGCTTCTACGGGACAATGCACATGCTATTGTATTGAGACGGCTTGTTTTGTATACCACAGTGAAGTTAAAACCCAAGAGCTTACTAAGCCAATGTTGCCGTGGTGGAGTAGTGAGCCGTTGTTCTAACAAATATTTCAAGCTGTAATGATACGTTCGGATAAGGAATGGCCGACCCCACAAATAAGGACGTCAATATTGCACAACTTTAGTTAACCCAATCAATTCCCTCTCATAAGCAGGTAGCTTTTGGTGTCTCATAGCCAATTGGCGACTAAAGAAAGAAAGCAACCAGGTGCTCATTTTGTTGCAAAACAGCTCCAATACCACTGCTTGAGGCGTCACATTCAACAATGAAGTCCTTAGCAAAATCAGGCAGCTGTAAAATCGGAGCAGTGGATAGGGCAGCTTTCAACTTCTCAAATGCGTCTAAGGCTGCCTCACTCCATTGGAAAGAGTTCTTCTTAAGCATAGAAGTCAAGGGAGCAGCCAATAGCCTATAATCATGAATAAATTTTCAGTAATTACCTGTCAAACCTAAAAACTGACAGAGTAGAGTGATGGATTGAGGTTGAGGCCAGTCCAGAATAGCTTGTATTTTGCTCATATTAACACCCACACCGTCAACTAAGATAGTATGGCCCAAATATGCAACTTGTGTAGATGCAAAACAGCACTTGGAACGCTTCAAATAAAGTTTGTGAGCACGCAGTAGGGCAAAGACCTTCCTTATGTGACCTAAATGATCCTCCCAAGTCACACTATAAATCAGAACGTCATCGAAGAAAACCAACACAAAATGACATAAAAAAGAATGAAATACCTCATTCATCAAGGCCTGAAAAGTAGACGGTGCATTAGTAAGACCAAAAGGCATAAAAAGGAACTCAAAATGCCCATGATTTGTGTGAAAGGCTGTCTTCTCCACATCGGCAGGATACATGCGAACTTGATAGTACCCCGATCGTAAATCCCATTTAGTAAAGTACCAAGCACCATGCAATTCATCCAATAATTCATCAACCACTGGAATGGGAAACTTATCCTTTACTGTTTTAGCATTCAGATCACGGTAATCAATGCAAAGCCGCCAAGACCCATCCTGTTTGGGGACCAGTAAAACTGGATAAGAAAACGGGGATCGATTGGGTCGAATAAACCCCTGTTCCAGCATCTGGTTGCATTCCTTCTCAATTTCGTCCTTTTGTTTGTGGGGTATCGATAAGGGCGGACAACCACTAGAGCTGTTCCAAGCAATAAACAGATGCGGTGGTCACATTCTCTGATAGGAGGTAAGCCCATAGGCTCCTGAAATAAGTCCCCGAACTCTATTAAAAGGCTTTCCAACCTCTGATCCTCAGAAGCAACATTAACCATCATGTGTAAAGCACGATTACTCTGCCTATGCTGTCTTTAAAAGAAAATGGGTGTTTCGTCTACCCAAAAAGTCATGGTAAGGGCAGTAAAATCCCATAATATAGGGCCCAATATTTCTAGCCATTTAACCCCCAAAACCATGTCGAAGCCACCCAGAGGAATCACATAAAAATCTGCAGAAAAGGTATAACCAGCAATAGAAAACGATACCTGAGCACAAACCCCCAAACTTTGAACTTTCTCGCCATTAGAAATAGAGACTTTGGTGTCTAGCAAAGAGCGAACATAAAGTGCAAGACTTTGGACTGCTGTTGAACTTAAAAAATTATGAGTACTCCCTGAATCAATCAAACTAAGCATCGGTTGGCCATTCATGGTAGCTTGTAAGTGCATGGTTTGGCCATGGGATTGCCCAGTAATGGCATGTAAAGAAATTTCTGGAGTAGCATCTAAGTTGTCGTCTGGAGATTCTTCCTCTATATCTGCCAATTCCAACCAGAAAAGCCTTTTGCATTGGTGAGTAGTTGAATATGGTTCATCACAATTCTAACATAATCCCTTTGATCTCCTCTCTGCCATCTCTGCCGTGGTTAATTGCTTGAAAAAAGGAGTATGACTACCCGACTGAACTGTTACTGAGCTACCCGAACCCACTCGAGAAGGCTGCCATGTTGGCTTGCGATAATTGGTGACCTTTTGCAGCTGAAGTTTTTGTTCATAAGTTTTAGCTAGGCTCATAGAAGATGATAAATCTGGTTGTTTGAGCAATTGGACATCCATCCGTAAAGAGTCATCCAACCCCGCCATGAATAAGCCCACATGCAAATTTTCGGGAATGTGTTCATTAGCCCTAGCTAATTTTTCCTGAAACTGTCTTTGATAGAGCTCAACAGTACTGGTTTGTAGAAGCATGAACAACTTACCCACCGGGTTGCTACTTTCAGGTGGCCCAAATTGTTGGAAGCAGCATTTTTGAAATTCTGCCCAAGTCATTAATCCCCTGGCTCTTTTCAACTGATAATACCATAACTGCACTTCGCCCAAAAGATGAAAACCGGCTAATCCCACCTTTTCTATCTTGGGGATATTCTGATTCTCAAAAAATTGCTCACAACGGTGAGCCCAAATTAAAGGGTCCTCAGTCCCATCATACGACGGAAAATCCAATCTTGCATACAGGGGAACCATGGACTGATGAATTCCTGGTTGTGGAACAAGCTGTGTGGCACCCTCTATGCCAGCAGTGGTGGCTGGTCGACCTATTGTAGGAGCAGAAGCGCTGCTCGCTTCACTGCTGTTGCGGGTAGCCTTATTGGCATTGAGTCCCAAACCCGACAATTGTTCCTGAAGGACTTGTGCAATTCGCTCCCCAAGGCGCTGTTCCATTGCGGCCAGTTTAGAATCCATAAGGGATCATTCCTCTTGAAATCTAGATTTGATCTCATCGCCTATTGTGATTTTCTCTGATACCAAATTGTTAAGATTCGTAGAGAAGGATCGAGTCACAAGGCAATTAACAGGAAAATCTATCTCTAATTTTCTGGCTTTTCCTTCTTCCCGCTTAAGTTCCTGTGTCGACCTATTTTTGAGTAATAATTCAGCTAGTTAGAAGGGACGCTGAAACCTTAGAGTTCAGGGAAATAGAGAACTCCGATCTCTTGATTAAGTTGAATTCTGACTTATCCTATTGTTCACAGTAATTGCCTTTTAAATAGGCTAGTCTCCTAACAACAGTAGAAGACCTATTTTGTAGGCTTCTAAATAAAAGAACAACGATAAAATAGAGATAACAAACTGATTTAAAAGAAATAATAAAAATAAGAATAAAAACCCTAAATTAACGCCTCTTTCTTTCATAAGCTTGTCCCACAAATGCGTCATCCACAACAAATACACATTATAAGTTTGGGATATGATACCATACTAATAGCCGGTAAGCATGTCAAGATTAACTATTGTAATAACAAAGCCACCCACGCAGAGAAAAGGAAAGCCAACTCACAGAATTAGGATCACGATTTTGTGTAGAGCTTTTTAATGCCTCGTCTTCCACGTTCCTTTGAGCTGATGAGGGCAAAACATACACAACTCTGAGCTTGCACTCCTCTATGGTCTTTTCACCATTGTCCTGTCCTTATTAAATTGAACTCATAGCCAAAAAGATCCAATACATATGAACAAATTTTATTTTGAATTGATACAATCTACATACTAAACAAAACAGTTCACTGTTCTTTTCAGGTTAGCATTCTCATAGTATCTGATGGAAGCTCATCGACATTAACATGTGGCTGCACTGTCGTACTCTGTAAGAGAAACTTATCTTTGCATTGCAAATCGGGAGGGTATTCTCGTTGAGCTTGAAGGGTAACTGAAAATCCAAAATTTAACGGTGGTTAATGTTCAACAAAATGAAAGATTATGCTAACTTATAAGGAAAAGATTAGCACAAAATCAGGGCAGAGATGATATACAAGAAAGGGGTGATAAGAGGTCAAGCCAATTTATTCTACAAACAAAAGTAAGAAGCTGTTTAAAACATTATCTAGTTGTTGCTCTCCTTGTCTTTCTTATGCTAAAGAATTATAACTTTTACTAAGAATCTATTCTAACATAAGGCCTATGTTTGGCTACAAAGAACACAAAATTTTGTTTCCACAAATTGTATGGGGCAACAGGTAGCACCTCTAATGACACATGAATCCCAAGGTTATAACACCAGTGTTGGGTCTAACAAAGTACTTCTTAGGTGAAGTCGTTTTAACCTGGGAAAAAAAGGTTAAACAACTATAAGTGAGACATCCTTATCAATAGCAGTAAGTTTGGATAGGTATACTCTATAAACTGGTGCAGATTCCACCTTAAAAGCAACATAGTGCTCTGTGTTGTTTGCAACTTTAAGATCACAAAAGCTTTGCTTCTCCAACTCAACTGAACAGACAAGCACAACATCATAAGTACAAGAAATTTGAAAATTGTATAACGATACTACTGAATCAAACAAATGTACACATTAGATAATCCTCCTTTCCGATAGCCTGGTCATAATTACGAGTTACAAGCTTACAAAAAGAGACATCCATAAAAATTGATATATGATTCACACTTGCAACCAGCATATATTTGAGCTTATGCATTCCGATGAAAAACTTTATGTGCAATTTGCAAAACTCTTAATATTTCTACAATTTTTTTATAAAAGTTTTGTCTCTATGTGTGGTCATCATGGATTGATAGTTCATTATAAAACTTATCTATATATAATTTAGCTCAACAAAAACAAAAAACAAAAAGCTATATGCTTTAAATCCGCCTTCTAAAACTGTGCATACTAAATAAGCATCTACTAGAACTCCATGCATCTATTAGGATCAACTTTAAAATTTCACACCTATTATACACACACAACAAAAGGAGGGTAACAGGAGTAGATCCTACTAGATTACAGGTGAGATTCATTCACCACTGCAATAAACAAGTTTTCTGTTGGCAGGTCAAATGAAATCTTTAACCATGACAGTGTCCCTTGCCTTAATCTCTTGTAGGTGCCTAACTACACATCATGGATATATCATAAAAGATGTTGGAATGCAAGATATAATGGAGTAAGTGAAATGGACAATTAATGAGATTTTCACAATTTAGATTTATTAATAGTTTCTACGGCTACACCTCAAAGCATAAGCAACAGCAAGGATTTTCAACAAATTAAAACATGCAAATTCAAGACACTATCTAATTTACAAGAGAACCAGATAAAAACAAGTCATTTCTTTATGAAAGATGGAATAATCCAAAATATCATGATATTGGTCCAAGTAGAGGACGTGGCAGAGGAGGTTACCGTGGCAGAGGTGGTAGAGATAGAGGAAGAGGATAGGCTGTTAGACAAGGTGAACAAGACCGAGCACCTGATAGACAATATCAGAGCAATATTCAGTGCTGAAACTGCAATGGGTATGGGCATGTAAGAGCAAATTGCTGGAAAAGAGAAAAGCAAGCCAATTATGCTGAAGATGAAGTTGAAGATGAGATGGAAATGAAGTTATTTATGGCTTACACAGAAGATATAAAAGCATCAAGCAATATCTAGTTTTTGGACAGCGGTAGTTCAAATCACATGACCGGAATAAAATCATTGTTCAAGGAGCTTGATGAGTCATACTAGAAGAACGTAAGACTCGGTAATGATAAGCTGATGCAAGTAGAAGGCAAAGGCACCGTGGCAATTGATAATGGCGATGGTAACATAAAGCTTTTTTACAATGTTTATTTGATTCCTTCTTTGTCTCAAAATTTATTGAGTATTGGGCAGCTTATGACTAATGGGTACTCTATAACATTTGATGATGGGTCTTGTGTGATTAGGGATAAAAAATCAGATCAGGTCATTGTTGATGTCCGTATGGCACCAAATAATCTTTTTCCACTTGAAGTTTCTAATATTGAGAATTATTCTCTCATTGTCAAAGAGAATAGTGAGTCAAAATTGTGGCATTTACGGTATGGGCATTTAAATGTAAAGGGTCTGAAATTGTTAAGTCATAAGGAAATGGTTTTTGGGTTGCTTAGAATTGAGTCTTTAGACATATGTGAAGGGTGTGTGTATGGGAAACAATGTAAAAAGCCATTTCTTGTGGGAATGTCTTTTAGGGCATCTGAGTGTCTTGAGCTTGTACATGCTACTTGTGTGGTCCCATGAAAACACCATCTTTGGGTGGAAGTCGCTATTTTTTGTTGTTTACAAATGACTATAGCCGCATGAGCTGGGTCTTCTTCCTCCAAGCAAAATCTGAAGCATTTCATCATTTCAAGAATTTTATGGCCTTTGTTGAAAAGCAGAGTGGAAGAAGCATAAAAACCGTGCGAACCGATCGAGGAGGAGAATTTGTGTCAAATGAATTCAACAGTTTTTGTGAAGAGCAAGGTTTGCATAGACAACTGACAGCACCTTATACACCAGAGCAGAACGGAGTTGCTGAACGTAAGAACCGAACGGTGGTTGAAATGGCTAGAAGTTTGCTAAAAGCTAAGGGAATGCCAGATGAGTTTTGGGCTGAAGGTGTTGCTGTTGCTGTCTATCTGTTAAATTTATCTCCAACAAAAGCGGTGCTTAACCAAACTCCATATGAAGCATGGTGTGGAAGGAGACCATAGGTAAGCCACTTAAAAATATTTGGGTGTATAGCCTATTCCTTGATTGATTCACATAATCATAGTAAACTTGATGACAAATCAGTGAAATGTATATTTGTTGGTTATTGTTCTCAGTCAAAGGCATATAGGCTTTTTAAACCATTGAGTGGCAAGATAATTATTAGCAGGAATGTGATTTTTGATGAAGAAGCAAGCTGGAATTTTGACAAGAGTTCAGATCAGATTCAGATTTCAGATTCAAATGGAAATGATGATCCTTCAGTTACTGAGCAGCAATTAACAACTCCAAATACATCTGATTCTTCTACTCCACCTTCACCAAACAATACTTCTTCTGGTTTCAGTAGGAAGAGCTCTTCTGATGATGAAAGTCCTCCAAGAAGATTCAGGTCATTATCAGAAATCTATTCTACCTCACAAGCTTTGTTTGTTGTTGATCCAATAACATTCAAAGAAGCAGCAGAAAAAAATTAATGGCGCCTTGCAATGAATGAAGAACTTGAAGCCATTCGTAGGAATGAAACATGGTAATTGGTGGATTTACCGGAGGACAAACATGCCATTGGAGTAAAATGGGTGTTTAGAACAAAATTTCAAGCAGATGGCAGCATACAAAAGCACAAGGCACGGCTGGTAGTAAAAGGGTATGCACAGCAAAAAGGTGTGGATTATGACGATACCTTCTCTCCTGTTGCTCGATTTGAAACGGTGAGAATTTTGATTGCCTTAGCTGCTCAATTGAAATGGCCCATCCATCAATTTGATGTCAAGTCTGCATTTTTAAACGGAGAGCTAGAAGAGGAGGTGTATGTCTCTAAACCAGAAGGTTTTATTGTTCCTGAAAAAGAGAATCAAGTCTACAAATTGAGAAAGGCTCTTTACGGCTTAAAGCAGGCTCCGCGAGCATGGTATAGTAAAATTGACTCATACTTTCTTGATGATGATTTTAAGAGAAGCAAGAATGAACCTACTCTTTACTTCAAAAAACAAGGAAAAAAAGAGTTTCTCATTGTTTGCCTCTACGTTGATGACATGATTTACGCTGGTTCTTCTTCTCTTATTGATGAGTTTAAAGCATGCATGAAGAAAAAGTTTAAGACGTCAGATTTGGGTTTGTTGCATTTTTTCTTGGATTGGAAGTGAAGCAGGTTGAAGATGGAGTTTTTGTGTCACAAAGAAAATATGCAACTGATTTATTGGAAAGATTCAACATGTATAATTGCAAAATTGCAGCTACTCCAATGAATGTAAATGAGAAGTTGCAGGCTGATGATGGAATTGATCAAGCAGATTCAAACTACTTTAGAAGCTTAGTTGGTGGGTTAATTTATTTAACCCATACAAGGCCAGATATAGTCTTTTCTGTTGGAGTAATTTCCAGATTTATGCACAATCCATCAAAACACCATCTTGGAGCTGCAAAGCGAGTCTTGCGTTATGTAGCTGGAACTATTGATTTTGCTTTGTGGTATTCTGCAGTCTCAGATTTTAGGCTGGTTGGTTTTAGTGATAGTGATTGGGCTGGATGCTTGGAGGATAGAAGAAGTTCTTCAGGTTATGTGTTCAATCTTGGCTTAGCTGCTATTTCATGGAGTTCAAAGAAGCAGTCCACAACAGCTTTGTCTTCATCAGAAGCTGAATATGCAGCTGCCACATCTTCAGCATGCCAAGGAATATGGCTGAGGAGAGTTTTAGCAGATCTTTGTGAAGAGCAAAATGGAGCAACTACTATCTATTGCGACAACAAAGCAGCAATTGCTATGTCTAAGAATCCAGCTTATCATGGAAGAACAAAGGATATTGAGATTAAAGTTCATTTTATTCGGGAACTTGTGGCCGATGGATCGGTCAAGTTGGAGTATTGCGATACAAACGAACAAGTAGCTGATATCTTCACGAAGTCTTTGCCACATGACAAGCATGTCTACTTTAGAAATCAGCTAGGAGTTTGCAATTTGGAATCAAGGGAGGCTGTTGAATAATTGATTCAAAATATCTTTACTACTGAAATAATTCTTTTACCGTTGTTTTACTTGGTCTTTAGCATTTCTTGATTGTTTCCTTGATTTTCTGAGTTAGTTGAGGCACCATTTAGATAGTGTCGGATATTTCTACTTTTGTTATTTTGTTTAGCCTATATAAAGGCTGATTTCAGTTTAATAAAATGTCGAGCATTCCACCAATTTCAGAGTATTTCTTTTTGCATATAAGATGTTTGTTAAAATTCCCCAGAGCATTGTTTCACTTGTTTTATTTTTCTTCTTCTAAATTGTAGCAGCAAATCACTTTTCAAGTGATTAGAAGTTATTTTTCTCCAACATGCACTGTATTGCCCTAAAAACTGGTGGCAAATCACGCACAGTCCCCGCAAGTTTAATACATGCAGAGTGGCCTCACCAGTCACCACTAACTGCGAGGTTACTTAATGTTGTTATTTAAACACTTCCATAATCAACAGAAAGAAATCGTGTTCTTATAAAAAACCAGATGCAATGTTGATCTCATGTAAGTAATTGGTTCCAAAATCCATGGAGGCACTTGAATGCGCATACCCTTTTAAGATTAAACAAGGAACCACACAAGAGATATCTAATAGATCCCAAATGAATGCTCTCAAGTCCTGTACTGTTGTTTCCCACTGGTGGAATGATAATGGGAAAGGGAAGAAAGACAGATTTGATTAATGAATATAACATAACCAGAAGAGGCTCTTTCTTGCAAGTAGTGAATTTTTTATCCGCCTAACCAAATTCATACGTCTGGTCCATCCTTCCAAGTGCATAAAACCAAACAGGAAACTATAAACGACAAATACACAACTCTTCAATTTAAGTAGTGTTAGCCTGGTTGGGAAGGACGCAAAAGCGAATCCTCGTCCGCCTGGGATCCTAAAAGATGATATTTGGCAGCACTGCAATGGATTGCATCGTATCAGAAACTAGAACGGTACCTCCAGTAAATGAACGTCTTTAACGTTTCAACGGTAATTGAGAAAGCAGAAAAAAAGCACGTCATCCTGTTGAAACCTGATTGTATTTTGCATAAGATAGGAAAGCCTACATCTGCAACTTGTATCGAAGGCGTATATGGCCTATCTCCAAGTTGGTATCGGAATTTTATATGAATCGAACAAAACTAGGCAACAAATGCCATTTGACCATTTATATTATTGACTTTGTTGCTTACAAAAGAAGACATTATAGGAAAGGCTAATTCTACAATTAGTGTGACAGAGAAAACCATTGAGAGAACTGGCATAACTAAATAACAGACACATTTTTGAATTATGAATTGATGATTATGTCTAAGATTCGAAAATGGTATATTGCTTAGTCTATAGCAACCTCATATTTGGTCTAACCTATGCTTTCTAGGTCAAAAAGCCTTCAACAAAGACAAGCCCCTTTTCTGCGGTGTGCCTTTTCAATTTTTTGGGGTGGGAAGCATGCAGTTGTATGGTGCTGATGCTTCTTCTTTTAACCATAAATTAGCTGCGAATAACTATGCATACATATATAAAAACAATAACAGCATCTCAGCAGAAGTCTCACTAATATGTAAAATCTTAAGAGGTTTAGAAGTACGCAACTTTACTTTTAATTAATAGAGAGATTGTTTCTAAATATCGATAAGTTTAATATTAAATTTTAAAAACTGAGTTTACACCAAAATCTGGTGCCATGTATGATGATGATCACAAATGTTGTATCAACCTATAGAATTGAACATTCACCCACCCAAAAGCAATCGTAAATAACTTCAACTATTGTGTAATTTAACTCAAGCATGTAAATCATGCCCAAATTCTAGAAATTATAATTGTACCATCAAGGAACATATGATATAATTGTTAATTAAAAGTTATTGGTGGAAATTTGCCACTCAAGGGTGAGACAAATTTGCACAAAAAAAGTTATTTGTTAAATAATAAAGTGCAACAAATGTATAGATGACAAGTCTGAACTACTGCTAATGGTTGAAAAACAAGTATTGCATGGTCTTTGATCTTGCAAAAGGACCAAAATAATTTTCCCTTGTGACGATTTAAGAAAATTTGAAAAAGGTTAAGATGGACAGAACCATGACCCTTATTGTATTTGTATCCTTAGGATTGTCATTGCAATAGAGAACTGATGAGTTGCCATTTACATGATTCTCATTTAGAAGTGGACAATCTAGGAAGCTTGTCTCTTAGATTATACAATCTTGCCGTCATAACTTTCTTGTGGTTGACCATTTTTATTTTGTTTATATTTGGCGAGCAGCTCTAATACAAAAGGTAAGCACATTAATCGAGGCTTATATATAACCAACAAATTTTGTATAAAAATAACACAAGAAAACCACATATGCACACATGCATATTGATAAACCAAGAAGATCCACAAAAGAGTAAATTTCAATTTCCAAATACCATTTCTGAAGATGTAAGGCAACAATCCTAGTCAAAGCTTGAATAAATTTGTAGTAAAATAATATATTTTAGGTGAAAAGAAACAACATCGAGTTTGGTTGGAATAAGCTTGTCTTCATTAATGAATGAGGAAGTGTTTAAATACAAAAAAAATATTGAACTACTTTTCCTAAATCTTAGATAATATCTATAAGAAATAAGACTACTTTCAGCAACAACGGATGGTTTATTCATACGGAATTAACAAAAAAAATATAACTTCTCGATCTATTCTTAAGCAAACTATTATCATATTCCCACAACATAGACCAAGTCTCGTGCACATACTTATCTTGCATCAGATGTGGATGTCCTTTATCAGAATGGTATTTGGAGTTTAGAATTTACTCTTTTGTGGATCTTCTTGGTTTATCAATACCCCTCCCCTTTTTTTGGAACATTGTCCTCAAGGTTCACGAATTTGTCCTAAATTGCTATAGCATTTCCTATGTAGTGTCCTTGATAGGTAACCTTTTCCCCATATCCAAACTCTCCACGATAAACTTGATGTAGCGTATTGTAGCACTATGCAAAATAATTAGCCCTACAATTATAGCAGTGATAAGTCTAGGTTGATCCTATACAAAGAGAGTATGTAAAGCTTTTGAAATGAAATCAATCGGTGTTTAGGTTATGGGAGCTTTTGTTAGTTTTCAAATAAAAAATAAAACTAAACTAAACAAACGAAAACAAATTAAAGAAAAAATTTAAAATGATGAAAAGCGATGAATATTTTAAGGACTCGATCATCGGTTCAATCTCAACTTACATACAATTAAACATACTTCACTAAGTTGTTATTCTTATACCTCTTCTAGTAACTATTAATCGTAAGTTAACAACAAGCTTTATTAACCTCGGGTTTCCCTTAGTTTGTGCTTAATTAAGAAGAGTTCGTTAATTAAACCTAGCTATCAAACAACCTAAAACAACCTCTCTAGATTTAATTAGACAGCCACATTACGAGTTAGGAAAACAAGATAATCAAGGCAATAACCACACAAGCTTGGTTCATTTAACCTAGTCTATGTTCTCTCTAATTATTAAAAACCATTAGTTGCTACAAATGAATCAGAATCATAAAAGTTACGTATTATATTTGATTCTAGCAATGAGTTCATATATAAAAACAATCAAATAGAGCATTCAATTATTTTTACACAATATCCGATTCAATGAACACAAGATAACATAATCAATTCCTAAGAGAGAAAGAACAACAAAAAAAATGGAGAGAATGCTTAACTGAGTTTTTCGGCATCGATATCACCTCCAAACCAATGTTGGGAAGCTCAGCCCTCTATGGGTCTTCAAAGGAATGGAGCTTTGCCTCTTCTCTTATTCAAAACTGAGACCTCACGACTCCAAAACACTTTGTTAAACCATTCATACCTTTTTCCGTCACATTATGTTTATTTATATTAAAAACTAGGGTTTGGGTGAGATAGCAGAATGTCATGGGTGTGACTTAAGGCTCATGGCCTTGAATGGCCTCAATGAAGGCTTCCAGCCATGAGCCTTTGTGTCATAGTTGTGACAAACGTTGTCACGCCCATGACACTTTTGTCACGTCATGTTTATGACAAAGTTGTCATGGCCATAAGAGATGACCCACAGCCACGAGAACATGGTGCATGGCCATGATTCTTGCATCTTCAATTCTTTTTTTCATTTTCTTGTCTTCTCTTGTTTTAATCCTTCTCCTTCTTGCTCTATGAAGACAATTGAGTACGAATCTCAACAAGACAACTCAAATATTGTACTTTCAACTCACTTTAGGTCTTTCACTTTTGAATTATACTGAAAACCAAACATGAACTAAAGTGAATGTCATAAACATTTCATCGCACGAATCATTAATTATTGTGGAATAAATGTATAATCAATTAAGCACATATCAATTTCCCTCATATTTAACTTTTGATCGCCCTTGGGAAATCCTCAAAAATCAAAGTCATAACCTAAAACATTTACTCATTTTCCATATTTCCCAAGAATAGATAGCCATAAGTAAAGAGAAACATGTAACACCCCATACCTAATAATGGAATCGACATATCGAGTGTTACTATATTCTTAAATACCTAATACTTCAAACTACAACATTTTCTATTTAAAACCACATTATTCTAGCAAATTGCTATTTACTTTACAAAATTTTGATAGAGTTTCATTGATATGTACATAAAACCTCTTGCAAAAAACTTCAATACACTTCTTATGCATATTACTCAACTATCCATTTGAGTAACCATATCCAAGTCAAACTCTGTGAAAAAAATAATTTACCCATCCTCCAATACATTTCAACACATCTAAACTATATTTCATACATAACTTGCATTTATTCATATATAATTCACAATAAAATCCTATAAAATCATTCACTTCTTTATGTGTGCATGCCATAACAAAAAAAAAGTAGTACATCCACCTCCAAATCTTTCAAGATCCTCTATGTGATTCTTATCTTGTAGTAGATCCACCACAGCTTTCTTCTAATTCTCTTCAAAACTTACGCGCTGAAAGAAAATCTACACGCTAAGCTATAGGCTTAGTGATGTTCAAGCAATCCTATTTCTCATTCGATTCAATTCATTATACCATAACATATATAATATATAATATTTTTCACATTTAAATATCTTTATTTATTTCTAAGCATAAATAGGCATCTAAAATTAAGTTATGAAATACAAGCATGTATCTATTATAATAATTTATATCTAATTATACAATGATCAAAAAATTGTACATTCAATTACTACTTTCATTTGAAGTTCTTTAATCATTAATCATACATTTATCTACTTTCTGCAATTGCCCCAAAGTAAAATTCATTAGAATTGCATCACCGAGCTGGATAAGCGAGATTTTAAAAATACAAGATTAGGTTCTCAGAACCATATGATCCTCTTTTTTTTATATACATTCATATTGAAACTAAGCTCTTAGAGCCATACAGTTCATAATCTAAATCAAATATCTTACACTAAAACCGAGCTCTCGGAGCTATACAATCTGATAACATATGTCATACAGTCCGGTAACATATACCATGACGTAGTACTGTTAACTCCCTAATTGGTATGCTAACCTTATCACATTCCTTCAATTCTTATCTATTTTACTAGGGGCAAATCTAATTAAATTCCATTGAATTTTCATAATAAAAGCTCATAATAACCAATTCAAGCTATTCCATATTTGGCCAAATGTAAATGTCATTCTTTCATGTCATTTTTTCTTCCATTATTGGTTTTAATTTAATTTATACAACATTCAAGACATATTCTTCTCACCAATTAGTCAAAAATAATATGTATATCAAGTTTCTCAATTAAAACAAAATGTATGTCAATTGGGGAAAATACAAATCATAAGTCCAAAATCTCAATTAATCACATATACTACTTCATTTAACATCCAATTAAATATTTTTGACAACAATTTCATAAACCCCCAATTTTACTCAAGAACCCAAAATTTTCTAATACACAATTTTTACGAAAAAAGTAGAATTGCAAGAACACATACCAAATTGATGTCCAAATCTTCAAATTAAACTTTCATAAACTTCAATTTCATCATCAATTCCTTATTCCTTCTCTTTCTCTCTCTCTATCCTTCAATTCATCTTCTTTATCTCCATAATATTGCATAAAAAATTCAATTTCATGCATTTGATTCATTAATGTATGTAGTTGTACCAGAATCATGTACTAAAAACAATCAAAACTCCATTAACTTACCTTATAAATTTTTAGGTACTATTCATCAAGAACACCCGTATATCTTTTTCTTCATCTTTAACACCCGTATATCTTTTTCTTCATCTTTTCCTAATTTTTTTTGTTGATATGGTGAGTTTAGGGACCCTATAGGTTGATAATTTAGTGTTTGATAGGTGATTTGGGGGTTAGACCTAAAAAAAAGTTGGTTTGAAAATGAAAGAAATGAAAGAAAATTGGAGAAGAAAGGAGGGAGGTATTCTTAGCAATGTTTTGGAGAAAAACAGACTGGGAAGTTGACAAAAATATCATGTGGTCCCTTATTAAAAGTTTTCTAATTCTTTTTTAAATCCAAACTTAACTTTAACTTTTAATCCATTCTTTTCTTCTTCTCAATAAAAATACCCATAAGAAAAATATCAACTTCGCATAAAAACCTTAATTAATATCATTTATTTTCATTAATAGTTTTGGGTTTGACTTTCACCCTTTCTTGGGTCAAACTTTAACTATTGGTCAACTCTTAGTCAAACTCTCAAAACAAACTCATTTAAAGCTCTAATTTGATCTTGGGGTTGTCCTTAAACAATATTATCCAATGCCAAATAAAATAAAATATAGCTTGGGTCCCAGGTGTCACTATTCACCTCAGGATATACTATTTACGACTCAAAAAGTACTATTTATGAACTCGATATTTTTCGGGCGTTACAAAACAACTTCTAAAACCATAGCAAGATCTCAATATTAAACTCTTCTACTCATGATCAATCAACAATCATTACCTTTATAAACTGAGCAATTTAAAGGTAGACTTGGACAAAATGTGTTTAATATATCCATAGGTACATTCAAAAACCATTCATATCATGACATTCCACAACTTTGCAAATCATTTCATTTATCCACCACTAGGATTCACATGCATTTTTATGGGTTTTTAGTATGGGATGGATGTGCTTAAGATCAATGATGCCTTGGTGTTATTTTGGTGTTTCTTTGCATGGAATTGGTTGAATATGACAAGAGAGTAACATATAGTTGCCTTAGGTTTGTTTGAACTAGTCTCATTATTTTTGGCCATAAATTAGTCTATAGACCTCAAAATTAGGTGATTATAATTGGAGATGAAACCTAAGACATAGAATTAAAAATCTCTAGAAGACACCTACACCTAATTCTAGCTGAATGATATTGAAAATTGAGATTGATTATGGTAACCTGATATTATCCTTGTGTTGAAGCAGCTTGTAATATTTGGTACATGTTTCATGATTTATAAGTTTATGACATGATTTTTAATGCTATGGAACCAAGAGACATAGGGGAACAAATGTTTAGAAGACTTTAAAACATAATTTGGACGTTTGATATGTGAAAATTAAGGAAGAAGTGGAGGTATGGATTTTGGACATGGGTCATAATTGTAACTCATCATGCATGATTGTGATATGGTGAATTAAATCGGGTGAGATTGTGTTTTGAAGAAATTAGTAAGTTAGAATGGGTAAAATATGATATTTATGTGAATTTTGAAGTTATATTTGGAAACGGAGACCAATAGGTTAGCTTACGGAAGTAAGCAGAAATATGATTAGCAAACGTGCTAGGCGATTAAATACTAATATCCAATTTGGTTAAACTAAACTATAGTTTTAATGCCTTATTTCCTAATTTAGAAATAAATACCTAAACGAAATGCACTTTATGTAGGTAAAGAGGAGGCATAGAATTCGGGAGTTTGGCGATAAGTTTGCTAAATAGTGAGTGTATTTTAATTGTTTTATATGACTAAATTCTTTGCAAAAGAATTGATGACATGTGAGTGTACCTTAAATTGAGTTTAAGAAAATGGTTTTCATTTGATCATGAAATGAATATTTATCCTGAGTTTTATGCAAATGATATTTTACAAGTGAATATTGCTACCATAAGTGTATGCTTTGGCGATATACGATTTTAATTTGAAATTTAAATTTTATATGAATGGGAGTTGCATTGAAATAACTCAATTATGAATCCTCCCATACTTGATCTAGAAAATAAGATAAGTAATAAATCTAAGAGTTGGTTTTGTCTATGGTACACTACTAGGCTTTATACATGTTATTATACTGGTACGTTTATAGTGGTTAACCTATTACGGGTCAGCAATGTAGAACCAATTCTATAAATAGTGGTTAACCAATTACGGGTAAGCGATGTAGAACTAGCTCTTTGACTTGTTATGAGTAAGCGATGCAGAACCAGCTCCATAAATAGTAATTAACCAGTTGCGGGTAAACGATGTAGAACTAGCTTCGTGACTTTAAACCTAGCGTACCGTATGGTAAAGAAACTAATGGTGGGCTACGTTGAGTAATAAAATTCATGACAATAATAATGCCACCACTATTTATTTTAAAAGTGATTTGAAAAGTACCTTATGGTACCAATTCTAATGATTGACTTATTTTTCAATATTAAAGTTTTCATTCTAGGGGTTAGCTTATTTTTCAATATTAAAGTTTTCAGAAAACTTATTGCCACTATTGTTTATTGTGTAAGGAAAAAGAAAAAAGAAAAAGGAAAAAGGAAAATGGAAGCTTGTATATTATGAGTTTAATGTCGAAAAGCATTTTGGAATAATATTTTAGAAATTGTATTTTACGGAATGTTATGTTATTACCAGATTTGATGATGCATAAATAAATTGTTATGGAAAATGTTTACAGTTATATTGTTATGAAAAGTTCAATTTTCCTATAAATTGACTACACTCATTGAGCTCGTTTAGCTCACCCTTATTTTTATGTTTTTAAACAAACTGCCCCAGGTATGTATATAGGTGTTGTAGTAATTGGGACTTGTCTCAAGATTAGTTGTATTGTCAGGTGCTGCAATGCTTGTGCTATATTTGCTATACATGTGATATGTTTTAAATTATTTTGGAAAGGGTTCAAAATTTTATTCTTGTAAATGTTTGTAGGATTGTAAATATCTTTTACTTAATGAACTACGAGGGCTTCAATCCTTAATAAAGTTTTTCAAATGTTGAGAATTATAGGTTTATGATTGCTTGTGATATGGACCTGAGGTCCCATTTTGGAAGTTGAGATGAATATGAAATATTAGAAGTGCTTTAAATTGTGTTATAGAGGTTTTTGAAAATTTTGAGAATGTCAAAATGCAGCAAAACGTTGAAGATCTATGCTTGTTATACAGTCTGGCAGATGAGAGTCGTGAGCATTTATTCTTTCTCTGTGACTATTGTAAAACTATGTATCTTGCATTTGTTTTCATCATACAATGATAGCTATGAGTGGATTCAAGTACTACATTTGATCATAAGCAAAACAAAGAAGGGGCCTCCTAATGTATCTTTGTATATAGCAGCATTCACCATTATTATATATAACATTTGTAAGGAAAAAAGTCGACGTAGATTTACAGAAGTGAAGAAGGAAAAATATCGGCTTGCAGACATCATCGTAAATCATATTAGAGCTAGTTTAATAGCCAAAAGTGCTCATTTTTCCCTCCCCTCAGACATGAAAAGCAGATAGCAGCTGTGAACTTCTGAAACTTAGCATTATCTAATTTTGTAATCTCTATTCCTTGTCCTCTTTAATTACTCAATAATAGAAACGTAGGCAGCTATTGTCTAGATCTCATGATTTTTGTCATGTTGTAATAGTTTTATTCTATCGTAATATACCATTCATTGTTTTTAAAAAATATTGCTCTTTATTTTTGGGATGTAGTAGAAATTGTGGAGAAGTTTATGGTCTCCATATTTTGTATCCAAAATCACTGAGCCTTTTTCCTTAATCTCTACCTTTGTATTATCTCCAAGACAAGCATTCCTGATCACTTTTGTATCCAACTTCACAAATTTGCTTTTGTCTCCTATCATGTGGTTACTTACGTCGTTGTTAAGATATCACGTGACGTCTTTTTCTGTAGAGCCTTCTTTTTTGAGAAAACAAAGGAGTATTACCTTCCACCTCCTCATACTTGATAAAGTTCATCTCCTCATCATAACTCTTAGTTTGACATGCCCAAGAATAGTGACCATTCTTCCTAGATGCATAACACTCTACTTGGGTTTTTATCCTTTCTCTAATTATTATTTTTTCCTCATCTACGGCCACTTTGAGAACTCCTATTTTCACCTTCATAAAATGAAATTTTCTCACCTTTTTCTTGACTTCGACCATAGCTTCTGTCATAACCTCGATCTCTACCATGACCTCGACCTTGGCCTCTTCCTCCTATGTCATTTCCATTATAATTAAAGGAAAATTTTGTTTGTAAAACTTGCTCCATTAGTTATTGTTTGGTCCTCTTCATTCATTTTTTCATGAGCTAACAATTTAACTCATCAATGGTCATGGAATCTATGTCCTTTAATTCTTTAATCGTCACTACCACATGATAAAACTTCATATTGAGAGAGCATCAAAACTTCTCGACAACTCGTACATCTTCCATCTTTTCATCGATCCGCTTCATTTGATTCACCATTACCAATGCTCAAGTAAAATAATATGCTATGGACTCTTTCTACTTCATCAAAATTGACTCAAACTCAACCTTTAAAGTTTGAAGTTACACCTTCTTCACCTTATCAACTCCAAAGAGAAAGTCTTTAGAATTTCCCAGGCATCCTTGGCTCTTGTCGCATTAGTTATCTTCACGAACATGTCATCATCTATCCTTTGATGAGTAATTGAGAGTTCACTTTGATCTCTCTTCTTTATTTGCTGCCAAGCTTCTAATTCAGACATGATTGTAGTATCCTTGTCTATAGGATTGTCAGATCCCTTCTTAACAAGGCCCTATAACCTATAAGACCCAATTATAGCCTTCATATAGAGTGCCCATTGATCATAATTTGTTTTGGTAAGTTGTGGGTATTGGAAGGTGATATTAGTTTTGGCTGTCATTTGAATAATGTTCTAGTACCAATTTGTTGAAAGCTATAGAGAAAGAAGGAAAGGGATAACTGAAAAACTTTTATTTCTATCTTTCCGCTTCTTATCTCTATCATATAATATCTGATTATAAGTCATTTTATAGGCTAAATATTAGCTATTAATTAAAAGAAACAGCAGATTTTACAACTAAACAACCTTTAATAAAATAGTTATAAATTTCTTTAAAAACCTCCAATAAACCTAAAACTTGTACTATTTAAAACTAGACTTAATAAGCTTTAAGTCCATATTTTGTTCACCAATAATTCATCCATTTGCCTTCCCAAAACATCTCTTACATTCACCATTTTTGAAGATAAAAAGTCATGTTTACTTAATTGAAAAACTCTTAACAACATATGAAACGAAATTACTACTCCAGACAGGAACCTAACCATTTCCAGGTTGTCCAGAAAAACCCAACTCGCCAGCTTCCGACAGGTCATCACAGTGTCGCACTCTTGACTGCAGTGTTGCACTTGCCAGCTCAACTCCCTGCTCACTTGAGGTTGTGCAGGATGAAGCAGAGACCCATTTCCAGTTGACCCATCTGGACTGGCGTCCCATCTGGAGCAGTGTAAGGGGGAGCAGAGACCCATCTGTAGTGGTGCAAGCGGAGACCCAAAAGGTAAAGCAGATTTGACGAAAGGAGGCAAAGTGGGGCAAGGTGGAGCAATTAGTGACAACATATATGATGATAGCGAGTGACTGCGGTGCAAGGGGAATAGGGGAGGTGTCCTCTCCTTTAACCCAGATCTAAATCTGAAGAAGGCGAACTAAAACAACAGAGAGACAACAGAAGCAAATGGTGCTAAGACCTATTGGAGCTCCACAGTAGCATCCATGGTACTAGTTTTTGCTACTATCGATAATGGTGGGCTGCTTACTCAAGTGGCAGAGGCGTTCCCCGCTCTCTCACGTGAAGTCGCTTAGAGAGCTAAACTTAGAGATGACGTCTCTAAAGTCTCTAAGACCCATAGATCTTCCCTAAACACTAGTGTACAGAGCAAACAAATTCAATTCTAGCAACATAAGATCCAAATGAAGCATTACCCTGATGTCATGAAGGATGGCATTGTTTGTCCTTCCTTTGAACTCCTGCAAACGGAGGAAAGAGCACGGTCGAATACACTGGTGGGATCCTTCTGGAGCCAACATCTTTCATTTCCAATTATCAAGGTCTGGGCTAGTGCATGGTGGAGTAAACAAGGTTTGGACAAAACTCTACTCACTAATGATGACATGATTATATTCAAATTTGCTTTGGAAAGTAATCTGACTGATATAATTGGAATGGATCCTTAGTATATTGGGGGACAATCCATGTTCTTATAGAAGTGGAAGTCACGGATTGCTTTTAATAAGGAATGTATTGAATCTTTCCTAATTGGGGTCCAATTCTATAATTTACTGCTTGAATTGTGGACTGTGTAAGGGTTAAGTTTTCTTGCTAGTTCCTTGGGTAAACCATTGGGTATGGATGCACAGACATTAGATATGGAAACGATAGGATATGTAAAAATATGTATAGAAGTGAGTCGACAGGCTACACTACCAAATTGTCTTCCAGTTATGCACCTTAGTGAATATGGGGAGATGGTGAAAGGAGAAATACAACTATCCTATCCTTGGAAGCCACACAATGTTAAGAAATGGGTTCCAACTAGGAAGAGTTATAAAATAGGTTGGCAAGAGGAGTTAATGGGGGTTGAAGTTGAAGTTGACACTACAGTTCAGAGGAAGATTCATAAGCAACCTACGCAGATTCCTGTAACCAAGAAGGACACAAGGGAGCATTTTGAAGTAATTGATAGACAAAATAAAGGTGATCCTAATTCTGAGAAGGAACAATCAATAGATCATATTACACAAAGTTCAAAATTGGCAGAGTATGCTATTACTGTTGAAGTAATGCAAAGTAAGACAGTTGGAGTTCCTACAATGGAACCAGGATTCAAGAGGGTTGTGGAGGTTACTTAATAGGTTGAGATTGCCGATGTAGTGCCAAAACAGTCATCTATAGACAATTCTAGAGCAGACAATGTGGAGCGTCTAAATATTGGTGTGGAACACTTCAACTCACAATATTTGAAGCAATGCCAAATCGATTGGGCCAACATGTTGACTCCAGTAGCAACTATTAGGCAACATGAGACCTCTAAGGCTAGGTTGGGTTTTGAAAAATAGACAACAATGGAAAATTTCGACGATAACTATGTGGCAAGTCAGGGGTATGAGATTATCATCTCTCATATTGTAGCACATATTGGGGCAGAGCATGTCTTGGCATTGAATTGTAATTCTTTTGCTTATGTGACAATAGGTTTCCTGCAGGAAAATAGTTCAGATATGGTAGCAGAGGACTGTGATTCCCCATTAGTTGCAACTCGAGTTTCTAAAATTTCAGGAGATTTTTATGTGCAGCCCAAAACTGCAAAAAGAAAGTCATTAAGGAAAAGAAAGAAAAATTCTAAATACCAACAATAGGTATTTAACAAAGCATCGTATCTTACCATTTTTTATGGCCATGAAGTATAAGTGGTGTCTTTAGTGGTTCTGTTTATGGTCTATCTTTCACGTAGATATATTGCCTTCCTTAGGGTGTTGTTTTGATCATATTGTAATATGATGGCAGGTTTAAGGCCTTAAACTCCTTTTCATGTATATCTAGTTTCAACTATAGTAAAAAAATTTAATTAAAAAAAAACTCGCAACAACATTCTCCTATTTGATATGGTATATAGTACTTATTAGCCAACTTTTGATGAGCTTGATTAAATAATAAATATTTACGATATGGTGGAGCCTAAGGAAAACTCTTTCACCCATTCATCCTGTTATTAGCGACATATAAGTTGTTATTCAGTTGTTGCAATAATTCATCTTGGAAAACAAGGCATTAGTCAAGTTCATGATCTAGGGAGCAACCTTCTTGATACTGTGGAATTGCTAGCAATGATCATCTATGTAGGGATTTAAAGGGAATCATTCTTATAGATATATGATAGGATATACTGTACCATAATTTCGCCTAAGGAAAGAAAGAATGCCAATTGCGGGGCTACTAGTACACAAAACATCATAAATTTTGTTTAATAAAATTGTTGATCACTTCAAACTACCAATTTGTTTGAGGATGGTAGACTCAACTCATCTTCAATTATATTCCTACATCTGGCCAATAGAATTGTTGAGCAATTCTTTTATAAATTTTGTGCATATTAGAATGTACTCTATCGACTAATCATGTAATTCACAAGGAAGTTAGAGAATAATATTGGTATTAGGGGAAACCGATACATCATTATTGTAATACAATAATTAGTTTCACATCATATACGGATTTCTAGGACTCTTCATTGCCTACTTGCTGATCTTGGTCATAAATGACTGGTCTTCTGATTGATCTTTAGTAGTGTCCCATAATGATGTTTGAGCTACAAATATTGCATCAATATTGGGATTGTCCACCACCCTTGATTATGCATATGCTATAATGTTTTCTCTACCCGATTTATATATGATCTCATAATCGTAGCCAAACACATTATATACCCATTTTTCTCATTCTGGTGAAGTAATGCACTACTCCAATAAGAACTTGAGGCTACACTAATTATTCTTTATATGGAAATTTTGCCCAAGTAAGTGAGATCGCCATATGCGGATGACATGAACGATGACTAGCTAGCATTTCCTTGGCATATATAGGCCAAGAATATTTGGTACGTAAAACCTAACTAATGATTGTTATTGGTCTACCTTATTATGTTAAAACTACGCCAATGTCGTTAATAGGAGCATCTAAATTTATAATTAAAGGCTCATTAAAATTTGTTGTGGTAAACGTGGGAGTGAGAGTTATGGTTCTTGTGAGTTCTTGAAATGCAGAATCTGCCTTAGAGGTCCACCTAAATTGTATCTTTTTTAGGAGATTGGTGAAATGGCATGCTATAACTCCGTAAATGCAGATGAATTTTAGGTAGTAACCTATACTTGTTAAAAATACCCTGCCTTTAAATTAAGCTTCATAAAATAATAAGCTCTATGTAATTCATCCAATATGTCGTTGATCGCGGATCCCCGATAGTTACAACATTGAAGGCTTTATAATTAAGGAAAAAGATCCATGTTCTATCTTTCCTTTTGGCACACAATATAAGGGATGAAAAAGAACTAGTTTTTTAGTTGAATAAGCCTCAACTATAATATATATCGTGAACTTGTTTCTTAATTTCAACTTTTCGAAAATAGGCATATCTATAAAACCTTACATTAATGGCTTTTGTCCATTCTTTTAAGTTAGGCTTAGTTTGAGAGAACGGTGGTGGTTGACAACCTGCTAAAATCAACCTGCTGAAATGATAAGTACTTATTCTCAATAAGTATTTATGTGTTTGAGATTGTTGTTTTAGTAACTGCTGAAATATGAAAATAAGTGCTTGGCAAGTGCGATTGCAATTGCGGTTGCGGTTGCGGTTGCTGAAAAGAGATAAAATGACTAAAAAACATATTGATTTAATAAACTATTAATTGTTGTATAAATAATTAAAAAATATATTATTAGTTATATAAATTTAAAATTATA
>JAOQMS010000005.1:14807805-14823159 GCA_027563885.1 Erythroxylum longipes
AATATATAAGCTGGTTATACAAAAATAATAGCATAACTGGAAGACATTAAAAATCATACTTGGTTATCAGACATTTATTTATGCAGGCAGTGAATAAATGGTTCAAGGCAAAGCAGTACCACAAAGCAAGGTCCTGATTAATGCATAGAAAATAGAACTCCATAACCATTCAAAGCACATAATGAGAAAACGAGAGCTAGTAGTAACAAGCTATTGATCAGAAGAATATCCATAGTGCAAAATCTGAGAAAACAACACATGAATTATCAAGACAGAAAAACATGGAAGGAAGAAATTAAGGCTTACGAAATCAGCTAAGAATATATTGTCCACAACTCATTGCTTTAAGAAATCAAGACAAACTTCCAGAATGAAAATAATTATCCAATCAAACCAATTCAAAAGATAAAAGAGTATTCAAGGATGTATTGAAGATTCTGGGAAAAGTAGTGTACCAGCTTGACTATATGCAAAGCAAGTTGCTTTGGTACGTTGGAAAATTATTGGAACTATGGGCTCCACTGTCTCATGATACACCTAAAAGATCCAAAGAATCAACCATATGATAAATAAAAATAGAAATTTAAAATCTTAGCTTCCAGAGTAAATCATAATGATATATACTCACTTCATCGTTGGAGACCTCCTTTAGAACTGCATCAAATACAAATTCATGATTCTCAACATATTCTGTTAAGTCAACCTACAAAACAATAGCCACCATTTTTCATAGAAATTCTATTCCCTGGATAGATCTACCAAATCTCAATAAACAGCACAAAACTAACAAACAGGGTAACCAGGACATGATCATATGCTACTATTGTATGCTAAAGCAAGATGGATAAATGAAGATGATTGAACAAAAATGCTGAAAACAAAAATTGAGCAGAAACAATACAGCAGAAGATATTAGGGAGTAAAACCTCCATTTTCAAAATTTATTGTAAAATTGAGCTAAAAGATGTAAAAAATTCACCAGTAACATTTACCTTAAGTTTAGTTTCATGAACTGTCAGAGAATTAGAAAGTTTCTCTACTATATCCTCTTCATTTTTTGTGAGCTCTTTCTTATTCATTGTCCGCTTGCGTACCTTGAATAAAAGAACTATTAGCAAGCAACAAGATAACTTATAATGCAGATCTACAAGGGGCTGAGCCTCTTGTCAGATTACCTACACACGATGCTTAGTGGCTATATCAAATTTTCATAAGCTGTTAATGCTGATGCCTTGTAAGTAATGTATTATGCTTAAAATCGAGAAAGAATTAAACAGTTAATAAAAACTTTAAGAGGTAAAATTTAACATACCACAACTTTAATCTTTGCCACAGAACTGGCCTTTAATTCTGTGGCAAACACATTATCAACTTATTGCATGCATCAAAATACTAAAGCACACAAGCACCAATAAACACCCACCTCAGGGAGCAACTCCGTGTCAAAAGAATGCAAGTCTAGGAGCCCAGGACTGAACTCACCAGGATAGTCCTTCCCATTCCTCATATGGCTTGACTGATGGGAAACAACAGGTGGTGTATTCGGCTCTACAAGAAAATCACTCCCCCCATTAAAACTCCACTACGCATTGCAGTACATTCTCATTCCCTGCGCTCCTCCTCCTCCACCACCACCATAGAAATTATAGTCCTGCACAGTTGATATTCCTCATCAGATACAACAGTCTCGTAGCCAATTCTCTTCGCTATGTATAATCACCAGAAAAATAAAACAAAAAAGAAAAATATCACACAAGCTAGAGTAGCCATGAGTGGAGTACCAACAACCTGGAAATTAAAATATACAAAGATGACAAAAACACTAAAATGACAGTCCTCAAAGTCCAGTAACAGTTTATTGAATGAAGGAAATTAAAAACACGTGTCCAAGCATTGAGTTGCCACCAAATTTCAACCTGCAGGCAACAAATCCATAAAGAGGTGAATTGTAATTCATTCAACTGATGGACAAAAGGTGAACACATTAGGTCTGCATAAATAGCCTTCTCAATTGCCATATCATGCAAAGCTAAAATGTCAAGGCACTTGAATTAGTTCAAAACCCTAAGATGCTTCAAACAGTAAATCCAAATTCAAAGCAATCTAAAGTAAGCTTTATTGTAACCGCTCTACACGAACGCGAACTAGAAAAGCACAAAGCAATAACTGACCTTTGATCAAACAGACGGATGGGCAATGGAATTAGTGAGAATCAGGGTGGTGGTGGTGAGAAGAAGAGGAAGGAGCTTAAAACTTGTTATAGACTTGTTCACTGACAAGATAGTTACCGAAGGCGCGAGAGCGATGCCGAGACCTGAAGTGGCGTGGCGAAACTGATTCATTATCATCGGATGCTTCCTCCACTCATCCCTCGCCCTAAAGAACTCTCTGGTGTTCCCATCTTTCTCACTCTCGCTCTCTCTCGCTTACCTCACTCGGAAATTCAGAAAATGTCAATTTGGGATCGGGATTTGGGACTGCACTCTGTTTGTGTAAAGGTGTGTTTTAGTTTTGGGCTTTTTCAATGACTATGGATTGGGCTATATAGATACGTACATATTCTCCAAATTTGAGTATTAATCATCTAGCTGTTAGAGCACAAATCAAAGGCTGCCTTACAAGTCTGTATGTTGATGGAAATGAAAAGCAAATTGTTTTCTTTTTCCAAAATCATCGTATATTTAAGTTTAATAATTAAAGATTATTAAACCTAAATTAATCTTTTAAAAATATTTAAAGCAATAAATTTTAGATTAAATAATTTTAGTGATAATAATTAAAGATTAAATAAAATATAAAAATAAATTAATTTTATAAAATATTTAAAAGAATCAATTTTAGACAAATTTTGCCGTCTAAAATAAATATCTAAAAATTCTACCAATTTAGTTTATTAGTGACAATTATTTAGTATATTTTTTAGACAAATTTTGTTGTCTTAAATAAATGTCCAAAAATTCTATCAATTTTTAAATTATTTAAGACACTTATTAAATGTGTCTAGGCATAAATGTCTAAAAACTCCTTATTTTGGTGTAGTGGTAAGAGTTAAACACTTCTCTCAACATGTTTTATGGATATCGTTTGAAGCCAGACACTTGCGAGACTATAGTAGTTGAGATAGATTAGTTTTGGAAACGGTTTGAGAGATACGACAAGATAAGAATTAATCTTTGAAATAAGGTGTGAATTACGATTTATGATTTACTATGATTTATTTGTTAATCATTTTATAGAATTAAAGTGATATTGGTTTTTGATAAATTATAATACAAAAAAAATTTGTAATTATTTCGCTACAATCGGGATATAATCTCATTCTGATTTTCCAATAGCAACGGTATAAGGTGGCAGTTAGGGTTTCATATTGTTGTAAAATTAAAGTTTATTTTAGAAGAAAGGGCTTGTTTAATAATGAGGACACAACTTAGCTAGAATAGTGAGTGTTTGAATAAAAGGTTAGGTTTGCTCTAGATTAAGAATAAAGTATTCTTAACATAGAATAATTCTTATGTTGGCCACAAGGATATCTTTATTCTAGTGTTAAAATAACACATGTTTGATTTTTGCATTAAAGTAACTTAATGATGAATAAACTTATCCTTGAGTTGAAATAAAATATTTTAATACTCATTTCTAAACATTATTTAAAATTTTTATGAAATTTTAAAATCAATTTTGTAATTATATTAATTATTTTTATTGAGATTGATATTAATAATAAAATTAATTATTAATTGAATTTTAGAAAATTGTTTTCGATAATTAAAAATAATTATATTTCAATTAGATTAAAATTGATTAATTAGACTCTTTAAAAATTAAAAAAAAATGTTTCCTTAAATAATTAAAAATGTGTTTCTTAATTAAATTAATTTTTTAATTTGATGGAGATAAATTAAATTTATAATTTTATTTATTTGAATAACTGTTATTCTATTTATTTAGAAATTGTTTATTTATTATGAATAATAAATTTCTTGATTTATTAGAAAAGATATTTTTCTTGATTAAATTTGAAAAGGCATTTTTCATTTATTAATTAAGAAAATAAACTTTATTTAATATTTTGAAAATTTATTAAGGAAAGATTTAATAATTAATTAAGAAATTAATCTCTACATAATCAATAAAGAACTTTCTTATTTAAATTTAAAAGTGTTTTTATTTAATTTTTGAAATTAGTTTCTTTTCAACGTTAGATAATCTTCTAATTAAAATTATTTCTAATTAGATTGAAAATATTTTTATGATTGGATTAGAATTTTTTACTTTTTGAATTATGAAAAAACAATTTCTAAATTATAACAAGAAGAGTAATATGTTGAAAATTATTTTCAATTAAAGGAAATAATTGGAAATAGTTTTCAGTTGAATTTAAAAATTATGTTTAATTCAAATTAAATTTATATTTGGAATAAGAATTTAATTGACTTGGGAATCAATGTGTTTAATCTTATTTAATTATCTAAAGCATTGAAATTATTATTTTAGATTATGAACTAGAATCAAACAAAGCTTAATATTTCATACATATGATTGATTATATTAACATATGAAATTGCATGGTATTAATATATGTTTGATGCATATTTTATTACATGTTTTTATATATATAATATTATTACCTGTAATTTTGTATTTAAAGAGATAAACAAAATTGAATCTCTTATTAAAATATTAAATACATATTGAGAAAGTGATTGTTACCTTTCGTTGTTATAAGAACAAACCAGAATTTTGCTTATTATTAGGTTTGTTGAACAAACTTAAAGCCACTTTAACTTAAATATATTTAGTCTTATAATAATAGGTTTTAGTTAACTAAATTTATATGATCTGGAAAAGTAAACTCATAATAATATAAATTTAGAGGTAAGGTTAGGAATACACATATAAGATATATTTGGCAAAAGTTGTCGCCTAATGGATCTAGAAGTTATATGAAATGTGATTGATAAATAAGTAAAAGTTACTTTTATTTAGTATAGTTAATACTAAATTCTTAGTGAACTAAATTTCTTAGCGATAGGTTAAGTTTAGGAAAAGTTCTTAAAGATGGATGAAAGAAAATTTGTATGCCTATTATGTAATATTGCTATTAACCATGTTGAGGATTTGCTGACAAAGTTTTAGAGATATGTGAATAACTTATTAATGACAAAATCTAATGGCATTTTGAGTTGACTAGTGTCTCATAAACTTTAAAGACAACTTGTAAGATAGATGCCAACACTAAGATAGCACGATGCAAGAGGTTGTACAAAGTAGAGCTAAAAGGTATAGTACCTTGATATAATTGTTCCACTTAGTTTAGCCAACTAAAAGAATAAACATAGACTTTAGTTGAAGGAATTTGCTATAGTATGTAATAGTTTTCATTATAAGAAAAATGATTGCATGATTTTTCTTTCCTATAAATGATATGATAGAGATCATGTATAGTTCATGATTATGACTATTGATGTTAAATTTATATTTAACATTATGATAATGTTCAATGCATGATAAGAAATAAATTGTTGAGTAAAAATAGTTGATCTAAACTTATACAAATTGTTTGTATTTGTTGAATTAAAGGAGACTTAAGCTTACTATAAGTGGCACGAATATAAAGTTGGATAACTATGATAATCCTTTATGCCACGTTCGTTAAATTAACATAATGAGAATTGTAAAATTTCATACTAAGATATTTGTATTCTTTTGATTATGAATCATATGAAACTTTTTGGGCTACAACATAACCTAATAAATATTTCGTTAAATGATGATGTTGGTATTAAGTTGTTAAATTTTATATAAGTTAAGTGTTAAATGTAATCAAAATTTATAGAAGGATAATAATTGTATTATATTATATTTGCTAATGACTTATATAGTCATATGTATTAAATGAGATAAGGGTTTAAATTTTTTAAAAGTTCAAAATGTTTAAATTTAAGTAGAAAATAAGCAATGAGAATGCAAAAGCTTTTCGATAAGATCAATGTGATGAGATTTAAATCTTAGTTATCTAACAGGAATAAGATTCCCTTATGAAAATTTCCACGACTAAATTCCATAATATTATGGATTTGTCTACGAAGAAAACATAGTATAAGATAATATATGATGCAATATTTATTTCTATAGTTATGTTTAGAATAATAACTTACCTTCAAAATTTCAATTAAATAAATTTGTGAGGTTCTGTAATAGATATGGAATGGAATAACTTTGATTGAGACAAAATTAGTGATTTTTGGATATGATGCTTAGTTAAAGCATGTACTATCTAATAAACATAGAACTAAATTAGATAATAAAATGTCATGAGATATCCAAAAGGCTGGATATAATCTCAGAGACCTTATTAAGTAAAGTGTTTATTTTAATGTAAACTTATATAAGAATGGTTCTCAAAATAAGTAGTGGGAGTTAGATGAAATTTGAAAGGTTCAAATCTCATAGAAACAAATCTAGTTGAAACTAATGTCATTGTTAATACATTTGATGTATAGTTAAAAGATTTTGAGATGTTAAAAGATTCACTTTTGTGTTAATTTTAAAATTTTTAATTTGGAGATAATTGTGAATTTCCATGTCTACAAAAAAGTTAGTGGATGTGTTATTGTACGTTTCAGGTGGATATTTGACTATATTTTACTACCCATATTTGATGCATTTTGCGTGATATTTTATACTTTTATCATATATTGGTGCTTAGTTTGCTTCAAGTGGGTTTATAGGTGACAATTGCCTTCATAGACTTAAAAGAGAAGAATTCAAGTGAAAACGCAACGTAAAACAAAAAACAACAATCTAATAGGAGTACATGACTGTGCACTTTCGGGATACTCGACGGATTCTGATAATGCACAGTTCGATGCATGGTCATGCATAGGATCGTGCACAACAAAAAAAATCTAGGTGTTTATATAAATTTGACATTTCAAAGGCAAATGGAAGCTAGAAGCAGCTAGCACTGTTCTAAGATGTTTAGAGATGATTCCGGATATGATTTTGAGCTAGAGGAGTGGGAGACGTGAAAATTTTATCAATGGATCTACTAAAATACAAGATCAGACATCTAAATCGTCAAAATACTAGATAGAGACAGTCAAGGAGATTTAGAATTATGATTTCGTTGTTTTTGATTTAAGTTTCTACATATGTGTATCTGATTTCGTAATCAACAATGTGTAACTAATTATTTCATTATTATCTAGGTTAGATGAACCCTATTTGGATACTTTAACATGTGTTGATTATTTTATTAATGCAATTGATTAATTGATTGTTGCGATCCAATTATCTTTTTTTATTTATGTTATATTAATCCAAAATATTAAAGACTATAATCTAATTTCAACATAGCGATTGAGAAATCTTAGGTTTGAATAGATCTACAATAATTAGAAAGAGTTCATTTCAATCCTAGAGATAGGACGATATAAATCTTCCGGATTAGGGTCAAACCTAATAGAGGGATTCATAAAATGATAATGCAATCCTATAAAATTTAACCTGGGTGATTTGATTAGAAACCTTATGATTAGTTGTTAGTAACTCAAGGTCAGCTATTAGCATACTTTAGGAATCTCCACGGTCCAACTAATCAATAACACAATTATGTTATAAATGATCAATTGATTAAAGGTTAGGGGGATTCAAAATCTAGATACTAATTACTTAATATCAATAATTTCCTAGTGATTCCTGAATTCTCTATTCAATTTTGTTTCCTATTTTATTTTATTTGCCTTATTTTTAGTTTTTATTGATTAAAAATCCAAAATCAATCCTTAGGCTAGATAATAGGAAAAAGGTAAGTACTAGTATTTATAGTCTTCTTCGGATCGACCTGTACTTGCCTTTACTAGCTATAGCTACACCATGCACTTGCGATTTAAATATTAACTACCACGCTCTAAGTCAATCAAGTTTTTAGCATCATTGTTGGGGACTTTGATATTAGGAAAGCCTAAATGTTATTACTCGAGTCATTTTCATTTTATTTATTTTTATCTTTGTTTTTATTTTATTTTATTTTGCTTTTTCTTTTGTATTTATTGTATTTTATTTTGGCTTGTTCATTTAATTGTCTTTTGAATTTTTCTATATTGATAGTGTATGGTGGTTTAATTTAGGAATTGATATTTAACATCATAGTCACTACTTATAATGGATGGATGGAGCAGACAATATTATTATGGGAGCCAAGATGTGTATTTGATATATGAAACATCACCGTATTGGGAGCCATTTCCTCACATATTTTCATAAGCTCAATCGACGTATATGTGGGAGCAGCCAAAAATATACAACTGACTTCAAGGCCTATCATACAAGAATATGTATAATTCAAAGTGGACCAACCCTTACGTATATGGATGGAATAACTATGCTCTAATTGAATATGTAAACAAGAATAGTGATACTAAAGTATTATAGATTGATTAATGGAATGCCTTACTGAGAGAGTAGCTAGTCAATGTGAATTCAATGACAGATTTTCTTCACCTGCCTATAATGAGTATACTTGAAGCTTCCAACTGCCTCAAAGTAAGAAGAGACAACAATCGATTCCATGAAAAAAGATACATTTCAAGAAGGTGAGGAGGTAACTATTACTCTGAGAGATATGATGATTGAGTATATTCAAGATTCAAACATAAGGCATCAAGAAACAGAAGCTCATAGTGAATCAAATTGTTCAGTTGATGGATATATTATCTGACGAGATGCAAGGCTTCCTATCCAGTTATACTAAAATAGATACTATCAAATGAGAGGTAATCACCCATAGTAGTGAAGAAGAGCTTCCTGAAGAAGAAGATGAAAAAACCTCCATCTAAGAAGAGGTAGTAGAGAAGGGGTAGAAGATAACTGAAGAAGATAAGCCAAAAGCCTCTGTGCAGGAAGAAGAAGAAGAAGAAGAAAAATGGAAAGAGGCGACTGAAGAAGAACTGGTGGAGGAACCAAATAAGGAAATTATCGATGAGATGTTGGTAATGACCTCAAGTACGGTGGGTTCTCACTTCCTTAAAGACAAATTGTTTGAGCTAGTCAAAGATACAGGGACTTTTTAACAATTTGTCATTAAAAGGGGCACTATTGGAGTCTATTGGTTTTATTGATTTAATAAATTATGCCCTTACGATTTTATTGCAATATGTAATTTATTTACAAGCTATGAAACCGTTTTATGGAGAAAAGAGTGGAAACAAGCTACTGATTATTGATCCAAGATGAAGTTGAGCACAAAGGTTACGTCGAGCTACTGACATTAAAGAAGCACTGCATGGAGGCAACCCATAAGTTAGTTTTAATTTTTTCATTTTCTAAATTATTTTATTTTTGTTTTCATATTATTTCTTTTATCCTTTTGTTTTATATTTTTCAAAAATGTTAGTTTCATATTGGATGGCTTAGAATCAGAGAAATCGTCATAGTCAGGAAAGTACCACTAAACCCTCCCACTTTTTCATAAATGCTTATATTGTATACATTTGGGACAATGTACAACATTAGGTGTGGGGATGGGTTTAATGAATCTTAACATGATTTCTTTTAGCTTATTATAAGATTGATTATAATATTTTATGAATTGATGTCTTGAATTGGTTGAAATTTGCCTATGAATACTCTATGTCCTCGTTGAATATTGATTTAAATTGGTGTGCCAATGGATCATAGTTATAATAAAATTAGTTTTTTAAATCATTTCGTAATCGTTGAAATTTTGAGGTTGAATTAAATTGCATATTATTTACACACATACATACCCAAAAAATTTTATGAGCTTTTGAGCCTAAATAGCAAATTTCCAAATTTTTTAGCTTTTTTTATTCTTTCATGTGTGTGATATCATGCATAGTAGGGTAATTCTAGAACTTGCTTTCATTATACATATTGAAACCATATTTTTTAAATTAAAAGCATTGACATGATGAAAGCACTTAAATTTACCAACTTGTTTAAGCTTATTTCTTTGAAATTACCATACCCAAAATTTACCTTTACAAATAACCAAGTTGAGCCTTAGCTTTTTTCATTGTTTAAACTCAAATTATAAACTTTTATCCTATATTTCTTTGACAACGTTTAACTGTTTTCAACCTTGAAGGTTATTTACATTATTTACTTGTTGAGACTTGAAAATTGTGAAAAGGTCCAATATTTCTTGAATTGTGGTACTAAGTGAATATTGTGAAAAAAAAAGAAAGAAAAAGAAAATCATAAAAAAGGAAAAAAATAAAGAAAGAAAGAAAGAAAGAAAAAGAAGAATAAACATATAGTACTAACGGATTTATAATGAAAAGATCTATGTATACTTGTAAACAAGTCTTGTATTATTTCTTTTAGTAAATTTCCTTCACTTAACCCCTTTTAGTATCTCATTCATACTATACCTAAACCAACAAATACCTTTTGATTTTTTTTCCTAGTTTGTACATAAGTGGTGGAGATGTGATTTTATTGCAAGTCTATAGTAAAAGTTCTACTATACATTGATTAGGAGTTTTGATGCTTTTCACCCTAAACATTTGAGTGCATTGAGTGAAATATTGGTGAGGGTGTAAAGAGATATGCTTTTGATTTCAATGCAATTGTTGATATGATCATTATTAATATTACTTAAGAAGTTAATTTTATGACAACTTGACTCTAATTGCATGTTAATTTGATTCAGTAGGATATGATGATTTATAGTATGAATGGACAAGTTGAGATTGATGATAGATTGATGTTGTGAAATTTATAATTTTGATTATGGTTTGCTTGAAGACAAGAAAAAACTTGAGTGTGGAGATGTTTGATAGATGGATATTTGACTATATTTTACCACCTATATTTGATGTATTTTACTTGATATTTTATACTTTTATTATATATTTGGTACTTAATTTGTTCCAAGTGTGCTTACAGGTGATAATTGCCTTCATGGACTTAAAAGAGAATAATTCAAGTGAAAACGTGGTATAAAACAAAAAAATAGCAATCTGAAAGGAGGGTATGACAATGTACTTTTACGATGCTTAACAAATTATAATTATGCACAGCTGTGCACAAGACCGTGCATAACCTAAAAATCTAGGTTTTATAAATTCAATGTTTCATAGGCAAACGAAGGGGGAAGCAATTTGCACTATTATGAGACATTCAGAGACTATTTTGGAGGTGATTTTGAGTTAGAGGAGCTAGTGATGCAAAGATTTTATCGATGGATCCACTAGAATACAAGATCAGACATCTACATCATCAAAATACTTGATAGAGAACAGTCATGGAGATTTAAAATTATGATTTTGTTATTTTTTATTCAAGTTTCTGTATATGTGTATCTGATTTCATATTCGGTAATGTGTAACTATTTGTTTCATTAGTATCTAGGTTAGATGAACCCTATTTGGATACTTTAAAATGTGTTGATTATTTTGTTAATACAATTAATTGATTGATTGTTGCGATCCAATTATATGTTTTTATTTATGTTCTAGTAATCCAAAATATTAAACCATAATTTGATTTCAACATAATGATTAAGAAATCCTAGGTTTGAATAGATCTATGATAATTGGAAAGAGTTAATTGTAATAATACAGATAGGACAACATAAATCTTCCGAATTAGAGTCAAAATTAATAGAGGGATTTATAAAACGGTAATGTAATCCTATGAAATTTAACTTGAGTAATTCGATTAGAAACTTTAGGATTAGTTGTTAGTAAATTCAAGGTCAACTACTAGCATACATTAGGAATCTCCATTGTCCAACTAATCAACAACACAAATGCATTACAAATGATTAAACGATTAAGGGTTTGAGCGATTTGAAATCTAGATACTAATTACTCGATATTAATAATTTCCTAGTGCTTCCTAATTCTTTTTTCAATTTCATTTCCTATTTTGTTTTACTTGCCTTAGTTTTAGTTTCTTTTGATTAAACATCCAAAATCAATCCTTAAGCTAGATAACAGGGAAAGGGTAAGTACTAGAATTTATAGTCTTCCTGGGATTGACCTATACTTGTCAGTACTAGCTACAGCTACGCTGTGCACTTGCGATATTAAATATTAACTAACATGCTCTAGGTAAATCAGAGTGTGTAAAGACATACTGCTTATAGAGAACAATAATTCATGTTTTCAATTTTTGAAAATATAATTGTCTATGAATAACTCTTGTTGGATATAAAAAGGTAAAAACTTAATTTTAGGAACTAGTTCTATAGAGATAGATGCAGAATTGTGGTACTAAGTTAAAGTTGTTTAGTATTTGAGATATTTTATACTTGTGAAGTACTAAAGATATTCATTATTCTATATATGAGTTAATATCTAAGTTCAAGGTTATATGGATATTAACTTTAAAAGTAAATCCTTACTAAGATATTTCATACCTATAACAATATTATTTTAAGATTGGAAAGATTCTATTGTAGCATTAATTGTCAACCAGGTCATAATACATTACTCATTTAATGGAAATGATCGTTTGGATCAAGAAGTTCTTTAATAAACTTTATATGGTTCTGTGCATTTTTTAAGAAAGTAATATATTATGAAACAATAGAGCTATTGAGCATCTGAAAAGAGCTAAGGTCTCATCAAAGATCTAAATATGCATTAGGTAGTTCTCTTAATTATGATGATAATTGAGATAAAAGTTGTAAGATTCAAGCAAGTGTTCACCATAAAGAATCTTGTAGAATTCTCTCACTAAAACATTATCCTAACAGTAACATAAATGTCATATAGAAATACAGTATAAGATACCTAAACAATTGGCTTAGTACAAGTAGGATATTATTTTTATTTCTTACAGTCAATCAGTTAATTGTAGTTTAGTGACATAATTATTTAAAAACATTCTTTATTCATACATATTTAGGTGTATATGATAAATTATATGGGATAAATGTTCATTGCAAATAAAATTATGAAGAGATTATAATTATGAGATTCATATTGTATTTATATATTATCACTAAATTGTTCCTAGTCATTGTTCTCTTGAGATTGGAAATTAATAGAGCGTAAAAAGGCTAGTACACATTATGTTTATTCCTTATTAAGGAAGTATTCAATCTTATAGACTAAAGTATAAAGATATTTAAACAAACGTGTGAATTCTTGTTAGAAAACAAGTTCACTAAATTGACCTCATATAATAAATCTATTTGGAGTATTACTTGTGTATTTATAGAAATTCTTATTTTGATAATTGTATAAGTGATCTTTTGACTTGAGATCACTGAAGTATCTTATATAAAGATTGATATGTTTTGATACTACTTATAAACTATTATAGTCAAAGGTAGCTCAGTCGGTAGTCATTGGATATAGCATAAACTATATGGAGATATTTGAGTGATCAACGTATAATTCATCACCTTAAAATGATTAGGAAAAATGTCTTATTGTTCTCAATTAGTATTGATTCAGGAAATATTTAACCAAAGTGAAATGACACTTTGTAAAATAGTTTTCAAATGTCATTAATTAAATCAATTACTAATAGTGGAGAACTAATATAATTGGACTCAAATATAGTAGACATTGATTATATATTCTACAACTAATTAGAATATTATATGATGAAATGATTGAATTATAAGAAAAAATCATGCATAGAAAGGTTATTCAATATCACTTTGATGTTCTAAAATATTTTAGGTGGTCATGATACATTGCTAGACGTCAATCTTAATTTATAGATATAAATTATTTAATTAAAGAATTAAAAATAAATTAAAGGAGTTTAACTTATCTAATCTTGAATATGATTAGGATTATAATTTATATCCATTACCAACATATTTAGGAATCTAATGGGTCACATATAAAGAGTGAATTAAAGAGAGAAAAGGTGATTTAATCATGTTAGAATTAATTTTAAAGTTTGAGAAATTTTATAATTAAATATCTCTTTTAAAGACCAATATGAGATATTGGACCTTATTCTGGCACAATTGGTATTTAATTAGAATTAATTCTAATTTTATTTAAATTTTAATTAAAATAGAATTTTATTTTAATAAAATTAATAAAATGTCCAAGACCTATCATAAATAGGAGGCTTCAATGGAGCTAACATTTATGTCTAGCCCTTTCTAAATAGTTATAGGGTTCTATCATCGTGTTCTATACTTACTGTTAGAGGCCAATACTTGTGTGACTTTAATAGTTGAGATGAACTAATTTCAGAAATGGTTTAAGGAAAACGATAAGAAAAAGATCAAACTTCACATTGTGGTATGAATTATGATTCATGCTTTATTATGTTTTTGTGTTAATCTTATTATAGAGTTTGTATGATCTTGACTTTTGAGAAATCAAACAAATAAGTTTTGTTATTATTCCACTGCATGCAAGATCCTATCCCTCCACGATTTTCCAATAGTAATATCTTCCTTTTATTATATTATTATAGCTACAACTATGCTCTTTATCAATGTATTGATCTTTATAGCCAGTTTTTTCATTAGATTTATCACACCCTTTACCACGTCAATGTTCTCTCCATCATTTAATATCCAAAATAGTTTGCGTGTATGCCTAAAGCGATTAAGTTCTTCCTTAAATTTGGTAAGTGTCAAACATTATTCACTGTCCTAAAAGCATCATCAATTATCTTGATGTTAACGTTTCATGTTGCAATAATTTCGTAATCTTTATCATCATCCAATAAATAATGTCAAAATTATCTAATGTGTATGACATAAACCAATCCTTTTTGGTTTCATATGATGTGGGCATACTGTATTCAGCACTACAAGAAAATAGTAACTTAGCGACGCAATATACCGACAGAATAGGTAAATATTCCGTTGGTATTTAATATTACCGACAGACAAAAACGTCGTAGATTCGGCCGTAGATAACTTTACCGACAGTAAAGAAATTTCTGTCGGTAAATTTAGCGTTAGAAAATAAGTTACCATCAGTAATTTTAACGAAAATGTACCGACCGTCACAATTTTTCCGTCCGTAAATTACCGACGGGCCAAATGTTTCCAACGCTAAATTTACCGACGATAAGTTCCTTAACCGTATATAAATTTAACATCGGAATGCTTAATACTGTCGGTAACTACAGTATTAAGATGTTAAATTTATATACGGTTAAGGAACTTATCGTCACCGACAGTAACAAGGATTCCGTTAGTAAATAAGCTTAACCATTACCGACGGAATGTGTTCTCCATCGGTATATATTATAGACTTTTATCGACGGAATTGTTGATGATTCGTCGGTAAAGTTATTGATTAAATTTTTTTAAAATATATATATTTTCATTATATTTAAATCATAACTGTCGAAAAATTTTAATAATTAAATATTTATATTATATATTTAATT
>JAOQMS010000005.1:14823259-14838204 GCA_027563885.1 Erythroxylum longipes
AAAATATTCTGAGAGAAAAGAAAGAAAGAAAGAGAGCAAATACATCTGTAACGTGAGTGTGAAAACTCAAACAATATTTTTTCGAGAGGAAAGAAGGCTAGAGCTTGAAGAGGCTAAGGAAGCAGATAAAGAATACTTTGCGAAAGAGACCAGAAGAGGCTCTGAAAGTGTAGAAATAATACTTGTAACGTTGAAGGAGATAGTGAAATCTCAGACAAACTTTGAGCACTGGACATAGCCCAAGGTTAAGGGTGAACCAGTATAAATCACAGTGTCATATTCTCTAACTGTTACCTTTTTAATTTTCTTATTGTTAAAAGAATAGATACTAATTTTCATTATTGCATTACTCATCAAATCAAGTGCATTGTTTAAACTTGTAATTGTTTAAATTTGTTAAGAAAATCAAGAAGATTTTAAAGATTCATATCTTAGACGATTTAACATAATTCAACCCCCTTTCTTATGTATTTTATATATTATACGTGATTTCTATATTAATAAGTGATTTACTTCATAACTAAGTTAAGCCTTAGCCTTTTTCATGGATTTTACCTACATATTAACCTTTATCCTATTTTACTTTGAAGACCATTTCATTGTTTTGGACCTTGAAGTTTATTTATTTTATTTATTTGTTGAAACTAGAAATTTGTGAAAGGTATAATATTTCTTGAATTATGATATTGAATGCTTATTATGAAAAAAGAAGAAAAGAAAAGAAAAATAAAAGGAAAAAAGAGAAAAAGAGAGAAATTAACAAATTTATGGTACTAATAAAGTTGCATTGAAGGGACCTATGTGTGGTTTATAAACAAGTCTTGTAATGTTTCCGTGAGTAAATTTCCTCCACTTTTAACCCTTTTTGTCAACCCATTCAAACGTTACCTAAGCCCCATTATAACCAATATAAAGATCTTTTGATTTTTGTTTCTAGTTTGTACATAAGTCGTGGAGATGCAATTTTATTGTAAAGCAATGGTAAGAATTCTACTATGCATTGATTGAAACTCTTGGCACTTGTCACCCTAAACACTTGAGTACATTGAGTGAAATCTTGGTGAGGGTGTAAAGACGTATGCTTCTGATTTCAATGCGATTGTTGATGTGGTTATTGTTAATATTACTTAGGAAGTTAATTTTATAACAACTTGATTCTGATTTCATGTTATATTGATTAAATAGGGTATATTGTTGTATAGTATGAATGGACAGGTTGAGATTGATGATGGATTGATGTTGTAAAATTTGTAATTTTGATTATAGTTTGCTTGGGGACAAGCAAAAACTTAAGTGTAGGGATATTTGATAGATAGTTAATTGATTATATTTTTATCCCATATTTAATGCATTCTTGCTTGATATTTTATACTTTTATTGCATATTTGGTATTAATGTGCTTCAAGTATGTTTAAAGGTGATAATTGCCTTTACGAACTTAAAGAAGAAGAATTTGGATGAAAACAAGATGAAAAATCGAAAATTAGCAATCTGGAAGAAGTGCATGGCCGTGCACTTTTACACGTTTATGCATTTTTGTGATACTCGGTGAATTTTGAATATGCACATTCCGATGCACAACCTTGCATATGATCGTGCATAACCCCAAAAAACTAGGTTTTCATATAAATTCAACGTTTCAGGGGCAAATCTAAGGAGAAAATAGCATGCATTATTTTGAAAGTTCCTGAGACAATTCCAGAAGCGATTTTGAGCTAGAGGAGAGGGAGATATGAAGATTTTATCGACTGATCCACCAAAATATAAGATTAGACATCTACATCATTAAGATACTCGATAGAGAACAATCAGGGAGATTTAAAATTATGGTTATGTTGTATTTGATTCAAGTTTCTATATATATGTATCGATTTTGTATATAGAAATATGTAACTAATTGTCTTATTAGTATCTAGGTTAGATGAACACTATTTGGATACTTTAACATGTGTTGATTATTTTGTTAATGCAATTAGTTGATTGATTATTGCAATCCAATTATCTATTTTTATTTATTTTCTAGTAATCCAAAATATTAGACCATAATCTTATTTAAACGTAGCGTTTGAGAAATCTTAGGTTTGAATAGATCAACGATAATTGGAAAGAGTTGATTGCAATCCTAGAGATAGAATGAAATAAATCTTCTAGATTAGGGTCAAACCTAATAGAGGGACTCATAAATCGATAACGTAATCCTATAAGATTTAACCTGAGTAATTCGGCTAGAAACCTTAGGATTAGTTGTTAATAGAGTCAAGGTTAGCAACTAGAATATATTAGGAATCTCCACGGTCCAACTAATCAATAACACAATTACATTACAAATTATGAATCGATTTAGGGTTCAGGGGATTCAAAATCTATATATTAATTACTCGATATCGATAATTTCCTAACGCTTCATGAATTCTCTGTTCAATTTTGTTCCTATTTTATTTTACTTGCCTTAGTTTAAGTTTCTTCTCATTAAAAATCCAAATTCAGTCCATAGGCTAGATAATAGGAGAAGGGTAAGTACCAGTATTCATAGTTTTTGTGGGATCGACCTATACTTGCCAGTACTAGCCACAACTATGTCGTGCACTTACAGTTATTACAACATTAACTAACTCAAAATAGATCAATCACTTCAACTGCTTCGATCCCGTAATAGAAATATTCAACAGATCCCTCTCCTTAAGATCACCTTCAAAATCGCATTCAATTTATCTCTATGTTTGTTATAATCCCTCTCTTCCCTTGAGTTAGACCAAATTTTACAAAGAAATCTGAAATTAATATGGGAATGCTACTAATTATGAGAATAATTGTTGCACATGAGATAATATAAGAACTTCTTAGCTAACAAATAGAGGCATTAAAGATGCGTCTGATGATTTTTAGGATGCTTATTTCAATTTGTTAAAGAGACAAACTTAATCTAGGTATGTATTTCTTCATTTTTATTACTTGTTTAAAATTGATTATCATTTTATTTTGTTTATATAAGGTTACTTTTGTTGTCTTACACTTGGTAGGATCAATTTAAAAGTGGCGTTACAGAATTGCAAAGATTTGCAATTAAAATTCTGAGTAAATATAGGAGTGCAACTAGGTATGAAAGAAATTAAAGCATATTTTAATTTATTCATTTCACAAAAAGAAATATATAAGGATACAAAAGATTGAAATTGGTCTTTAAATGATACAACTTAAAGCTTTGTTGAATATGATTTCTTATATTTTATTAACAATTTAATTTTATTTGTTTACTATGAGTCTTAATAGAGCAAGTAGATTTATGAATCTAATTTGCCTTGACGATATCGATCTTTTAGGTGATTGAATTTCTAAAGAACTAAGTTTTACAGATGAGAGTGACATGGATGATAATCTTAGATGGAAAAATATTAACATGTCATATGGTGTAACAAATTTGATTAATAGTGATGACAAGACTCTCGTGTATGATTTATACGTTAACTTCTATATATGCAATATCATACAAAATTTTTAATTATAAGTGTTTTTATTTTAAGCATTACTTATACTTTATTATGTTCATTGGCACAAACTCTTATTGTAATGCTTATGGATATTGTAATGCTTATGGATGTTTTGATATAATTATTCTCTATTATATGTTGTAAATTGTAATATTTTAAATATTTTAATATTTATTTTAATTTTATATTGTATGATAATTAAATGATTATATATGATATAAAACTAAAAATTGTATAACAATATATTAAGGGATTATTTTATAATTTTATTAAATTTAAGAAATATTTTAGAATTTTAAAAAATTATCTTAAATATTGATCAGTAAAGTATTCCAAAACTGAATATAATCTGTTACGATATTTGCCTTCTTTCTTAAAACTATGTTTGGTAGGACATAAAGTTTTCAATGAAATGAAAACTATATTTGGTAGGACGTAAAGTTTTCAATGAAATGAAATAATTTATAATGAAATGGAATATAAACGGATGTAATATTAGAAAATTGTTGTTTGAGAGGAATTGAAGGATTCATAGTGTAATATAGCAAAATATTATTTGGAAGAAGAGTTTATAATATAATATAGTGAAAAGTTGTCTATTATTTTACATTATATCCTAAACCACCAAAATCAGAAGTTTCGTATTTTTATTGTTTAGGATGAAATGAGATGTAATATGAAACTCCTCTCTTCTATTTCATTTTATTCCATTATAAATCATAGTCCCAAATGATGGAATAATATTTTATTTTGTTCTATTTCATAGCCTAAGGGCATCTCCAACCCACCTCTAAAATGAAGGAGAAACACCATTTTGGATGAAAATTTGACTTCAACCCACCTCTATTTTCTCCTTCATTTTGGAGGAATGCCACAGTGCTCCTCCAAAGCCCTCCATTACTATTCCCTATTTTTTTCAATTTTTTCTCTCTTCCTTTTTCTTTTTTTCATTAATTCATTTTTAAAAATTTTTCATTCTTTATTTTGTTATTTAAACAATATTTCAATATTTTTTATTATATGTTTATTTAAATAATTACAACTTTATAATAATTTTAAGGTGCAATTTCATGTGTTATAAATTTTTTCATTATATATTTATAACTTTATAATTATTTACTTATGAATAAATATTTTAAATAAAAATTTATGAAATTCAATAAAATTTAATATTTGATATTACGTAATTATATTGTCATTTACTATAACTAAATAATATAAAATAGTGCAATATATCTTATATATTATTTTATTTAGTATTATCAAATAACAAATTATAGTTTAATTAAAATTTTATTATTTATTATTTATTAACATAAAAAATAACAATAATAATATTGTGAATAAAAATATACTAAAAAAGAAAAGATGGGTTAATTTTATAAAATAATTTTAATAATCATTAAAGAAAGGTAAAAAAGAATATGTTAAAAATATTTTTTTAATGTGAAAAATAAAGTTGTGGATTAGAGTAAAAAATATTGTAACATCTTTAAAATCGAGAAAATTTCACTTCATTTTGGAGAAATACGTTAGAGATGCCTCATTAATCAGAGGAAACCTTATACTTTGTAACGAGAGGAAGTATTGCTTTCCTATTTCTTACCCTAAAAATTTAAAGCGAACAAAGAAAGAGGATACTTACTAATAGGGATGTCAATGGGCCGAGCCGCGGGCATGGATGGCCCTGCCTACCGACGAGTCGTCCAACCTGTATATATTTTTTAATTAAAAAATACAAAACGACGTCGTTTTGAACAAAACGACGCTATTTTATCTGACCGCGAATCGGCCCGTAACTCGCACGAGCTGAACATGACTATGGCCAGTTCATAACCCGTCAAACCTGGACCAAAAATAGGCCGGGTCGGAATTGACATCCTACTCTCCAAAGACACGTTTCTCTTTTGCGCCTTGGCAAAACGTTACACCCTTCAAATCTCCATCCTGACAGCGAACGATGCAGTTGCCCAATTGCAGTTTGAAATATACCATAAGATCGACACGTGTCCTAGCGTAGTTGTAACTCCTTGCCACTCCCGCCATTCTCTCCCCCCCTCACGTATCTCTCTCTCTCTCAAGCAGTTTCTTTTTGTTGCACTTTCTCAATATCTAAACCAACGCTTTATTAATTCAACCATGATCCAAAATGGGTTTTGTTTCAGGCTCCATTCTTGCTTTGTTATAGTGGGTAAGTTCCTTGCTTTCTCCTCATTTCTATTATTAGTGTCCATAGAATGTATTTGTCATTTGCAGCAAGGTTGATTCTTTCTCAAGGAAGTTGAAGGGATTCGGTATATCTTTCTTTCCTTGGTGCTTTTTGGATTTGGTTGTATAGAGATGTCTAGAAATTTTGATACTGTAAGGAAAACCCCACCTGGGATTTTGATTATAAGAAGCATAAGAGGCAGAGATTGGAGCCTGAGCACATATAGGTATATGGTTTTGTTAATCACCTTTGTAGCGTATACTTGTTATCATGCATCCAGGAAACCTAGTAGCATAATCAAGAGTGTGTTGGATCCTGAGCCTAAACATTTGCACAAGTATCCATGGCCACTTGGCAACGTTTTCATTAATGAAAAATTCAGGTTTAGGAACAAGGATAGGGTCACACATGAAGGTTGGTATCCGTTTAATGGGAAAGATGGGACTTCCAAATTGGGTGAGATTGATGTGGCTTTTCTTGCATGTTACTCTACGGGTATGTATGTTGCTGGGCATTTGGGTGACACATTGGACTTGAGGTTGTTTTTGACATTTGGGATGATTGGAAGCGGCATTTTTGTGGGTTTATTTGGGATCGGGTACTTTTGGAACATTCATGCTTTTTGGTACTTTTTGATCATGCAAATGATTGCTGGGTTATTTCAAGCCACTGGTTGGCCTTCTGTTGTAGCTGTGATTGGGAATTGGTTTGGGAAAAGAAAGAGGGGGTTAATAATGGGAATTTGGAATGCACATACTTCAGTCGGGAATATCAGTGGATCTCTTCTTGCTGCTAGTGTTTTAGACTGTGGTTGGGGATGGTCTTTTATAGTTCCAGGTGCTTTTATTGCGATGGGAGGTGTATTGGTTTTCTTGTTCTTGCCTGCTTATCCTGAAGACATTGGATTCCCTTGTCCAAATGACTCTGCAGGTGGTGATGTAGAAACTCAAGCTCCAAAAGGAAGCATTTCGGAAGATGATAAAGTTGCTGTTGTTCCAAATGGATCAGGACTCAGGACAAGTGTTGGGCTTCATGAAGCTTGCTTAATACCTGGAGTGATACCATTTGCCTTGTGCCTATTCTTCTCCAAACTTGTAGCTTATACGTTCCTATATTGGCTGCCATTTTATCTAAGCCAGACGGGTAATTTCTCCAATTTTGACTTTAACTCATTGCAATTTAGATAGCTGCTCTAAATTTATCTTCTCGTCAATTGTCCTCTGATTTTAGTTGATGTTTGTGCTTAGGAGTGAGAATAAATTGCTACGATTAATTCTCACAATTAATAAACATGTATTGTTGGTTCAAATAATTTAAAGTTGGACTTTATGTGATTTTATGTTGGCCAGGCTTGTGACTATATGTTGGAGGCTGTAATTTGTTAAAATTGTTGTAACCTTTGATTTCTGTTGACTATGGCTATCTGATTAGACAATACTACTTTTAAAGCAACTTTTACTGGAAACCTGACTTCTTTGGTTTGAAGTATTTTAATTATTGAATAAATATGTCTGTGATCAGATGAATACTATCTGATGTGTTCCCATGCTTAACTACCACCATTGGAAGTGGACAGAAAGCGTTAAGCAGAGTATTTTTTTTATCGTGCTCATTTTTCTTCTTTAGGGAATGGGATTCATGTAAGGGTTGTAAACTAACTCACAGTTCCGCCAGAACAAATGATTTAATGTACTCGTTGCTACTTCTGCATGAATGCATTTCAGAACCATGTAAAATTCTGAACTATAAGTACCATCTGAAAGGTTATTTGTTGCAAATACTATTCAGTTGAGAGCATGCGAAGCTAGATTGTTACAGATGTTCATCATACATTATGTTTGATTTCACACTAAAAGATGTTTTTCTCTTTCAGAAATTGGAGGAGAGTATATGTCTGTGAAGTCAGCTGGAAACCTGTCTACTCTGTTTGATTTTGGGGGTATTTTTGGTGGAATTATTGCAGGATATGTGTCTGATAGAAGTCGATCTCGGGCCACTACAGCTGCCAGTTTCATGTATGCTGCAATTCCTTCAATGCTTTTGTATCGTGCATATGGGGGTGTCTCAAAGAAACTGAACATTCTGCTGATGATGATTGCGGGGTTATTTGTTAATGGGCCCTATGCACTTATCACAACTGCAGTTTCTGCAGATCTAGGCACCCACAGTTCTCTTAGGGGAAATTCTCGAGCCCTTGCAACAGTGACCGCCATTATTGATGGCACTGGTTCAATTGGTGCAGCCCTTGGTCCTCTCCTCACTGGGTTTCTTTCAACAAAGGGATGGGACTGTGTTTTTCTGATGCTGATGATTTGTGCTCTTATTGCGGGACTGCTTTTGTCACGCCTGGTCAAGGCTGAAATTGCTGAGAAGATCAATAAACGGATGCCTTCAGCTAGTGAACGACACAGTCATAAAGGTAATGCCATGAACTGCCCAGTTACTTATTACATTCTCTTTCACACTTAAACTACCAATTTAAATGTATTTGAACATTTGAAATAAAAGTTTATTTAAGAAATATCTTTTAGGGTAGAATGAGTGGCCAAAGCTTAGAAAGTAGGGGAAATATGTGCACAAATGATAACTTGATTATGGTAAAAATTGCCTTACAAATACAAGGAATTCGTAACTTGTGACTAGGGACCTATAAAAATTGGTTTCTTCTGTTAATGGAACTAAATTTAGTAGAAGGAAGGAAAATAATCGATTATTCTTGTGAATTGAAGATCGCTATCTTAACCGTCTCCTAGATGGATTTTAGTTTTTCTTCCTATGATGAAGTTCCTGGCTTATAACAGCAAACTTTAGTTGCTCTGTTCTTTTGATAATCTCTTGTTCTGCAAGAGGGAAACAATCTTCCAATGCCAAAAGAGAACTACGCAAGTCATTGAATCTACTGTTGATTTTATCTTCTTCCCTTTGGCACCTCATTCCTTTAACCACTCCAAATCAACCATCATTTGAAATGCTCTGGCATCTCTTATTTCGTTTTTCATTGTGAGTGAAAGATGAGTTGACAACGTAGATCAATTTGTCATAGTTAGTTGCATGTTATTGACCATGAAACATTGCATGCCTACCCTACAATCACAAGACGAATAAGAATCTTGGATAGAATTTCCATGTCTTACTTCTCTCTGGTAGCTTCTTTTGATAAATGTTTTTGCTTTCGATCTAATGGACTTTCGCAACCCTGTTAAAATTGTTTTTTAATCGGTCACTTGTCTGTTTTGTTTATAGCCGAGTGATTTTCCAGTTTTTTGATTGTCAGCTTCTTCTTTTGTTTATATGATTTTATGATCCTTATTTCACCTCATTAATCACTTTTCCTTTTTGTAGCTACTGCATCCCAGCCTCTTCTAAGCAATCAACGGTGAAATTGATGCTATTAGAACCAAGGTCTAAGGGATCAGCTCATTAAACTAGTTCAGTAATGGTTTGAATAATTGTCACAAAATTGTGTCCCTGTATAAGTTATTATCACATACTATCACATATTCCACAATTCCTGTATAAGTTATTTTCACATACTATCATATATTCCACAATCTTGTTATATCTATATACTAATGAACACTTGCAGAGTTGTCAATCCTTTGTTTCAGAGGACTCTCGATTTTGATAAATCGTTCTGGAGGAAGCCAGTTTAGGTGGTCGAATGGCACCATTGTTAAGGATGAACTCTATACGCTTGTGTCTTCTGAAACTGGGTTTACTTATACTTGATGTTGTTAAGTTGGTTGTTGATACAACATCATTGCTATTATTCTATTTTGTTAGAGTTTATAGGGTCCTCACACAAATGAGGGTGTAGCGGGGAAAACAGAAATGTGGAACGCATTAATGAATGGAAATCAGAGAAAAATTTGAAAGTTGTATTCATAATGGTATCGTCTCCAAGAAAGAGGACCTAGATTAAGGATACAGCCCCAATTTTCCCCTACCATATAAACCCCTGAGATACTAAGCTTCTTACAACAACCTAATAGAACCTAATAGACTTGACAAACGGCGCTCTTACATTTGGCAGCCATGTTAACGGTAAGTAAAGAAAATAAAAAAAATATTTAGCAAGTATATGTGAATGAAAAATGACTACAAAACACACTCTATGTAGCTTTAATAGAAGATTGCGTTTGGAAACTTCTATAATAACACCTCGCCCTGTGGAACGTTCTTGTCCTCAAGGACAATTTGTAGTGTCAATGCTAGCCATGAAATTTGAAAACTACACGGCAAACTTATGGTATTCAATCCATAAAGTATCGTCCTGAGAAGCATAAGCCCACTTAACCAATACCTTTGTGACAACATGTTTCCTTTTTTTGACCATCTTCCAGTCTAACATGGTCGCATGTTGTAGGGTCACTACTCTATGTTTGTCCATTATAGGCAAAATAAAAGACGATGGTTTGGTGCCATGGTGTCGTTTAAGGAGCAACCTATGAAAAACATAGTGCATTTTGGATCCAGGAGGTAACGCTAGCTTGTACATGACGTCTTCGATCTTTTCAATTACTTCAAAAGGGTCGTAGTAATTGGGAGACAATTTTTGAAATGCTCAGTTAGGTATGGTTGATTGGTGATAAGGTTGTATCTTTAGGTATACATAGTCCCCAAATTGAGAAGTGCATTCCACCTGTTTTGTATTTGCTTGTTTCTTCATGCGAACTTGAGCATTGACTAAGTTTCCCCTTAATATGGATAAGATTTGCTAGCATGTTTGAAGTTCCCTGTCCACCAAGTCTACACCAGAGCTTCCTGCCAAGTGGGTATCACCTCTATTAAGAGAACCATACAAAGCCAAGAATGATGTCATTTAAATGACCGAGTGATACTTCGTGTTATAACAATATTCTGCGAGAGACAACCAACTATCCCACTTCCTAAGGGTCTTCCTTATTGCACATCATAAAAAACACTCTAAGACTTTGTTAAAAAGCATTATTTGGCCATCCGTTTGCAGATGGTAAGTAGTGGATTTGAGGAGTTTAACACCTTGTACCAAGAATAGCTCATCCTTGAATAAGATCATGAAGATTGGGTCACGATAAGATATGATAGTTTTGGGCTAACCATGGAGATGGATAGCCACATCCATGAATTTCTTAGCAACCAAAGTCATTGTGATTGGTCCCTTAAGAGAAATAAAGTGAGCGTATTTCGTGAAATGATCAATCATAACTAGAACAATGCTTTTTCCATTCGAATGAGGTAACCCCATTACAAAATCAAGCGAAATAGATAATGGTTGTAGCCATGCACCTTGTGGAATAGATAATGGTTATAGGCTTCCAAGATATTTGGTTAATTACAGTGTATTGTGCTAAAAATTGACTCACTACTTGACATAAACCTTAACATCTTTTTCCATTCCCTTCCAATAAAATGATTCCCACAGCCTCTGATAAGTAATATCATGCCCTGAATGCCTTCCTTTAAGGTGAACTATGGTATACATCCAACACTTGCTGCTTAAGCATCTTGTCATCACCAATCACAAGTTTGCCTTTGCGTATGAGTATATTGTTATCCCATAAGTACTTAGATAAGTCATGAGGATTGGCTTGTAATCATTGGATAACCTATTGTAGCTCAAGATCATGTTGCCAGCTAGCCTTCAAGTGATCCAACAAGGTGAGTTGACCGTTGATAGTGCAAAATGTGAGGATGGTGCAGCTTTGCGATATACGACATTAACCTTTTATTTTCAAAACCCTTCTTGTATTGAATAATGAATTGGTAGCTCATTAATTTTCTCAGTCCTTAGTGTTGCATTTTGGTAGTTGCAGGTTGCTCTAAAAAGTATTTAAGAGACTTTTGGTCTGTAAAAATGATGAATTGGCATCCTCGTAAATAAGAGCTCCATCATTTTATAACTCACACCAAGGCAAGCAATTCCTTTTCATAAATAGACAGTGCATGACAATGTGATCCTGTAGTTTTGCTATAATATATAATCAGATGATGATCTTGAATAAGCACAACACCAATACTTGAGCCTGAGGCATCCACCGCCAACACGAATACCTTGTCAAAATTTAGTTAACGAAGCACATGATCTTGAGTCAACGCTAGCTTGAGATTTTCGAAGGCTGTTTGGGTAGTGACATCCCATTGAAAGGCATCTTTCTTTAGCAATTGAGTGAGATGAGCAGCTATTTTGCAAAGTTATTAATAAACCTACAGTAGTATCCTGTAAGGATAAGGAACCCACAGAGCTACTTCACATTTGTGGAAATTGACTGATTGAGGACATCATTAACTTTCTTTCCATCCGTTAACACACCCTATTTAGAAATAAGATGGCCAAGTGGTCAATATTGTCCTTGCCAAAGCTACATTTTTCCTTATTGAAAAAAAATTATGTGTTGTTACAACTTGTGAAAAACATTATGTACGTGTTGTAAATGACTTTTCCATTTCTTACTGTAAACTAAAATATCAACAAAAAATATTAACACATTATCGCAAAAAAGGTCTAAATATAAAGGTCATTATTGCATGGAATGTTGCGGGTGCATTGGTAAGATCAAATGACATCATAATCCACTCATAATGACCCAAATGTGTATTAAAATCAAAATTTGAGATGTTCTTATGACTATCCAAATTTGATGATATCCTGATTTAAGATCGATCCTAGAGAAGAACGCTTATTGGTATAGATCACCAAGTAGTTCTTCAATTAATGACATGAGAAATTTATCTTTGATAGCAATTGCATTGAGTTTGCGATAATCAACACAAAACCCCCATGTGTCATTTTTCTTTTTGACAATCACAATGGGAGCTACAAAGGGATTAGTGCTCTCTCGGATTAATCCAACTTACAATGGTTCATCTACCAATTTTTCAATGAATCCTTTTTGTATGTGAGGATATTTGTAGGGACTGCAATCAACAGGTGAGGATCCTTGCAACATAGGTATTTTATGATCTTGTGGCCTTGAGGGTGGTAGATTATGTGGCTATTGAAAAACTATTGTGAAAGCCTTGAGTAACTACTCGAGTTGATCATGTTGTTCCCTGGTTATGAGTTTTGATCCACCCTTTTATCACCACGTGATTTGTCCTCAAGTTGTAGAACAAAGGACTTAATAATAGTGTTATAAGACTAATATTCAACCCACAATAACTCCAATTCTCCTTTGAGGAAATCCCTGTTGAATACAACATTGCCAGATGTCCACTTCAGGTTCTCGTAGCAAGAGGTAATGTCCCCCGTCTCCTTATTACCAACCATGAAACTGTATCTCTTAACCACTTGACGTTTCAGACCCAATGCTTTCACCATCTTAGCATTCAAAAAATTATTTGTACTACCTATATTTATAAGGAAATACATTGGCTGTCTTTTGATAAAACACATCACCTTCATTGTGTGATTACTGATTTCTCCTTGTATACCATTCAATGAGGCATGAACTTCCTCTATGTTCTCCTTACCATCTATTTCTACAAATTTGTAATTTTGATTGTCACTTCTTGGTTCTATGGATCCTTCGACATCTTCCTCCTATACAACTCTTCTATAATCAAAGCAAACAACTTTGCAATTTTTGCATTTGTGGTTGTAGGTATATTTGTTCCCACATAAGATATAGATCCTTCAATCTTCTTTTTGCCATGGTATTCTAGACTACTATTCTTATATTTCTATTTTGTTGTTTATGTAGGGGTATATATATAGGTTTGCTTGTGGATGAGTTTATGTTTTAGTTGGTGGAAGTAAGGTGTGATGTTAGGTTCGATGGGTTAGTATAAGAGTTAAATTGAACTGATTTTTGGTTCTAATATGGAGGTTTTGTTAGGTAAATTTTTTCATTAACTATGTTTTGACCCAGGTAGAAGGTGGTTTGATTATGGTAGTGGTTATGGTTTAGGGAGTACTTAGTGTTTGGAAATACTTAGATTGGTTGTGGCTCTTAATGACTAAGTGGGTTTCTTGCAACTATGTGAGGATACTGTCTTGCAATATAATGAGCATCATAGCTTCATTAACTATTTTAGGTTTTTGTATCCATATAGCCTTTTCTAAATGCCCTTTTAATCTACCCAAGAAATAACTCAGTGCTACATAACTATCTAAGTTAGTTATAGTACTTAGTTCATTAAAGTTTTCCATGTACTCTTTAACACCACCAAGCTGCTTCAGGTGCATTAGTTTAGCAATAAGGTCATCAAATAGAGACTCATCAAATCTATAAACCAAATCTGTGACTAACTCTAGCTAGGTAAGAGTTACAATACCTTGATTCTTAAGATATTATTGTTGCTAGGAGAATGCCTTCCGCTCTAAATGTTGTAAGATGAGATTCCCTTTTTTCCCTCCTGGACCTCCTTAAGAGCGAAGAAGTTTTTAACCTTCTTTCTCTAAGTCATGAAATCTATACCATTGAAACTATGGAACATCACCTTCATGGTTTGATTTTCTATTCCGGATCTATGATTCTGTTCTGAATTCCTCCATTTTCTCTAGTTATTGCTTTCTACTTCTTCTTTAACTCTCTTTCCTTGGTTGATAGCTTTCAACAACTCCTGAAACTTAGTATTTATTTCCATCGATAATTTCTCTAAGTTCTTATCTCTTTCATCCAATCTCTTAGCCAAATCCTTCTTTATATAATTAAGTCTAGTTTAAAGCTTTGATGTGGTCACCTTCACAACTTGATCTGATACCAAAATGCATTAGTAACAATAGGGAATGTAAGAATGAAGGGAAATTAGAGAAAAGTATGAAGGTTGTGTTGATAATGATATCCTCTCCAAGAAAGAAGGACCCCCAGCTTCCTACAACAACCTAATGGACTCACAAATGGCACTCTTACACTTGACAACTATGTTAACATTAGATAATGAAATTAAAAAACAAATATTACTGCAAGTAAAGGTGAATTAAAAAAAATTACAAAACACGTTCTGTGTAGCTTTAATAAAGTGTTGCATTTGGAAGCTTCTGTAACAGAGGGCATCGATAAAACCCTATTTCTATAACTTTTCTTTTACTTAATTTGTCCACATAAGTAGTTGCTCCTTAATTTGTGCCAAAAACATATTCATTTAAACTGTTGGAACCCCACCTCGGCGAGTCACGTGCCTGATGTCCTACGAGACATCTGGATGCGCATTCCCACAAGGGAGGAATTCCCCACCAGGTCAAACCTAAAAAACAAACTCATTTCACTTACCTCCGAACAGAATTAATGGTAGGTCATAAAGGAATTTCAATAAGACTTCTTCAT
>JAOQMS010000005.1:14841183-14851932 GCA_027563885.1 Erythroxylum longipes
GTTCCCAATACTCATAAAGGGACTCTTCATTGTGTTGTTTTATGCCACAAATTTCCTTTCGAATACTTGTTATCTTTGATGTTGGAAAATACTTTTTCAAAAACTATCTCTTTATCTCTAGCCAACTATTCACACTCTCAGCAGGTAAATCAAACAATCAATCCTTTGCTGCATCTTTTAGTGAAAACGGAAAAGCCCTCAACATGATTTGCTAATCTGTCACTTTTAGAGGCTTCATGCTCAGACAAACCACATCGATCTCCTTAAGATGCTCGTATGTATCCTCACCTGCAAGATCATGAAAATTAGGTAACAAATGTATTAGTCTAGACTTAAGCTTAAAAGTAACATATTCAGCAAAATTTGGGAAAGTTATGCATAAAGATCTTTGGGTTGGGTCTGGTGTAGCCAACTCCCTTTGCACCCTTAGATTTGCCATACTTCAAAAATCCATTTATAGATTGAAGTAAGCATCTAGGGGTTGGAATATCTGGTTTGATGAGACAGTCAAAGAGTTTGGTTTCTCACAAAATCCGGATGAACCTTGTGTGTATAAGAAGGTTAGTGGGAGTGCAATCGTATTTATTATATTGTATTTGGATGACATACTACTAATAGGAAATGATGTCTCAACTTTACAATCAGTTAAGATTTAGTTGTCCAATAATTTCTCCATGAAAGACCTTGGAGAAGCAACTTATATTTTGGGGATAAGAATCTATAGAGATAGATCTAAGAAGTTGCTTGGTCTTTCTCGGTCTATATACATATACAAGATTCTAAAGAGGTTCAGTATAGAGTAGCCAAAGAGAGATTATCTTCCCATGACGTATGGGATTACACTCTTGAAATCTATGTGTCTAAAGACACAAGATGAGAGGACTCGTATAAATTTGATCCCTTACGCTTCGACTATAGGATCAATCATGTATGATATATTATGTATGAGATCTAATGTATCATATGCTCTATCAATCATGTATGATATGTTATGTATGAGACCTAATGTATCATATGCTCTAGGTGTTACGAGCAGATACCAGTCGAATCCTGGTGAGGGTCATTGGGTGGCTATTAAGAATATCCTTAAGTACTTGAGAAGAACTAAGGATGTATTCTTGGTGTATGGAGAAGGAGATCTTGTTGTGAGCGAGTATACAGGTGCTAGTTTCCAATCCGACAGGGATGACTCTAGAACCTTGTTAGGATATATTTTCACACTGAATGGTGGAGCAGCCAGCTGGAAGAATTCCAAAAAAGAGACAACTGCAGATTCAACAACTAAAGTAAAGTACATTACCGCTTCAAAAGCAGCAAAGGAAGTAGTTTGGATCATGAAGTTCATCATGGAACTTGAAATAGTTCCTTGGATTGTTGACCTAGTACAGTTGTGTTATGAAAAAACATGGTACCATAGTGCAAGAAAAGGAACCAAGGTGTCATAAAAAATCTAAACATGTACTCAAGTGATACCATTTGATTAAAGAAATCATTGGTATAATGATGTCAAGACAGAGAGAGTGCCCATTGACTAAGTTGATTCTCTAAAAATAGATATGATTCTCATGTACTTGCCTATGGTATTAAATACAAAGGTGATTAGCTTTAGTGCAAGTGGGAGGTTACTAGAGAAGTGCTCTAAAGGCAATCACCTTTAGCATTTATTGTACAAATCTTTATGATTAATAAAAGGGCATTTTTGTTAATTTGATGTTCATGTTCTTTCTGAATTGATAATGATCTTAAATCGAATTAATATAGTCCTTGATACATTATATAGCATGTAGGAAATCATGATGAGATCATGATAATGAGATTCTTATCATGTGTAATTATATTAGGATCTAAATTAGCCCTAGTTATACGATTAATGAGATGAGACATTATTAATTTGGACAGACTGACATATGTTATACTCCTTAATTGGATCAAACAGTAGATCTCATAAGCTATAAGTATGAGTTGTTTAAAGTTAACATGTGGATTCTTACTAAGAGTAGTAAGTACATTAGATGACCTGCTATAAGATAACCATATGGATAATCTATTCTAGTGTTAATGATAGTCTCATCATAGTAATTGTGGAAATATCCTTAAACTTGAGGTGCTCAAGGATATCTTGGGTACTGATCCTATACTTTGACTCCATTCCTCGTTGCCTCTCAGAGGTTGCTTAGATGTTGGTTAGGTACAGTTTGAGGTATTCGAAGGTAATTGAGTAGCCAATAAAGGTTCGCCACTCCTGATAGAAGGAGATGATAACTACGACCTTTTATCGGGATCATTACTCAAGAATCTCTGGTCAGAGTGGAAATGTCATGAAGATAATCTTCACTGACATATCCAATTGAGTAATGAGCCTCAAGGACAAGGGCTAACATCACTTGGGCTAGGGGTGACGTAGTTAATCTAGTAGGATTTGATACTTTAACCATACTCTGAACCAAGTGGGGGTATAGATGGTAAAAGGACAAATTATACAAGAACATTGTCTCTGGAAGGGTTCGTAGTCAAACCACTGACTTTCTGGTCAATTGAGGGTCATGATGTCTTGCTAGATACCGCTCATGACTTGCTTGAATAAGTGCTAATTTAAGTGGCTAACATAACTGGGAACCTAATGGGTCACACTCATTAGAGATGTGAAGAATAAGTAAAATGGTTTGAATGGTGATCCAAGAATGAGAGATGCATGACTAAGCTGCACAAGTGTGGTAGTTTAGGTTCATTTGATTGTGAATCAGATGACACATGTGAATCTTGCTTATTAAGCAAGATAACAAAATTACCCTTTAAAGAAGGGGTAAACATTTTCATGCATATCAAGTGGGATCAATGGCCATTTAATTTCCACCAACTCTCTCCATTGATGTCGGGAAGTTAGAAGAAGGCCAAAGGGTGTAAAAACACTAATTTTTGTGCAAGTGTTGTGTGAAAATAGATAGACTTTTGACGAAGTGTTTATCATCTTCTCCTCTAAAGAATACACATCAATATTTAGCACTTTTGTGTGTGTTCTGCCATTTCCTTGGAGGTTTCTTTCTTCTATCTTTGTGTGGAAAACGTTAGAGATGATTTAGCTTGATTGTTGCAGTTTACGATAACCTTATGTGGTGAAGAGATCAAAGAATAAAGGAGATCATCAAGAAAGGTACACACTGTTCGCAAGGTTATACACGCACTAAGTTTTACTATTTATAACCTCGGTAAGTTTCGCAAGTGCATGGGTCTTTTGCGTAGTACCTAAGGTGTCGATTCTACGAGGAAGGGAGTTAGTCCTAAAATTTAGTGGCAACTAAGTTCGCAATTCCTAAATTAACAACTACTGCAGAAATTAAAATCAATCAAGGATCAAATATGAAAAATTAAAGCACCAATAGAATGAACAAAAGCAAACTCACACAAATAATCTAAATTCTAACCTAGAAGTGACCAATTGAGAGAAAGGGAGAATTTATTCGAAAATAAAGAAAATCTGTCCAATTATGAAATTTCCTACTTAATGGGCCTAGACGATCCTAGGGTGAATTACTCTCTCTCGAGTTATAATTCTTAACCCTAATTGATAATCTGTAATTCAAATTATGGAAATTTTGATCTCTCAATCCGCAATTAGTCCAAAACTTAAATTAGTTCTAACGTTGTTTATTAACCTACCGGGAATCTATGCTCGATCTCTCGTTACACGACTTTACTGGTTTGATTTAATTCTCTACCTATCGATTTATTTAACTATCGTTAACCTAAATCGATCATGTTCACCAGCTCACCCTTTTAGTTTGTTGGCAAGTTATAAAGAATCAAATTGAATCACAATTAAATCGAATAAAACACAATCAATTCAATTTTGTTAATCACAAGAATAAAAACTCGAAGGTGAGTTTATACAGAAAAAACAACGCTCAACAACAAATATTTCTAATCAATCTCCAAATTCCATAAGTAAATGAAATTGAAATAAAAACTAGAAAATATTGTCAGAATGGATCTCGAAGGTTGTGACTGTGGGAAACCACCTGTTTCAGGAAGAAAGTCGCGTTAAGCATGTCTCTGTGCCTCTCTTCCTTCGTCTACTTCCTCGATCTCCTGATCTCTATCTAGGTCTCTCTCAGATTTTTGATAGAATCTCCCTTTTTCTCAACTCTCTAAGCTCTCAAATCTCCCCTTGGTAGCTGCTAGGTATTGTCCTATTTATTCTGTAGTAGCCCTAGGTTAAACTCAGGGTCGAAACGGTCTAAATATCACCCAAAAATTAAGTTTTCGTGTCAGCCTGCCAACACTTTTTCCTTTCTGTCACGATCGTGGCCTGAAGTGCACGATCATGGCCTGACTTGACGCTCTTTGTCATGATCGTGGCTCCTGGTGCACGATCGTGGCCTGGCTACCTTTGACTCTTCCTCTTCTTGCACGATCGTGGCTACAGTGCACATTGTGGCTACAGTGCACATTGTGGCCTGTGTCTTTTAGCCCCAAAACTCTTCAGATCTTCACTGTTCTTCCCTGTTTACCCTGCAACACTAGCACACATATTAAGGTGCCTAAAAAATATACAATTTAAGCTCAAAGATTCAAACTAACCCATAAAAACACTTAAACATAGAAACTAATCTAATTAAACCCTAAATGCATACTCAACACTTAATTTAACACAAAATGTATAATAAATTAAACCCTAAAATATCATACAAAACACTACTATCAACATCTCCACACTTAAACATTTGCTTGTCCTCAAGCAAACAAAACAACAACACCTAACAAAAACAAACATACAATGCAATAATGTGACAATGGCTCTAATCTTCATGAACTAAATTTAATCTTGGACACACTCATTCAAATTACGTTAAATCATTAACATGCAAAATATGTGTCTAGGGCTTTGAACTAAATATACAACTAACTCAAGACCAAGTGTTAACCTATTTACCTATTTTAATTGTGCACACACATTAATAATTTTTCAGTCCCTCAGACTCGGTAACTGTTCCTAAGTATAGTTCCATGAAACTTCAAACCTATTACAAGTCTGGTAGTTTTTTTTAAACACACATTTTTAAAATTTTTACCCGATACTTAGCCTTTTACTCAGAGGCAAACATTTGTAATGAATGACGACCTAGTTACTCGACTAAGTTGTTTATTAACAGCTTGGTTGAAATGTTATTATAGCCTTTTTATGCGAAGGCACACATTTGTGATGCGTGTCGATCCGATTACTCAGCTACATCAAGTTTTCATCTAGCTACTAGCTCTATTCATAACCCGAAGGTCAATGAAATAATGATTTTTGAATTAATTTTTTTCCCTAACTTGTTGCTTTTAACTATTCATTTCCATGAAAAATACTAGTTGAGCTACTTAACCTAAAAGGCCTCAAATTATGAATGAATGTGACAATCTATAAGGTGTTAAATTTACACTAAGTCCTAATTAGGCTGTATATTTATCCTAAAGGCCCCCCTAATTCACTAATTTTGTAGGCTAATGATTGTTCACAGCCTAATAGATTATGTCCAAAATTAAAAAAATTACTCAATTTAAACCATTGACGTATTCATACACTTCACACCATGCAACTTAATACTATCATACAATATGCAAAATTCACATACAAAAGAAAAACACGGAATGCCTCCCCACACTTGAACAACACATTGTCCTCAATATGAGAAGGAAACACGCACGACAATACATAAACGAAATGTGAAAACATAATTAACAAAGAACAGATAAAATTAATGATAAAAGAAAAATAACAATAAAAATAAAAATAATAGAAAAATAAAACAACACAAAACAAAATAGAAATGGAGAAATTTTTTTTGTTAGATTTGGATCCTAAGGAGATGGAGGTGGTGATGGTGTGGGAGGTGGTAATTGAATCCCCTGAGCTTCGAAATACTGACAGTTTATTGAAAATAAAACTACCATCACTAACGTTTTAAAACAAAATCTAACTACTTGCTAGTTTATGGTCCTTAGCTTGACTTTTAATTCAGGAGGCATTTTCAAGTAGTCGGTGACAAGGAAACTTGAATGACCTTGAGTGGTCCACTCCATCTAAACTTCAACGTCCCTGGAAATAACCTTAACCGGGAATTATATAATATAACAGTGTCCCCTACTTTGAAATCCTTTTGCTTGAGATGAGCGTCATGCCATTTCTTAACCTTTTCTTTGTAGAGTTTGGCATTCTCATAGGTATTAAAATGAAACTCTTCGAGCTTGTCCAATTGTAGAAGTCTCTTCTTGCCAGCTTGTTTCTAATCAAAGTTTAATGCTTTGATTGCCCAGTATGCTTGATGATTTAGTTCAATCGGTAGATGACATGCTTTCCTGTACACGATTTTGTACGGAGTTGTTCCATGGGTGTCTTAAAAGCTGTCCTATAGGCCCATAAAGCATCATTCAGCTTCATTACCCAACCTTTCGGTAATTGTTCACTGTCTTTTCCAGAATTCGTTTTAGCCCTCGGTTGACAACTTCCACTTAGCCACTAATTTGCGGATGGTAAGGTTTAGCCACTCGGTGGCTTACTCCATATTATTTTAAGAGGGAATCAAAGGATCTGTTACAAAAATGTGTGCCTCCATCACTTATTACTGTACATGGCACTCTAGATCAATTAAATAGCCGTTTAATGAACTTTTGTACCACCTTCCCATCATTGGTCGGAGATGTTATCACTTCGACCCATCGCGAGACATAATTGAATCACACCAGAATGTACATGCTCCCCATCAAAGATGAAAATGGACCCATAAAGTCAATGCCTCAAACATCGAAACCTCTACCTCTTAAATATTTGATAACAACATCTCATCCCTTTTAGATATGTTACCTATCCTTTAGCATCGATCACATTATGCTATATATGTTTATGCATCCTTAAACAGCAGTGGCCAGTAAAATCCACTTTCAAGTATTAGACCCACCATTTTGTTGGCTCCATAATATCCAACATATTGACCGTCATGACATTGCTTTAGGATGTCTAACATTTCCTCATCCGGAACATAACATCGTATTAACCTATCTGCATAAGTTCTATATAGGGTTGGTTCATCCCATATATAGTGGTGATAAGCATACAAGAACTTCTTCCTTTACTGTTAGGAGAGATCTGAGGGAAGTTTACCACTTGCCATATAATTGGCGATATCTGCAAACCATGGTGTAGTCAAGCTATCGAGTAACATCAGCGTTTCATCAGGGAATTTCTCGTTAATATCATTACTTGGCTTGCAATCCCTTCCCTTAAGTTTGGATAGGTGGTCAGCTACCACATTTTGAGCTCCCTTTTTATCTCTCACTTCTAAATCGAATTCTTGTAAAAGTAACACCTGTCGAATTAACCTGGGTTTTGCATCTTTCTTATTGAAAATTTATTTTAGTGCTACGTGGTCGGTGAATACAATCACCTTTTATCCCAAAAGGTATTGTCGAAACTTATCGCATGCACTACACTACTGCGAGTAATTCCTTTTCTATAGTGGTGTAATTCAGTTGTGATCATGCAAGGGTCTTACTAGCATAGTAGATTGCATGCAACTTCTGGCTTTTTTGTTGACCTAAAACACAACCTATGTCCTGATCACTTGCATCACACATCACTTCAAACGGCAACGTCCAGTCGGGTGGTGATAAAATTGGTGTTGAAGTTAATGTCTCCGTTAGAGTATTGAATGCAGACATACACTTATCATCAAACACGAAGGTAACATCCTTGACTAAGAGGTTTGTTAAAGGTCTTGCAATTTGTGAAAAATCTTTGATGAAATGACTGTAGAACCCAACATGACCTAATAATGTTAGCACACGTTTTACATTACTTGGTGGTGGAAGCTTCTCTATCACCTCTGTCTTTGCTCTATCAGCTTCGAACCCTTAATGTGAGATTTTGTGGCCTAGTACTATCCCTTCTTATACCATGAAATGGCATTTTTCTCAATTCAGCACCAGATGTGACTCTTCACACCTTTGAAAAACTCTATCCAAATTAATTAAACATTTTTCAAAAGAGTCTCCAAAGACTGAAAAGTCATCCATGAATACCTCTATTATATCTTCTATCATGTCCATGAAAATTGACATGATGCATCTCTAAAATGTGGCTGGGGCATTGCAGAGTCTCCGAAGGGCATCCGTCTATTTACAAACGTACCATAAGGGCAAGTGAATGTGGTTTTCTCCTAATTGTTAGGGTAGATAAAGATTTGATTATAACTCGAGTATCTTCTAAGAAACAATAGAACAAATGGCCAGTTACCATTTCTATCATCTGGTCTATGAATGGAAGAGGAAAGTGATCCTCCTTAGTCATGGAATTAAGCTTCCGATAATCTATGCATACTCTCCATCTTGTGACTGTTCTTGTAGAAATTACTTCTCCACTTTCACTTTCTATCACCGTCATTCCTCCCTTTTTAGGTACGCATTGCACCAGGCTGACCCACTCACTATCAGAGATGGGATAAATTATCCCTGCATTAAGGAGTTTAATGATTTCCTTTTTGACTACCTCCTTCATGTTACAATTCAACCTCCGTTGACGCTCCTACACTGTTTTATAGCTACCCTCCAAATTTATCCGGTGCATGCTAATATTTGGACTTATTCCTCGAATGTTAGGAATCTACCATCCGATAGGTTTCATCTGCTTCTTGACGACCTCCATCACCTTACTTTCCTATTTTTCACTTAATTGGTTAGAGATTATTATTGGTTAGGTTTTACCTTTACCAAGAAAGGTATACTTGGGGTGTGCAGGTAAAGGCTTAAGTTCTAATAAAGAAGGCTTCTTTGAGGATGGTGGAGTGGGTGCTTTAGTCCAAACTAATTTGTCTTGATGAATTGGAACATCTGCTTCCTCTATCTCATCATCTTCTGTAGATTGAGGATTCTGGTGTTCATTATCATCCTCTACTTCTAAAGACTTCACTTATGTAATACAACTCTCAATTTGTTCTCGCAATTGACGATCTAATATTTCGACCTTCATGCATGTACTGCTCGTTATTGGATTCTTTAAGGCCTCATTTATGTTGAATTCAACCTGATCTTCTCCTATTCGAAGTGTCAATTTACCTTCGTGGACATCAATTATGGCCTTCCCCGTATTCATAAAAGTTCAATTCAAGATTAGTGGACAATTCTTATCTTCTTCAAAATCCAGAAACATAAAATCTACTAGAATAATGAACTTGTCCACTCGCATCAATACATTTGCCATTATTCCCAACAGTTTTTTAACGGACTAGTCTGCCAATTGAATTAACATAGAGGTAGGCTTGACCTCTTCCAGTCCCAACTTCCTGAATATTGAGAACGACATAAGATTGGTGCTAGCTCCCAGATCGTATAAACACTTAGTGAATTCCATTTCACCAACCACATAAGATATTGTGAAACTTTCTGGATCTTTCATTTTTGAAGGCATTTGATTGGTGACAATTAAACTACAAGTGCCAGTCAAGGCTACCGTCTGATTTTCCTCCTAAGTAAACTTCTTAGATAATATATCCTTTAAAAATTTTACATATTTCGGCATATGTTCTAACGCCTCATCAAAGGAGAGTTTTATCTGTAGTGTCCTTAGCTTCTCAAAGAACTTTGTAAATTGTTCATCTAACTTCTTCTTTTGCAATCGTTGAGGAAAAGGTACCTTGGGTTGATATGGTGGAGGTGCAACATATGGAGGGTATTCGTTCATATCCACTTCCTTCTCCTTTTATTGATTCTCCTTTATTGGCTAGGTGGGTTCCTCTCTTGTCCTAGTGAGCAGTTCAATTTCCTTCCCACTCTGAAGTGTGATAGCCTTTAGCTGCTCCCTTGATTTTTGTCCTGAAGTGCTGGGAATATTTCCCAACTTTTGCATAAAAAAGGCATTTGTCAATTGAATCACTTGGGTTTCTAAATTATGAATGGAAGATGCAAGTCTCTTAGTGACTTGCTCAAATTTATCTTCCAACTTCTTGTGTGCATCATCTAAAGTCCCAAGCTTATCTAAAATTATGTCCAATTTTGAATTCATCGAGCTTGTTTTGTCCTATTGGAAGCTCAATTGTCATTGAGATTTGAACTTCCCTCCATTGTTGTTGTTAGACTAGGAGAAGTTTGGGTGATTCTTCCATCCAGGGTTTTATGTGTTGGAGTAGGGATTATTACCCCCTTTATGTCCAAATTGAGCTCCCATGTAATGAACTTGCTCCGGGTTGTCTTCTCTCATAAAAAAACACTCCACTGTATCATGATCCCACTGGACACATAGCCCGTACTTCAATTGTGTGACCTTTATCGTAGATGAGGATTATGCCTTCATGCTGCTGAGTTGTCGCATCAAGTTGCCAATCTTAGCTTGCATCTCTGTCATCTTATTGACAGCTACAACTCCCTTCTGCACCCTAAAGTTAGTAGGTTGCCTACTATGTTCACTAGCCCATAAGTAGCTGTTGTTGGCCATCTCCTTTATTAATTCCTCTGCTTCATCGACCGTCTTCCTCATTAATGATCCTCCCAATGCCGCATCGATGGTGCCTTTAGTTTGTGGGTTTACTTTGTTATAAAATGTCTGTAGCAGGAACTCCTTGGGTAAATTGTGGTATTGGCATTTCCTCTACAGATCCTTGTAACGCTCTCACACTTCATAAATGGACTCCCCATCCCATTGTTGGAAATTTGTAATTTCCTTAATAATTTTGGTGGTCTTTGTTAGTGGGAAGTACTTATCTAGGAAGGCACGCACTA
>JAOQMS010000005.1:14857238-14873170 GCA_027563885.1 Erythroxylum longipes
AGTAGAACATAGAAAAGTTAGGCTTACTACGGGTCTTGGTGGCATTAAGCCTACCCATTCCCTAGTGCCAACACGGCCTGGAAAGCGGGTCGTGTCACTATCTGGTTGAGGTATTCTTTAAGTAAGTACACAAATAAGTTTTCAATAACAAAAAAAAATGGAGGAGTATTCTATAGTACATTTTATCAAAGAGTATTGTTCCATCATTGACAACAAATTATCTCCAAATTTGAAGGATCCAAGGATCTTCATTATTCCTTATCAATTTTGTAATTATATTCTAGTGGGTTAGAATCCTATTCAAATTCAATTGAACTTAAGTCACTCTACAAACTAACTAAACTTAAATCAGGTAGAAAACAACTTTATCAATCACATCTTATATGACTCCTAGATCTGTTAGGTAACAACTATTGATAAAACACATCTTATATATTATTCGTAACCTTGGCTCTAAATTCATATAATCGTGACCACTCATCCAAATCATAAAAATTTAGTTAAGTAGGACTCATTAATTTAAAATAAAACATATTTGAGGCTAAAGGGGCCTTAATTCACTCAACAAGTCTTACAATAGACGTAACTATATTTTTATTCTTAAACAATGGAAGACAATAATCATATTCTCATGGTGTAGTTAATATTTTAACAAGGGATTTAAATTTATTCTTCTCATTAAACACAAAATTGCTTGGAAAATATTATACGTATAAGACATAAAATTTAACATGAATAATATATATATATATATATATATATATTTATTTATTTATTTATTTATTTATTTATTTATTTATATCAAACATATAAATAAAGCATGCAATTTTTGCACTTATAGTCAGATTATATGTATAAAAACATCAAACCTCATTTGATTCTAGTTATTGATCTTCATAATCTAAAGGGATTAATTACTAAAAAAAACTCAAACTTTTGTCAATTTCAACTATAAACTGAACTTTAAAAAGTAGCAATAAAATACTCAAACTTTTAATTTTTTTAATTTTAGCCTGACGTTAATCTCATCGTTATCTTCACTAATGTGGCACTGTCATGTTTTAATGGACCCTCATTAATTAGACACATCAGCGTAATTAGTAGAAGTCAGTCTGATTATTGAAATGACATCGTTTCATGATAAAATTGAGACAATCATACGCCTTCATTCTCAATCTGTAACCTATCCCTAAGTTTGCCCTCACTCACTCTCAGTCTCACCCCGTTATTCTCAATCTGTAACCTAAATCCCTAAGTTTTCTCTCATTCACACATGAAATCACTCTCACCCTATCGTTCTCAATCTGTAACCTAAATCATTAAGGTTGCTCTCACTCACTTTCACTCCATAACCTAAATTTGATTTTTTTGGCCAACATTCTCACCCTTTTTGCTTTTAGATTATAGCTTCATCTTCCTTAGCACTTCTCCCATCGTCGGAAGCTCATTTTGTCCTTCTCGACAATTAGCCACGTAAAGGCTAGGTTTTTATTTCCACAACATCTACTCCTTCTAGTAGAACATCAAACATTATCAGAGGATAAAAGAAGAAAATGAAATCTTAAGCAAGAAATAAAAACCTAACCTTCACATGGCTGATTGTCAAAAAGGGAAAAATGAGCTTCCAGCGATGCGACGAGAAGGGTTAAGGGTGGGACAAAATGAGCTTCTGATGATGGAGAATTATTGAGGACGATGACGTTATGATCTGAAAGTGAAGCAGGTGAGAGCATGGGTGAGAGCGTCAGCCAAAACAAACAAATTTAGGTTACGGAGTATGAGTTAGTGAGAGCAAACTTAGGGATTTATGTTACAGACTGAGAACAATGAGGTGTGGTTTTCTCTTGTTGAAACGACGTCGTCTTAGTTTTATCATGAAACGACAACATTTCAATAATCAGACTGACTTCTGCTAATTACGCTGACGTATCTGATTAATGAGGGTTCATTGACACATGGTAATGCTATATCAGCAAAAATAACAGTGAGACTAACATCGGGCTAGAATTGAAAAAAATTGAAAGTTTTAGTATTTTATTGTTACTTTTTAAAGTTCAAGTTATAGCTGAAAATTTAACGAAATTTTGGTCTTTTTTTGGTAATTAACCCTAATCTAAAATATTATTTTCAACTCCTTGAATAATCAAATTAGATTAAACTTATTTATTCCTAAATAAATTAAATTCTTACTCTAAATAGAAATTTAATTTGATTTTTAAACAATTTTCAAATCTAATTTGAAACTATTTCTTATTATCTTGACTCCTTTAATAAAATTTATTAATAAACTATGCTTCGTACTTATTATAATTTAGAAAACCTCTTTTTCAAAATTCAATAAGTAAGATATTCTAATTCAATTACAAAATTATTTTTAATCTAATTAGAAATTTTTAATTAGAAAACAAATATTAAAAAGGAAACTAATTTTGAAATGTTCTTTAATTTTATTAAGGAATTCATTTACCTTATGTATTTATTTCGAGACTTATTTTTTAATTAATTAGGAATTCTTTCTTTAATAAATTAGAAAAATATTTTTAAAAATATTAAAGAAAGCTCATTTTGTCTCAATTAATAAATGAAAACATCGTTCTAAATTTAATTAAGAAAATATCTTATCTAATAAATCAATAAACTTATTATTCACAAATAAAGAAACAATTTCTAAATAACTAGAATAATAATTCTATAAATAAAATAATAAATTTAGTTTATCTAAATCAAATTGACATCAATAAAATTTAATTAAGAAATATCCTTCTTAAACAAACAATAACAACAATACTCAGTAGAAAAAGTCTAATAGTATGCAGCCTTACTTCTAACTAGTAAAAAGACTATTTCCAAATGACTCACATGAAAAAATTAAATAATAAAATAAATAATAAAACAAAACAATAAAATAAAATAAATATCAAGTAAATAAAAAATAAAAAATAATGGTAATGAAAAATACTAACTAAAAAATATATTAAAACATATAATAAAATTGTTTAAAAAATTAAAAGTAAAAATTAAAATACCCTTCTTAAACATTTTTCTTAATTATAAAGAAGTCTAATTAATTAATTTCAATATAATTAAAAATAATTAATTAATTTATAGAAAATAAAATTTTCTAAAATATTAATTGGGAATCAATTTAATTACTATTCTTAATCTAATTAATAAAATAATTAATTTAACATTAAAATTAAGATCTTTTCTTAATTAATATAATCTCATTATATTGATTTGTCAAACATAATCTCGTTATGAAAAATGACCTTTTAAATCTTTGATTGATTTCAATTATTGATTTAATAATCAATTTAATTTAATAATTCAACTATTAGCAAAACTAAATTAAATTCCAAATCATTCAAGCATGATTAAGATATTACGCAGAAACCACAAAACCAAAATTTTACAATAACCAAAATAAAGTCATCTGGATTCCAAATGCAGAAAGACGAAGGTGACATGTACACTGTTTTTCAAAAAGCTAAACAAGATGGACATTGGAGCATGTCATAATTTCCAAAAACATACAATAAGGGCACATACAATTTGATATTTCCAGAAAACCTAAAACAAAAGGGCGTTACAATTTTCAGAAAATCAAAACAAACCTTAATCAATATTAGGGAAATTCATATATCATGCAAATTTTGCATTAATAAATTTTAAGCCTTACTTTTTATCAATAAAAAATGATCAAACAATTTTAATCGAATTATAAAATTTAACAAAATGCTCTGATACCAATGTTGAGAAATTGAGGTAGGATCTGATCCTATATACAGTGAAACAATTATAGAACTTTTCATTTGATTTTGAAAACCAAAATCTTTAAAATTCTATAAAATGATTAACAAGCAAATCATAATAAACCATGAATCTTAATTTGTACCTTATTTTGAAGTTTAATCCCTTTTTTGTCGTTTTTCTCGAACTGATTCTAAAATTAGCTCATTTCAATCATTAAAACAACATAAGTATATGACCTTTAACGGTATCCATATAACATGTTAAAATAGCAGTGCAACTAGTGTAAAAGGGATTACGTAAGGGGTGCTAGCTTTCTTAGAGTCTAAGCATATTTATAATAAGGTTAAGATATTTTAGTAATTTAATTGAAATTAAATTTTAATTTAATTATAATTACAAATAAATCTACTTAAATATCAATTATCCTCAAGTAAGATATTCTTATTTATTATATATCTCATATTGAATCATAAAATTTCTCAAACTTTACAATAAAGTTCAACTTGCTTAAAACACTTTTCTCTCTTTAACCTGTTTTTTATGTGTGATTCATTAGGTTCCGAAATATGTTGACAATAGATATAAATTATTACCTTAAATCATATTTAGCATTAGATAAAGCAAAATCTGTTAATTTATTTTTAATTCTCTAATTAAATAATTTATATCCATAGACCAATATTAGCATCTAACAACACATCATGACTGTTGTTGTCTAAACAAAGCAACACAAATTAATTTCTATCTAGACCAAACTAGAGACAAGCATAACTCGTCGATAAGTAATATAAAATGGTAAGAATTGGATATCGTACCCAAGGGATTCCAACATGCAAGACAATTAAATTAAACAATGCAAAATTATTTAGATGATCAAGAATTGATTGATTTGAAAATGAAATAAAATAAGCGAATTAAGGAAATATGAACGAAGCAAAGTATGAACTAAATGCGACAGTGAAATAATTATAGAACTTTTTCATTTGATTTTGAAAACCAAAATCCTTAAAATTCTATAAAATGATTAACACGCAAATCATAATAAATCATGAATCTTAATTTGTACCTTATTTTGAACCTTAATCCCTTTTTTGTTGTTTTTCTCAAACTGATTCTAAAATTAGCTCATTTCAATCATTAAAACAACATAAGTGTATGACCGTTAACGGTATCCACATAACATGTTAAAATAACAGTGCAACTAGTGCAAAAGGGATTAGGTACGGAGTGCTAGCTTTCATGGAGTCTAAGCATATTTATAATAAGGTTTAGATATTTTAGTAATTTAATTGAAATTAAAATTTAATTTAATTATAATTACAAATAAATCTACTTAAATATCAATTATCCTTTAATAAGATATTCTTATTTATTATATATCTCATATTGAATCATAAAGTTTCTGAAGCTTTACAATAAAGTTCAACTTGCTTAAAACATTTTTCTCTCTTTAACCCGTTTTTTATGTGTGATCCATTAGGTTCTGAAATATATTGACAATAGATATAAATCATTACACTAAATCATATTTGGCATTAGATAAAGTAAAATCCTTTAATTTATTTTTAATTCTCTAATTAAATAATTTATATCTGTAGATCAATATTAGCATCTACCAACGCATCATGACTATTGTTGTCTAAACAAAGCAATACAAATTAAGTTCTATCTAGACCAAACTAGAGACAAGCGTACCTCGTCGACAAGTAATATAAAATGGTAAGAACCGGATATTGTACCCAAGGGATTCCAACATGCAAGACAATTAAATTAAACGATGCAAAATTATTTAGACGATCAAGAATTGATTGATTTGAAAATGAAATAAAATAAGCGAATTAAGGAAATATGCACAATGCAAAGTATGAACTAAATGCGACAGTGAAATAATTATAGAACTTTTTCATTTGATTTTGAAAACCAAAATCCTTAAAATTCTATAAAATGATTAACACATAAATCATAATAAACCATGAATCTTAATTTATACCTTATTTTGAAGCTTAATACCTTTTTGTCGTTTTTCTCAAACTGATTCTAAAATTAACTCATTTCAATCATTAAAATAACATAAGTGTATGACCTTTAACGGTATCCAAATAATATGTTATAATAACAGTGCACCTAGTACAAAAGGGATTAGGTAAGGAGTGCTAGCTTTCTTGGAGTCTAAGCATATTTATAATAAGGTTCAGATATTTTATTAATTTAATTGAAATTAAAATTTAATTTAATTATGATTACAAATAAATCTATTTAAATATCAATTATCCTCAAATAAGATATTCTTATTTTGTTGGACCCCGTTTCTAGAGCCCAACATCGGCCATGGGATCATGAAGCTTGAGCGTAGAAGAAGGCTTAGAATTTGGAATTTAAAAGAAAAGTCATTCGGAAGCAAAGGCGGGCTTCGCCAAGGCAAAAAGTGGTTTCGCCATAGCAAACATATTGAAAAATCCCCTAGAACCTTCAGAAATTTTACACCGCAGCGAGTGATTGAACTTTGTTGCAGCAAGCTTGAAATTTTATCTTTGCCACGGCAAACTTACCACGCCAACAAAAATAAAGAACTTTGGGTTAATTACGCTGTGACAAACTCTTGGCTTCGTCGCAGCAAAAACCCTTATGGCAGAACCGACAACCCAAAATGTCCTATCTTACTACATTTCAACTTAAAAACCTTCAAACAACTTCATCAATTCAACTCAAAAGCAAAAATACATATAATATAAACGACTTCTCTAACTTTAACCTCATTTCAAACAAAATGTCTTGCAAAAACAAAATCCATGAGCAAAGCGAAATATTTTTCATTTATAACAATGGATAAGAGTTTTTACAAAGCTTTATTGAGCATTTTAAGCCCCATTACATCATAATCCAAAAATGCATAGTTTGCAAAAAGTAGAATTTCTATAAATGCAAATAAAGCTTTGGTTTACAAAAACTAACTCCAAAAGCAAAAATAAGTCTAATTGGAGTAATGCCTCGGCTCTTGACTACTCGATCTCTTGCTCCTCACCTGAAGATGGGATGGAATGGGAAGGGGTGAGCTTGAAGCTCATAGGTAACAATTTTATAACCAGTAATAAGCAAAACCATTGTAAAAATTTACATGGAATCATAAAGCACATATTTTTCAAATTCTCATTCATCAAGCAATTTGTAAGCAATATAAATCATGCATTAAACAAGTTGGTCAACAAAGAGCACATCATAAATCATAAACACGTAGGCATATCCAAAATGGTTTGGGTGGATCTAAAATAGAACGTACTATATATTTCCCATAAGGGTCCTGTGGAGCTGTAAATAGAATGTACTATCGCAATCCCACTTAATGGTCTTGCGTAGCCGTAAACTTATGAGAGTCCATGAAGTAGCTCCATGCCACTAGCAGGCAGGTGGGAGAAGCCTTTTGTCAAAGTGCACTTGACTTAAATTAGGGGACCACCACAAACTCACATAACATGTATTTCATATCTTGCAAACTTGTTGCCCAAAAAAGGCACATTTTCAAAACTTGATTTTACAACCGTAGTATCTCTTCAAAAATAATTTTCACATTATTTTCATAATTCATCAACATAATATGCTCATACCAAACACATAACACTTTTTTCAAAGCATTCAAGAGTTATAATTTACATTCATAAAATAGTTGAAATCATTTATTTCCATCATTTGAAAGAAAACATTAATGGCCTATTACTTAATTATAAAACTGTAACCCACCTTGAAATCCTTGTTTATAAACTTGCTTAGAGATGTCTTTTCTCTTTCTCCTCTTGCCTCTCTTGCCTCGCTTGATTTCCTTAAACAATAACCAAAATTCCATTTAATTTGGTTTAACAATCGGAAGGTCATACCTCAGCAATTTAAACTATTTCTCATGCTGAAACAAAATTCTATATCCAACTTCCATCCCGAAATTGAAATTCTTAGAGACTGAATTTAAACCCAATTCCTTCATAAAATTTGTATCCCTATGTCTCTATTTTACAACAAATCAAAAATCAATCCATTTGGGTAACTACATCAAACGTTATGCCCAAATTACCAAAGCATATTCGTGCAGGAAAAATTGAGTTAGCTGCGGTGAAACCCATAAGTTAGCTGTGGCAAAATTTAGACTCGATTCCTTCATAAAATTTGTATCCCTATGTCTCTAATTTACAACAAATAAAAAATCAGTCCATTTGGGTAACTACACCAAAAGTTATGCCCAAAATACCAAAGCATGTTCGGGCAAGAAAATTTGAGTTAGCCGCGGCGAAACCCAAAAGTTCGTCGTAGCGAACTTGTCCAAAAACATGCTCTGAAGATGTGTTATGCAACTTTTTCCAGTTTTTAACTTCCCACCTTTTAAATAAACCCATCTTAACCCTATACCATCTCTTCTACTTCATTTCAACCCCATAACATTTACAAATACATCAAAATATATCTTTGATCATTAACCCTAAAAGAAAACATTTGCCTAACTCATTCATCAACAACTTTCTACCCATATTCAACTTCATTTAGGTTTTATTTACCCAAAACTATGAAATCTAAAGCATAACTTACTTGTTGAAGCTTCAAATTCTTCAAGATCTCCAAAAACCCTAGCTTTTCTCTTCTCTTCCTCTCCTTCCACGACACTCTTTTTCTTTCCCTCTTCTCACAAATAATTTTTCTTCTTCTACACTCTTAATAATCACTAAAATGTCCCTTTTGCCCTCCAATATAATTCTTATGTCTTTTAACCTTAAGTGATCTTCCAATTTTGCCCTTATATCATCTTACAACATTAATACTTTAATTCCATCAATCCATGAAATAAATCCTCCCAAACTTGATATAATAAGTAAACTCCAAATAAAATGATTTATCTAGCAAGACCATAAAATTTATTCAAATCATGCTTAATAAAATCAATAAAAAAAACAAAAATTCAAGACCCAACATATTTATTATATATCTTATATTGAATCATAAAATTTCTCAAACTTTACAATAAAGTTCAACTTGCTTAAAACACTTTTCTCTCTTTAACCCATTTTTATGTGTGATCCATTAGGTTCTAAAATATGTTGACAATAGATATAAATCATTACCCTAAATCATATTTAGCATTAGATAAAGTAAAATCCTTTAATTTATTTTTAATTCTCTAATTAAATAATTTATATCCATAGATCAATATTAGCATCTAGCAACGCATCATGATTGTTGTTGTTTAAACAAAGCAATACAAATTAAGTTCTATCTAGACCAAACTAGAGACAAGCGTACCTCGTCGACAAGTAATATAAAATGGTAAGAACCGGATATCGTACCCAAGGGATTCCAATACGCAAGACAATTAAATTAAATGATGCAAAATTATTTAGACGATCAAGAATTGATTAATTTGAAAATGAAATAAAATAAGCGAATTAAGGAAATATGCACGATGCAAAGTTTGAATTAAATGCGACAGTGAAATAATTATATAAATTTTTCAATTGATTTTGAAAACCAAAATCCTTAAAATTCTTAAAATTCTATAAAATAATTAACATGCAAATCATAATAAACCATGAATCTTAATTTGTACCTTATTTTGAAGATTAATCCTTTGTTGTCGTTTTTCTCAAACTAATTCTAAAATTAGCTCATTTCAATCATTAAAACAACATAAGTGTATGACCTTTAACGGTATCCACATAGCATGTTAAAATAACAGTGCAACTAGTGCAAAAGGGATTAAGTAAGGAGTGCTAGCTCTCTTGGAGTCTAAGCATATTTATAATAAGGTTTAGATATTTTAGTAATTTAATTGAAATTAAAATTTAATTTAATTATATTTACAAATAAATCTACTTAAATATCAATTATCCTCAAATAAGATATTCTTATTTATTATATATCTCATATTGAATCATAAAGTTTCTCAAACTTTACAATAAAGTTCAACTTGCTTAAAACACTTTTCTCTCTTTAACCTGTTTTTTATGTGTGATTCATTAGGTTCTGAAATATGTTGACAATAGATATAAATCATTACCCTAAATCATATTTGGCATTAGATAAAGTAAAATCCTTTAATTTATTTTTAATTCTCTAATTAAATAATTTATATCTGTAGATCAATATTAGCATCTAGCAAAGAATCATGACTATTGTTGTCTAAACAAAGCAATACAAATTAAGTTCTATCTAGACCAAACTAGAGACAGGCATATCTCGTCGACAAGTAATATAAAATGGTAAGAACCGGATATTGTACCCAAGGGATTCCAACACGCAAGACAATTAAATTAAACGGTGCAAAATTATTTAGACGATCAAGAATTGATTGATTTGAAAATGAAATAAAATAAGAGAATTAAGGAAATATGCACGATGCAAAGTGTGAACTAAATGTGACTAGACTTAATCAAATGACAAAAATTAGCTAAGGTGTCGGATTTCAATTAGATTAGGCACTAAAACTTATAACGATGGATTAATTTAGGAGTTAATTCACTTAAGCAAGTCGAATCTAATATTCATAGGAATTCCTTTCTCTTTTAAATCCAAGTTACCTATTTGGTTCATAGATAATTCGAAATTAAAAAAAACATTCAATGCAACAAGCCTAAAATTAAGTTCGTTAATCCTAGGTATCCTCACACAAGATTCTAAGGTTGGTCTATTCTTAGTCCCAAGTATGTTGCTTGATTGATTTCTCAATAAATTAAATGCCAATGGTTATGGCATTCAACCATCTATGGCCCTAATCTAGTTGATCAAGCTAAATTAGGCTAAATATGATTCAATCAAGCAAATAAAACAATACCACAAAAAATGTCCTAATCCAATATCAATCCTAACCTCAAACAAAAGAAACTTACTTATACATATTCATCATTGTAACACAAATCATGGTCATAATCTATATTTGTGTTGATTAAATCCATAAAAATTAAAACTAATAAGGAATAAAAACAAATTAAGAACACCCAATATATGGTCTTCGAGAGAGATGGTTGCCACTGTCTAAGAAGTCTCTTCTCACGCTACTGTTATTTTCAACCGCAAGCTCTCTATCACACTACTATATTTTTTGTCCTCTCTCCTTGCTACTGTAGATGATTAACTATTTAATAAAAATCTGAAGAGAGGTAGTGAAGGTTTGGGCCACCTTGCTGTTACTTTCAGTCACTGCAAGTGCATGAGTTGATGAAGAGAGTACACGTCGCTAGTTGTTTTCATGTATTTAAAAGTCCTCTGCAACTGACAGCCTTCTCTCCTCTGTAGTAGCCAGCATTCCCTTCTCTTTTTCAACGCTACCAGCCTCTCTACTCTTCTCTCTCTATTACTGTGGTTGATGTGACCGTTTAATTGAAGGGTTTTTGGTCCACCCCTCACTGTTCACACACACACCTCTTTTGTGTTGGCTAAAATGTTTCCATTTTTCGGTTATGGGCTATGTTGTTTCTTCTTTTGTCCTCTCTGTTTCACATCATTTTAGGCTCAACATTTTTTATTTTTGTCCAACTATCTTACTTTCAAGAAGCATCTCTTGCTTTGTGCTTTTAAGTGTTCCAAATCCAATATGTGCCTAATTTAAACCAATAACTCTTGATTAGTGCAATTTAAATATTAAATGGACAAAATTTTTGCAAATTATATGTTTAAGATCAATATAAAATGCCCATTAACAATACCCCCACACTTGAATTGTTGCTTGTCCTCAAGCAACTTACTTGGATCACAACCAACATATTCTGTCATTTCATTTTCAACGAAAATCAAGTGTTTGCAATCCCTTAAACTTCGGCAACTCAAGTATCAAGCTACTACATATATCATAATCTTTTCATCAATGGATATAAACAAAATCAAAGGTAAATATCCTTGATCAAAAGCAAGCATAAAATTAAAATGGACTTTCCTTATGATATTTACTTATGTCACTCAAGTGTATAAGGGTTTGTTTCACTCAAACCTTACTCTAAGAAATTATACTACCATAGGCTTGCAAATTCACCCATTTTCCACTACATAGAGTACATGTCATCATGGATCAAAAGGGCTTTTATTAAAGGTTGTAATGGGGCTTAGGTTAAAGTAAGGTAAAAAGGAAAAGGCTACTCACAAGCATTCATAAAGCACTAAGTAACGTGGGACAATCAAAAAGATATTCTGAGATGTGCAAACAAAAACATGTGACTATAACTACTCATCACTATCCAATGCTACTGATTGATCTTTTTCTTTCTTCAATTTTTATTTATTTTTATTTATTAATTTTTTTAATTTTTTTGGTCATAACACGAAACATAAAAGAAGATAATAGTAGCATAAATCAACAACAACTGAGTAGATGTACGTCTAAAACATCTCAGAATAGCATATAAAACAAAAGTCCCTAAATCAAGGACATCAAATACTTAGTACTTCATTTAACTTGTGAAAGGGTCAAGCTAAAAAGTTTTCAAGTTTCAATGTGGTGTGATTAATATAAAAATAAACAAAGTTAAAGGCTCAAAAGGGTTGCAAAGGAAAAATGACTTGGTGGGTTATTTAAGCTAAAGGTTAAAAACAAAGAAGGTCTTTATTATGTCCATAAGGCATGCAACTAGCAGTATCAAACAGGTTCAGAGCAAGTTTTGAAGGTAATCTACATAGAAAAGCATCACATAAAACAAAGAAAATAAATGACTATTAGATGCAGTCATATAGCTCAAGACCTCATATGTGCTTAAATGAAAATCCATCAAAGCTCCATACATTGCTTCATCACTCAAATATCTGTTATTGACTAAGTTTATTCAATTAACTACTTCAATCAATTCACATGGTTCACTATCCTCTCAAGCTGCCTAATCTAAATTCATGCATGCAACTCAATTCTCCTTCCAACTACTTTAACAAAATCGTATGGTTTAAAAAAATTTTAAAAAGGGACCCAAGTTAGCTACCAAAAGAGTCGTAACCATTCAAGTGTGTATATCTCAACATCAACATCAATATCATGAACATCAGCATACACATAATCTCAATCCCCGCCCCCCTTAATATGAACATTGTCCCTAATGTTAAAGTAGTTAACAATCATATACAAAGAGGGAAAAGAGGAAGAAGAAACTTCCCTGAAAAAGAATCAGCTAAGAACTCTTTGCCATCAACCATGCAAACCTTAAAGAAAAAACAACTCAAAGAAATGCATTAAACTAGAAAAAATGCAAAGGAAACAATGAGAAAAGAAGAGAAAGAAAAACTATAGTCCTACTGAAAGGCATGCACTACGATCAAAGAGGGGAAGGCGAAGTGTCATGAAGAGACAATCGCTCCTTAGAATTATCCACAAACCTAGGCATATACAATTTAGCTCGTTGTCCATTTACCTTGAAGGGGTTTTCATTTTCTCGTTTTACTTCAAGGACCCCAAAAGGAAAGACTCCGATAACCTTGAGTGGACCATACCACCTTGATTTAAGATTCCCTGGAAATAAACAAAGACGGGAGTTGCAGATCAATACCTAGTCACCTACTTTAAAGTCTTGGTGGAGGATCTTCTTGTCATGCCACTTTTTCACATGCTCTTATACAACTTTGAATTGTTATAAGCATCCAAATAGAACTCTTCAAGCTCATGAAATTGCATAAGTCTCTTAGCACCTGCAGAAGATAAATCAAAGTTAAGAAATTTGGTAGCCCAGTATACACAATGCTCTAACTCAACTAGAAAATGAAAAGACTTTCCATACACTATCTGAATAGTGACATGCCTATGGGTGTCTTAAAAGTGGTTCTATATACCTAAAGTGCATCATCTAGCTTTAAAGACTAGTCCTGCCTAGAAACATTAACAACTTTCTCTAATATTTTCTTTAATTCCCTGTTTGAGACTTCGACTTGCCCACTATTTTGGGGGTGGTATGAAGTAGCAACCTTATGGGTCACCCTGTACTTAGCTAATAATGAATCAAAAAGTTTGTTGCCAAAATGTGACCCCCATCACTAATGATAGCCCTAGGTGTGCCAAAACATGTAAAAATATTCTTCTTTAAGAACTTAACAACACCTTTAGCCTTGTTTGTGGGCAATGCCTCTTCTTCCACCCACTTGCTAACATAATCAATAGCAGCCAATATATATTGATTAGAGAAAGACTTAGGGAATGGTCCCATGAAGTCTATGCCCCAAACATCAAAAACCTTGCAAACAAGAATGTTAGTCAATGGCATGTCATGTTTCCTACTAATGTTCCTGACCCTTTGACACCTATCACAAGATTTGACAAATGCAAATGCATTCCTAAATAAGGTGGGCCAATAAAAACCACACTCTAAAACCTTATAAGTTATCCTATATGCACCATAATGTCCCCCAACCTCTCTAGAATGACAATGATATAACACAGAGGACATTTCCTGTTCAGGAATGCAGCGCCTAACAATACCATCCACACAAATCTTGTAAAGAAAAGGATCATCCCAAAGATAGTGTTTTACCTCAGATAAAAAAAATTTCTTTTGAGCATAAGAAAAATTAGGGGATAGATATTACCAACGAGGTAGTTTACATAGTCTACAAACTAAGGAGTGACTGTCATAACTATCAAAAGCTCATTAAGAAAAGTCTTCTGAATGTCCTTCATTATTGCACTCTCCATAGCAACTTCATCTAACCTTGATAGGTGATCAGCTACAAAATTCTCGGCTCCTTATCTCTCAGCTCAATGTCAAACTCCTGCAAAAATAACACCCAACAAATTAGTCTTGGTTTAGCATTGGATTTTGTCATCAAGTATTTCAAGGCTGCATGGTCAGTATACGCAATCACTTTAGACAAAACTAAATATGAGCAAAACTTGTCAAAAGCGAACACAACCGCCAACATCTCTTTCTTTGTAGTGGTGTAATGGCGTTATGCACTGCTCAGTGTCCTACTTGCATAAAAAATGGGATGAAAGGTCTTACCTTGTCTTTGGCCTAAAACAACACCCACTGCATAATCACTTGCATCACACATTAATTCAAAAGGAAGAGATCAGTCAGGAGATATAACAATAGGCGTAGTCACAAGCATATCCTTTAACAATTGAAAAGATGGCAAACATTTATTGTCAACAGCAAATACAACATCTTTTTTAAGCAACTCAGTTAAGGTTTAGCAATCTTAGAAAAATCCTTAATGAAACTACAGTAAAAACCAGTATGGCCTAAGAAACTTCTAATGGATCTAACATTGTTTGGTGGTATAGGTTTCTTAATGACATCAATTTTTACTAGGTCTACCTCTATACCCTTTCTAGAAATCTTGTGACCTAAAACAATGCACTCCTAGACCATGAAATGACATTTTTCCCAATTAAGCACTAAATGGGTCTCTTCACACCTAATTAAGACTTTCTCTAAGTTATCGAAGCGTGCATCAAATGAAGTACCAAACTCAAAGAAGTCATCCATGAAAATTTCAATGCAAGATTCAAGTATGTCAAAAAAATAGCCATCATGCATATTTGAAATGTAGCTGGAGCATTGCATAAACCAAATGGCATACGCCTATATGCAAATGTATCATAAGGACATGTAAAAGTTGTTTTCTCATGATCTTCTGGGGATACCAGAATCTACAAATATCCGCTATATCCATCTAAGGCACAATAAAATTCAGGTCCAGCTAATTTCTCAATCATCTGATCAATAAAAGGTAAAGGAAAATGATCTTTCCTGGTAATTCAACTTCCTATAATCTATGCAAATTCTCCACCCAGTTACCTACCTAGTGGTTATTAGTTCATTTTTCTCTTTTTCAACCACAATGATGCCTCCTTTCTTTGGCACCACCTGCACAAGACTAACCCAACCAGAATCAGAAATGGGGTAGCTAATACCTACATCTAAAAACTTTACTACCTCATATTTCACTATCACCTTCATGTGTGGGTTAAGTCTCATTAGGGGTTGCACCATCGCCTTGCTTCCATCCTCCATGAAAATGCAGTGCGTGAAAAAGGAAGGGTATATACCTTTAATATCCATAATGGACCACACAATTGTCAGCCCCATAATATTTTTCCATCAAATTAAGCATAAGAGCTTATGGAAAGAATGCATGAGAGGAAATTTAGGGCATTTTCGCTATATGGAAAAAATGACAAGGGTAAAGTGGACTTTTGGGATAGGCATGGTGGACATGTCTTTTAGCAGGTGGTAACG
>JAOQMS010000005.1:14883796-14931024 GCA_027563885.1 Erythroxylum longipes
GTATATTACTTACAAAAGAATCTTGGTACCTTTTGACCAGATATATAATGCTCACACAAATAAAACCAAACTCTTTTGTTTTATTAATAATAAATATTTTCATTACAAAACTGTAACTAAAGAAGATAAAGTTACATGTAAATACACTTGCTTTCCAGGGCACTATATTTACATAAATCCAACACACAACCCTTACAACTTTGAGTTTTTGTCTAAATTCTACACTTTACCACTCCAATATGCTGTTGTCTTCCTCTTATTGCTAAAACCCATTTCTATTCCCACCTTGTTCTTAGAGTTGTGTTTGCATACTTAGAAGGCTAGGTTAGCTTGATAATTGACGAGGCTTTTGAGCTGAAGAAGTAAGTGAATTACTGACCTATTGTGACATATGTTAGCATAACATTTATGGTGATTGTTTAGGGATGGATTGATTGTGATAATGGTGTTTAATGAGTACTAGGATACTGATGAATAAATGGATACAATCATGTTCCATTTTTGTGTGCATGAAAAACAATAGTTTATAAGTTTTTGTATGGATGATTTTGAGTTGGGATTTGAGGTGAAATTGATATAAAATTGAGGTATAATTGATGGATTATTATGAAGGTGTTTATGAATTTGGAAAATTGGAGATGTATGTGTATGAGTATGTGTATGTGTATTTGTAAGAATTGATTGTTAATGACAAAAATAAGCAAAGTTTAATGAACCTTGGTGTAATCAAGATGAAAGTTAGATGATAAAGTAATGAAGTAGGTTTAAAGGGCTTGCAATATAGAAAATTCAAGTGTTTGGTATGTTTCTAAGTTTGATACATTTATGCAAAATTGCGGGAAACAATGTAGTGCACCATCGTGGCCTAGTTATTTGCATTCTGTCAAGATCGTGGCATAGTTCCCACGGTTATGGCCTGTTGCACAAGCTTTTATCACGAGTGTGACATGGTCCATCACGATTGTGGCCCTAGTTTTGGAAAGTTAACTTTAGGTTTGTGTATTTGTTAAACCAAATGAGAACAAGTCACTCTAATTTTTTGTATTAGGACTTGATTAAGGTTAGGAATGAATATAGATTGTTACTTGATTAATTAGTAAAGAGTTTGATAAGTTATGGATAAATAAAGAGCAAGGAATATAGGGTAAATAGAATTGGTTAAACATATGATTAATGAACTAATAATGAATCAAGATCATTGTATAAGAATACATACGTGGGAAAGTCAATTGAGCATGCATTGAAATATGACACATATATATGTGTATGATTGTATATTCATATGATTGAATAAATTAGTAATGTGTGTATATTGCATGACTATAAATGCACAAGTTGATTGCCAGCATCCAGAAATTACTGGATCATCAAGGCAATAGCTTATCTGGAGCATACTGTGAGTTAACCACCACTTAGATGTTTCTTACTATGATTGATTAGTTTTTTATTAAAGTTTCGTTATTGAATTGTTACTTGTATGATTGGTATAATTTCGGACATTGTTGGTTTACAGAGATTGATACTCGGGACTATATATAGAAGTGCTTTCAAATTTTATATGTAATGTGAAATGTATGATCAATTGATTGATGAATTCCGGGCATAGATCTGAAGAATTTGATATATGTCATGAGCATATTAAATGAAAAGTATTGAAAGCATAATATGTAAATTGATGCATCTCATTATATTGATATACATGATCAGATAAAGGAGTTGTGATTAAAGTGACCAACGCGAGAAAGATCTTTAAGCTTAGGATTGTGCATAAAGAGCCACAGGCTCAGATAACAATGAGCCTGGTATTCACAATGGATATGGGACAGTAAATGAAATGAGTTCGGTATCCACAATGGATACGGGACAGTAATTTGGGTTGATAGGTGCTTGGTCACAACAAAGCAAAATAAGAAAGAAATTGCATGTGCATTTGCATATACAATTATATATGCATCAAATGAATGATTGTGATCAATTATTGAATTGTTCTAAAATAGTGATATGCAATGTTAGTATATATTACTTGTTGAAATATGACAAAATGTGAAGTGGCATTTGATACTGGGTGATGTGATATACTTGTTGAATTGGATTATGTACTTATTTTATATTTTGACTGGAGTGAGTACATCGATGATGGTTCACTCACTGAGTTCACAAGCTCATCAAAATTGCAACATTGATTTTCAAGTTCAAGTGAGTTCTAACTCCTAAAGTGATAGAGTAGAAGTATAGTACTTGCATTTTTAGGGACAAGAATAGCTTAAAGGTCTACTCAGCTGATGCTGAGGAGTCTAGTTAGAATATTTTGGTTTAGCATCCCCTTTCATGTGGCACATTTTGTAATTGAGGTTAAACTCTCAAATGTTATGTAATGTATATACAAAAATTGTGAGTCGTAATGACACTGTGTAAGTTTAAGTTTGTGAATGAAATGGGAAGTGTTGATCATTTTGAAACTTTGTGATACATGTGATGCCTTAAATAAGTTAATGTGAATGCTCTAACATACCATTCTCATAGAGTATGTTCTCAAATATCTTTTGGTATATTTGAGCATATGATCTATGGGTGTGATATGTTACATTCCACCCTCAACTTCATCTTGTTTTGATTAACTATGACCTAAGGGAAAATCGGGGCCAACAGAGCTTATTTTTAATCTAGAATTAAATAGTTTTCAAGAGAGGTATAAGAACAACATGACAACCAAGTATGCTCATTTGTGTGTAGGCTAAGAATGAACTAGGAACTGAATTCTAAACTCATTCACCATTCTTATCACTTTTTTGCTTTTTAATTTAATTTACTTTCATTAGTTTTATTTTATTTTATTTTTTTATCAATTTCAACCAACCCTGCCTCCCCCCCCCCTATCCTAAACACTGATTATTTCATTACAAAAGCGACATACACTCCCTATAGATACTATTCTTACTCACCACTAGTTCAATTTTAGTGTGTAGATTTAGGTTTTATTTTCTGGTGCATGCCACATGCATCATTAATCAAACATGACCCAATCAATTTAAGTTTAATGAACTATCAAGACCTATCAGTAGCAAGGAATTTGATGAAAAGAGAGCCAAGAGGCTTTGTTTTTAATGTGACCGAAGATATGTTCCAAGTTAAAATTGTATTAAAAAAAAGCAACTTCACTTATATTCAGTGGAAGGGGAAGAGAATGCCTCAAATACAATTAGTAGGGTAGAAGAAGAGTGAGTTTTGCTTAAGCTATAATACTACAAAGAACACTTGTTATATAGGAGGGTTAACCAAAAGTTGTCGCAATTTTATTATTGTCCTTACAAGATTATGAAGAAAGCATTATTAGAAGGAACTACTATATGCCCTGTCTTTTGTATGTCCCGATTGAAAAGATTTTATGAGGAGTGAAGAGCTACTTTTATAAAGCTTCTTTTAACCTTAGTCATTATAAAACATGTTCTATTGACAAATTTGGGAAAAGGATGGTTAAAAGGACTGGGTGTTAGTGCATTGGTTTGATGTCACGAGTGAGAGTGCACTTGTGAATACCTATTTGAGCTCTATAAACAGCTTTTATAAACTAACCTTGTGGATAAGAAATTAAAGGAGAGGAAATAGTTTCAAATTGAAAACGAGGATTGAGTTGTTGTGGGAGATTTAAAAGGAGGAAAACAACAAATTCAATGTCATTATTTTGTATTGTCAATACTTAAAAATGAGTTGTTTAAATAATAGTTAAGCCCAATAGCTTAGATAGGAGTGGCAATAGGTCAGGTCGTGGATGCTCCCACCTAGGTCCAAGACCCGATTGGACTGGAGGCATCCAAGCTTGAGCTAGAGCCAAAGCCCGACTGAGCCTTGACAGCCTAAGGTTCAACTTGACCCGACACAACTTGAATTTTTGTTTTTAAATTAAAAATAAAAAATGACATCATTTTGTTAAAAACAACTCTGTTTTTCTTATAAGTTTTAGGCTTTAGATAGGGACAAGTCAGGCCTAGGCAGAAAAGTCTGACTTGATTTTCTAAAAAGGAAAGAAATGAGGCTTGTCTTGAGACCCAGTCAAACTAGGCCTAACCCGGTCACTTCTGGACTGATTAGACCCGAATTTATTTGCCACCATTAAGCTTATAAGATGCATGTCTATCCTATATTGGTTATCCTTACATTGAAAATATTATACATAGAATTTTTTTGACAATAAATATTTTCAGAAGTTGTTACTCTCTCTCATTTTCTCTCTATAATTTGTTGAGGTTTCTTCCCTCCTACTTTTTCTATCGAGTGTGATTGATTTCCTTAAGTCAAATTTCTGAAATAGCATCCTTTATAATTTACGGACGAATACGTACTACATAAACACATATACATGTATATGCAAAGTATGACACCCAGAACATTGTGTAAGAAATGCAAGATAAAGATGGGACTCAAGTGTAGAGGCGGCATTTTGCAGTGCAGGTATCGAGCATAAGATGGTAATTACAATGATAGCGTTTCTGCAGACAAGTGTTCGGATGGTGGGGTTAGCTGCTGTTGTCACTGTGATTCTCGTGAATAAGTCAGCAAACTCACAAAAGTTTTCTGGGCCATATTTACTCCTACTAGGTGCTGCCATCAAACCGCTCTATGCTATTATTGGTCCTATTCCAATTTATGTGAGTGAGCTGGACGGCCTGTGTACGTCTCCAATCTGAGACTGAGTACCATTCACCACTCATAACTGAGGTTAGCCCAGAAACCATTTGCTAGTGCACAGGAACAACTTAAATAACATTGTATCCATAAAAATGATGGTTATATGGTCTACTCCACACCCAAAATTCAATTCTTCAATTATTTCATCTCTTTCTTCTTTGACAAAGTTGCTTTACAGAGATGGAGGGATAGCTTCATGCTTTCATTAAATCAACTATAAACACCTTTATTTTTCAACTTTGATGTGAGGTTTCAGTTTTAACTTTTTAACAATTCGGCTGATGAGTTATTTATTTGAAGCGATCAACAGTAAACAGCTATCATTAAATAAATAAAATGATTATCTTCTCTTTTTTTTTTTTCTTAAACCACAACATCAAGTTGACCATTGGCTATGATAAAAATTGTAGCTAAAGGTGCAAAAACCATCGCTAATAGTAATTGGTGACGATCTAGTTTCGTCGCTTCACTAAATCTCTTTAGCTGAAAACTATAGGCGACGTTTTGAGCTAATTGTCGCTAATAGTTTTTTGTTACATTTTATTTTTGTAGCAAAAAATATTAACAATTTTTTGGAAAATCATAGCTAATTGGTTTGGCTATGCTTATTTTTCGTACCTGAAAGCTACGTTTCAAGAAATGTAGATAGTGTTTTTTAACTACGTTTTCAAGATTTTAGCTACATGTCCAAAAGTATAACCTAATGTTTTTAGTTATATTTTTGAAAATGTAACTAAATGTTTTTAGCTACGTTCTATAAATGTAGTCAAATCTTTTATCTATATTTTAACAAAATGTTATACCATTTTGGAATCAATTATTTGTTGCATTTTAATCCATATTATTATATATAATGGATTGATATATTTTTATTGTTAATTTATTCTACAAAAAGTTAATTTGAAGCATTGTATATAAAAAATATCATTAAATTTCTTCGTAAAAAAGATTTAATTACAACTTCAACAATTCTTATATATAAAATAATAAATATAGAGACTAATTTACAAGTTATAAATGTTGAGATTGCAAAAAAATTTACAATATGTCAATGAGCCTGTAATAATCCAAAAAGCTTAGTTAAAGTTAAAATATTGTGATTATTAAAACAATATTGCATAACTAAAGCAAACATCAAATAACTTTACCATTTAAACATAATCACTCAACTATTGCATCTTCTTCAATTCTATAATACAAGAAACAAGTATTAAATTTAAATTATAATACAAACAAGAATTAAAAGAAAAAGTATAAGAGACGTGATTAATACCATTCACTTTCATATTCACTCCTATTATAATTCAGACCAAGTATTTTTCTAAGATACTTATCATACTTGGCTAACTTTTTTCAATTATGTTGTAATTCAACCTTCAGCGTCTTGTTTTCCTCTTGAAGTTGTTGAAGGTATATGGATCTTGATAAGGTTGAAACATTTGGCTTAGGGTTAAATCCAAGAATTTTGATATGACTAGAACATGTTCCAATCACAGTATTGTAAATGTCTTCTACATTGACCTCATTCCCCTTAGACATTGATTTCTGCAACAAATCTTGCCTTTTATTCTAAAATTACAAAAACAAAACCAATATTCAATGCAAATATTATTAGTTAGTACTACATAAATATATAACCTTAAACAAATTTGTATACTTATATAGTTATTTTTCGCTTCTTCTGACATCTAGTTATAGTGAGTGACTTTGTATAATATAATCCTATCATACTCTTGTCCTTGTAGTTCCTTCTCGCTTTGTTTTTTGAAAGAAAAATACAAGGTACAATAAATAATATAGTTTTTATTGACATATTTTAACTTGTAAACAAAATGTATGTTTAATATTGATACTTTACAGATAAGCTAGTGAATTTAACAATTATCGTGGATAATAATCCTTTGAGGATTAATGTATCAATTGTTTATATAACTAACATAGCTTTCTAAAGAAAAATTTTATGGAATAAATTGCCAAGAAATTTGATCTATTTATGGTCAATGATGAATAGATAAAGCAATTTCCTTATAGTTTAGCTTATTTTGGTAACTCAACCAGTTCTTGTCACTCTTATATAGAGGTTAATAATTTTCTCAAAGACAAAACTATTAAATGCCCTTTTAAATTCAACAATTATTTTCTCAATGTTCTAGGTTGTACAACAACTATTAATTATGAAAGGAATGTAAAAGGAATTTTAGGGTTATCAGGCATTCATATTCATGCAAAGAATTAAAGGTATCAAAGAGGAACTTAAGCTTCTTAATAAGTCTCTCTTTCTACATACTAAAGCATCTATAAGACAAAATGAACCAGGTATATGGACGTTTGTAATAGAATTTTCATCGAACACTAGATAGGTTAACCTCAAAAAAACATGCATGGTGGTAAAAAAAATCAATCCATTCTGGACCAAGAACCAAGAAGCAAACCCATTTTCGAAACAACATAATGAAGGAAAGCAAAACATAAAAACGCAGAGAATCTCTAGAACGCTAAAACCTACAGAATCCATTTATTGTATATCTCCATAGAATGCAAGTGGAACACTACTTAAGGTGGACAACTTACTTAGGCAGATAAACAACTAGAGATGAAGTTAACGAAGATGGACGAAATGCTAGGCTTCTGGAATGCAAAAAGTAGAGGGAAAAATGACAAACACGAAGAAAACTTTGTCATTATGACATGAAAACAAGGTTAAATTATGAAGATCTATGACCAACATTTAGCGATGATTTTAGGAAAATGTCGCCAAATTTGGAGAAACATTGCCAAAGGGTTGACAATTGGCAATTATTTATGAAAAGCCTCGCCAAAGAAATGCGTATATGGAGACAATTTACAACAACACTTTGCAACGATTACATAATTCTTCACTAATGGTTTTCCAATTATGATGATTTAGAAAAAATGTTGCAAAATTCTAACCAAATCATTGTAACAGGTTAACCGTTTTGCGAAGATACAGTAGATGCATCGCAAAAGACTAGCCATTTGGTGACATTTTTCCTGAAGTGCCGCCAAAGTCTAAGGCTTTGGTGATGATTTATAGAATTGTCGGCAAATATTATCATATATACATATACATATGTTTAACAAATTTTATGTAATATAGAAACTCGATAAAATAGTATACAATTTATATATAATAAATAGAGTTTTGTGACACCACATAAATTTCTTAAATCATATATTTTAAAATAGAAAAATAAAAAGTATAAATCTATATAATATTAATTAATTTTGAGTTTATAGTTTTATAAATTATTGAAATGATATTGCTGTTAGCTAAATTTATTTTTAGACTTGCAATCATTACCAATAATATTAAATTTGATTTTTATGAATTTAATATTAATATTTAATATTAATTTCCATTTTTTACTATGGTGTAATTATTTTTAAAATATATTGTAATTAATACAATTATATATGGTAATTAATATAATGATATATAAATGTATAGATAATAATTGTAATTAATATTATAGTCGTATAGACGTTTCTTCTTTTGTTGATGGTATTAAAAAATGTCACAAAAAGTTGACCTTTCTTGATAGTTTTTGTATTCTTCACCAAAGTTGAAGCCAAAACCACATCGTTTTAACAAATTGAAAACCTAATTACCCAAAGATAGGATGAAATCGTCATTTTTATCTTGTCTTCCTCTTCCTAGCTGCGATTAAGTTTTTAGCAGCTACATTGCCCGAGTTCCTGGGTTGGTCTTCATCTCCAGTATACGTCTTCATCTTCGTCGCTGGTGTGCATCTTCGCTTCATCTCCACATGACGGTTTTGGTTTTCCTGGTAGTCATTTCCATAATGCCTATACATAGTGTGTTAGACTTCATCTAGGTGAGTTTAAACCTTGGTTGTCTCTACATGTGTGACTATTTTTCATTTAATTTTCATCAATTTGTCTTAGTTAATAAACAAAATTAACATTGCTAGAATGTTGGAACAAACTTTTTGAATTAAAGAAATGAAAACAAAAGTATATATTGATAGTTATATGGGGATCAAGGCAATTTGACATTGAAAATTTGTAAGGAAGTGGGATATTTATGTGCATGAATGATTAGTCTAGATCTGCATGGTAATTTACTCACCGTTGCTTCTTATTTCCAATGTTTCTATTGTTTGTTATAAGTTCAGGTTTAAGATGTTCTCTCTAGCTGATGCTTCTGGCTAGAAATAAGCATGATATTTATACTTATGTTCAAAATTAATACATTGATTGATCACAAACATAAAGATAAGTAGTGACTTGTACCTTGATTGATAAGCATATTTGTATTAGATTTGATGATAAAAGACTTAAAAAATTTATATGCTCTATGTTTTATAATTTGGTAGTGTATTTATGTAGGCTATATTTACAATAGGCAATGTTTAAAAGTACAGATTATGTGTGTAATAGAAACTTTCTTTTCTTATGTGAGTAGGTTATAAATTAAACTTCAACTAGTTATACTGACTTATTGATATCCATTAATAATCTTAAATGCGTGTCAAATGTGAAAAGAACATTCAAATAAGAAGTCTTGTATTCTTAAAGACATCAAATCACTTATCAATCTGTGACATATGCTTTGGGTTTTTATTAATCTTTAAAGATGAGTGGCAAACTTAGAATGTTCTTGTGTAGGGGATTTTTAGTTGGCTAAAAAATTAAGTTTCAATAATCTTTGCTTCTTCTGTGAATATTTTGTTAATTGCATATAACTTCATACAATTTTTTGTTTCCTTATTTAATTGTACACTCTTCTTCTATATTGATCATATCTATAACCTGTTTTTGTTTCTATTTCATTTTCAGAATAAAACTATTAACATAAAATCATCATAAAATGTCGATGTGTCAAATAGTTTTTAATAGTGAAAATGAGCTCTTAAGGGACGTATCTAGCAGAATTCTCCCCACTGAACAACAAATCAATGCACAACAAATCTGCTCACTAAAGTCTAATCACCACTTGTCTTCAATGACTGATCTTCTTCTTCAAGTTCTTTAGTATCATTTGAGTTAGCTCTCTTTCTTTATTATCTGTATCTGATTTTCTATTAAGAAGCTATTAGATGAACCTTTAATTGTATATACTAATCTAAACGTGTGATTGTATATACTATGTGTTGTGTAAAGCTTTCTCAAATCTTGAAGAGAACATAGATGAAAATAAAGGCAGTGGCAATATCCTAATGTTCCATTTAGAATTAGACAAATCGGTAGTTTTGAAAAAGTTATCAATTGTGAAAACTATGCCTGTTTGTTTTGACGATGATGGAGTTATTCAATCAGGTATGCATGTGTTAGAATTTGGGTTCCTTATATCATTTGATTTAGCTTTTAAATTTTTTAAGATTTAATTTTGAAAAGGATTGTTAAGAAATTAAAGTGATTGTTCTATACTATTTACTCCTTAGGTGAAACACATAGTGCATGCGATCCATATAATTCACTATTTTATATTATTGGGAAATTGTTTAAAGTATCTTTTGCTAGTTTAGTTAAAGCTAAGAAGTTATTGGATGAGGGTGTTAATAAACTAATTGATGGGGAAAGATCTTTGCTGTTTCAATTGATGTCTTCAAATATGCAAGGAGACTTTTTTAGAATCGAGACATAGAGAATTCCTTTGCCTTATCTACAGACATGTTACTTGGAATCTAGAAAATAATCATCTTTTTCTCTTCAACAGGATAGTCATGAAATTCATTATCTTTTTCTCTTTATTTATTTTTTGTTTGTAAGAATTGTTAAAGTTGTTATTAAAATCTTGTATTACTTACCATATATCATTATATTATATTGCTTACCATATGTCATTATTTATAGTTTTCTTAGGAATCATATATCATTATATTCAAAACTTCATGTTAAAATAATTTGAAGATTTTGTGACATTATATAAAATTGTCGAATCATATAATTTGAAAGAGAAAAATAAAAAGTATAAATCTATTTAATTTTAATTAATTTTTACTTTATAGTTTCATAAATTTTTGAAATGATTTGACATTGTTAGCTAAATTTATTTTTAGACTTAAAATCATTGTTAATAATACTAAAATTTTCTTTTATCAATATTATATTAGTTACAAAATGATGAGGTGAAAGTTAGTGAATTTATAATTATAAATAAGAGAGATAATTTTGTCATTTAAGCATTTGACGATGAATTTTATAATCGTCTTTACTGAATCGTTGCCAAAAGCTTGTCATTTATCGACGATTTTTTAAAAACATCGCCAAGGATTAACCCATTGATGATGATATTCAAAAATGATTGCCAAGAAAAACTTAGTCAAATGTTTGAACAAAATTTAAGCTTGGCATGGTGAGGCTGATTTAAGTCAATTTTTATTCAACTATAGATTTCAACGAAATGACGCAACTTCTATCATATACTCTGGTAATTTTGTGGGCCCTGATGATTATGTCTTTTAAATTGTTTAACAATTAATCTAGAATAACTTTAAACATTTTTACTGAGAGCGTTATTAGTTAACAGATATTAACTGATCTTTTATCTAATTTTCTTCACCACCAAATGTTTCAATAACATATTCCTTTTCTGCATAGATTATAGGTTAAAAAATAAAAACAAACATAATATATTTTTCAGTACATAACTGTTTTAGGAGAATGATACTATAATTAATGTTAATATTTCAGAAAAACAAGAGGAAGAACGTAACATTATCTAGTAAAAGTTAGTTTCCTTATAATCATAAGTTACAAGTTTGAATGTATAAATAACTTTTTTGTAAAAATTATAAAGGAAGGATTATATATTAATATCCTTTCGTCAACCCTCACAAAGTGGGGAATTTTTATTAAATAAAGAAAGTTTAATTTTACACAAATAATGTATTTAATTATTTATAATAATATTCATGGATAACTACCACTTTTTAATTTATTGGAAAAATATTTCAAGTCTTGTTTTAACCTCAAACGCCACCAATGAGTAGCTTTTGGCGATGAATTTTATAATACTTGCCGAAAGTCATGCATTGTACGATGATTATAAAATTCATCACTAATACTTAAATAACAAAATTATCTCCCTTATTTATAATCACAAAATTATAAATGTGATTTTTATTAAATAACGAAAGTTTAATTTTACACAAATAATATATTTAATTATTTATAATAATATTCATTGATAACCTCCATTTTTCAATTTATTGGAAAAATATTTCAAGTCTTTTTTTTCCCCCCCTCCACTAAAGCCTAAAACCTCAAACCCCATGGTCCAGCAGCAGCAATTATCTCGATTACATAGTTGTATGAGACTTCCGTGCCCTAACTTGTCTGCGTGTTTTACATATCTGATTCCCAAATATCATCGCATACTGTCCTCTTCTTCCCTCTATATATCAGCCATCGTACCCACTTCTTACACCTCACAAAAAACACACACACACACACCCATTTCTCGCTCTCCACTTGTTTTGTTAAACCCTCTCACAGACATATCCACACACAGTAGTGAGTAGTCATGCCTGTCTTAGGTACCATGCTTATGTTAGCCATGCTGCTATTCTCTCTTGTCCTGTCCTCCACTGCGCAAGCATTAACGTCCATCGCCATGCCACCCACAAGCCTCGCAATGCCACCGACCACCGCTGCAATGCCGCCGACCACCTACACTCTGACTCCCCCTTCCATGACACCTCCACCTTTCTCAACTCCAACTCCACCTTCCATGACACCTCCACCTGTCTCCTCCCCTCCGCCATCCAGTTCAACACCACCTCCTCCTGCTTCACCAATCTCCTCCCCTCCGCCGCAGACGACTCCTCCACTAGCTGTCTCACCTTCACCGACGACAACGACAGCTCGACCAGTCTCCTTGCCACCTGAAATTACCTTCACTCCCCCTTCAGCGGCACCAGTAACGGCCCCAGTTTCAAGTCCGCCACCACCACCAATGGCTCCGGCGTCTCTTCCGACAGAAGTGCCGTCTACCCCACAGTCGATGGGGTCAGCACCATCTCCTATGGGAATGGAGCCAACAGCACAAGCTACACCTGGTTCAGGAGCTTTTGTTCTTGGAAGTAGCATGCCCTTAGCATTGCTTGGAGGAATCGCATTACTGTTTGTTTAAGCTTGCTGGTGACCGCAGGCTGCGAGGCTAGGATCATTTTGATATTAGCCTTACTCGGATGTAGATTGTGATAAATCCTCATTTCTGTATTCTTTTGTCATTTCTTTTTTTTTCTTTCTGTTTTTTGTTTCCTTGTTAACTATTCTTGGAGAAGCATTTTGTGAATTGTGAGGGTAGAGTCACGAAAGAGGTCGTTTATGGAGATTTATTTATGCGAAAGCTCTTTAGTTGAATAAAAGAGAGGGAGAGTGATTTTTCATTCTTGAATGTGCTTTCAGTAGTGTTATTTCACTTTTACTTCACTTAATTAACAAAAGAGCTCATCTTTCAACGAAACGGCCGGTAGAGTAATCGAAGAAGTTACACCTCAATATGGCAAGATTTAGTTCCCAGCCAAATGGAACCAACCCAACCACTTAATGGCTGTGGACATCAATTTTACACTACTTCACTACATGCAACTTCTAAGATTCAAATACCGATGTGAAAAAGGAGGCAATGGACCATGCTTACTTTAAAATCACTACTAGCAAGACCCATTAGGTTAAAGCATGTGAGAAAGGTGGGTGGGGGGTAGATGGAGGCTAGAGATGAGGACAAGGAGTGCCACTGGTGGTGGGCATGGGAATAGGAGAGGAAAAGGATTTAAGTGGTAGCTGAGAATGTTAAAAATATGAGGTGGTGATAGCTTTTGGAAGTGGGAAGCTGTCCTCGTACTTTAATGAGCGTAAATGAAAGATAAAGAGTTTCAATTGCAAAGAGATGTTGGTGAAAGGAGACTACAGGTGGTGGAAGCATAACTATGGAAAGTTGTAGTGTGGTGAGGTGGTGGGGCTATATTAGTCCCAGGAGACAAATGTACAGCTTAAGTAGTGAATTAATGTGCACATGCTCTGGTAGCCCCACCACGGAGTGGAGATATTTATGGTCTAAGCTTTGTCTTAACCTCAATTGTTATAAACGTGTATATATATATATATATATATATATAGACACACACATATACGGACACAAAATAAATAAATAATAAGAAAATAGGAAGTGAGAACATTTTGTTATCTCTATTTTTGCCACTCAAAATAATAAAACGTAAGTTTTTCAACGTAGAAAATTGGGGAAAATAGTTGCAAAATGGAAAAGAAAAAGTTATTATATGACCATCATAGTTATATAAACAAAATCATCTTTATATATTAATAAAATATTTTCATAATATGTAAAAATATTTTAGTTTATAATATCCATAATGATGGTCACCTATGTTTTTAACACAAGTTAAAAACATAATTAGAATAGTTATATTAGTGCTTGCTTGTGATCCAAAATAGACTAACAGGCAAAGAAAGCCAGATGATAATGGAGATATCATGACTGTTGCTCCCGTGTGTTATTTTAACAATAAGTTATTATCTGTCTAGCGTCTCTCTAACTATGTTAAGCTTGCAGGTAAATGATGATTTATGAATTTAAGGCATGGTTACTCCCATATACCCAACAGGGGGGCTGGCAAAAACGTTTGATATTTTGAGTTTTGAAGGCTCTTATTAGTTATTAATATTGGATTCCTTCTTTTCACCAAATCATTGCCAATGTTATTAACTTATTATTCGAATCTATTAATGTAATTACTTCTTATTAACCTTTCATGATCTTCTCCTAAAGAAATAGGAACGCATTCATTTTTTTGCAATGGGATTGTAGTTATCGCATACCAAAGATGAGCGGGGTCGGTTCATTGCTAAAGTAATATATATATAGAAAAGCGAAAAGGCATTGGATTCCATTGAAAATAAAAGGTAATAATAACAAAGAATCACGGGAAAGAACTTTTAATCTTCTCAGCCTTTTGTGGTTTGTTTTTCTCTACAAAAAGGCATTCCCTATAGCAAAGTGGAAACAATATATACGTAGATGACAAATATTCGCTATGTTGAACATTGCAAGCAAAATTCAATTCCCATAAAAACTTTCTATTTAGTGATGTATTTGATAGAGAAGAAAATTAGTAACAATAACAAGCATATAGTCAGGCTACTTGATAAAGTCTATCATCTCCGGTCATAATTGTGCACATAAATCTTCTTTTTATTTAGGCTGTAATAGTACAAAATTTGAATTCTTATTCTGATTCGAGCCATAACTGTCCAAGGAATCTATTGATCCTGCTAAATTCAACCATCATCAAGGTATTGGAAGAATATCGAGCAGGGTGAACACTATAACACTTAAGTTAGTTACGTATCTTCATATATAGGGTATGCTTAAGAATGGATAAATTATATTTTAATTTGAAACTTTCAATTTTATAATAATATTCAAAATTATAAATTATATAAATATCAAATACAAAAATTGGATTGCAAATATAGTCTATTGTTCACTTTACCGTTGACGTTAGCTACGTGGAGTGCCACATAATTTATCCAATACTGATTTGTCACACATGTATTATAAATTAATTGAAAATGATTGAATAATGATTTGATTGTCGATTAAATACAACTAGTTTAATTGGAGCAACAAGTTTCAAGAACAGTTGGAACATTTCATTTTTAGGTAGAGGAGTCATTTTCTTTTCTCTGGTAGTGTTCGATCAATTATGTATTAATCAATAGGGTTAAATTTGTTGGATCTCCTATGGTTTTACATACTATCAAAGTGATTTCTGACATTTAAAAACTATCAATAACTTCTCAATGATTTTGTTTTTGTAACGTCCATAACTATAACGCGTAGTAACCTTCTCACTCATACTTGTCTATGCCACACATGTACCTACTACAACTACTATTGAAGAAACGCTAATGGGCCACTGGTGAACCAAAACAAAACTCCGAATTTAGTGCCTCCTAAGTTTAATTTAGAAGTAGGTTGTGAGTGATGCCTCTAAAATCAACTTCCAATATTGCCCTCCTTTAATGAAAGATGGCAAACCATTGGTGTGTCCTATAATTGAGGTTTTTAAAGCTAATGCAAGGAGTTAAAATGCTACAATAGTAGGCTTCTTTATTAGCAAACGCCCCTTCTTCCCTTTCATAAGTTCATGGTTACTTGAGCACTAGAAGAATAGAGCTCTGGCGGAGGTATTGTTGTCAACAAAAAACAACTTATTTTTTTCATATTCTTAACAGAACTTGAATCTAAACATGTATTCAAAGAGGAAACTTAGCATGCTGGTAACCACCTAATTTTTCTCCAGGTTTGGAAACCGGGTATTAATCATGATAAGACTAAGCTTGAAAATGCATGAATTTAGATCAATATGCATAATGTTTCCTTAGAGTATTGGTAATCATTGCAAAAAAAGAAGAATTAGGTATGCTAAAGTATGTATAAGTGTGGCATTAGAAAAGAAGTCATTTGATATAATTCCCTTTATGAGATTAGGGGAAAATGACTTCTTATACGAGGACTCCATTATAGCTTCCTGTCAATGGAAACCTACCTTGGTCTAACAAGGTAAGACTTGGAGAGCTATTACTAGGTTATTTTGAAAGGGTGATTACAATGAATTAATGGAGATGGAATCTTAAAAGAATGAGTCTAGTCCTAAGGATCCTATGAAGGTGAACTCAATGGATGGACATACTACTACAGGTTATGGATGAGGAATTTATTAGATGTGGAGGAATTAGGAAAATTACAAGTTTAAAATTATGTGCTTGTAGCTCTAACAAACGCTAAAAATATTAATGAAAGTGAGAGCATGAAGAGAAAGGAAGATGACATGTCTACAATGGAGCTGGTAATAGATAAGGGCAAAGATTTAGATAGTAATGTTAGCTGGAACCATCAAGCTAACTTAAAGGAAAACATCTTAAAGAAAATTCTAGAAGAAAGTGCACAGTCTAATATTCCATCTAATAAAGGAAAAATGAAATTTAGAAGCATGAGAAAAAGGAGATGAAGTAGGAAAAATAGATCTAAGGGATGTAAACCTACTTCCCTTTAATTATGTCTATTGCATTCTGGAACATTAGGGGCATCAATTACCCCAATATCTTCAAGGATTTTTCAAGGATATCAAGCTAATCATTTTGATCTCTTAGAAGCTAAACTCATTTTAGGCAACCTCTTGAGAATAAAGATCTTAGATAAGCACTAATCCTTCTAGTATAATCACCAATATCATCATTATGGGAGAATAGCTATAGATTTTGATATAAGGAGAGTCAACATTAATGTTCTTAGGACAAGTGATAAGATTATTCATTTTTATGCCTAGTTTTTGTAAGAGACTAAGGGTTTTATATTACTTTTTGTATAGATATAATCTGGCTTTTTAGAGCAAAAGCCTATGGAACAATTTAATTTTAACCCAAGCTACATTCCTAGGCCCTTGGATAATGCTTGGAGACTTTAACAATACTATATATAGATTAGAGGTTGAGGGGAATGCTAACTTGAGGAACTATTGATAGGTGTGTTGTGTTTGATGATTTTTGATTAGGGAAATAATTTGAACGTAATGTATGTTTTAAGAATATTTAACGTGTTTAGATGATGAGTTAAGATAGGGAACTTCAAGAAAAATTGAAGAAGAAGTTGGAGAAAGAGAATTGTCATGATCATGTAGGATTGAAACCGGAGTAGTCAAGGATCCTCTATCATAATCGCACAAAAGTGCACAATCATGAAAATGCATGTAGATAAGAGATAGTGCACGTTCGTGCATGTGTGCATGATCGTGCAAAGGTAGAATTTCTAGGCGGTGAGATTTTTGTATTTTTGGTGATTGTAGCTATTTCTGGAACAAAAATAAGTGAGAAAATCTTAGAAGAACCCTAAGGATTAATAAGTATTTAAGGAAAATAAAAACAACAAAAGAGGCAACTAGAACATCCAATAAGGAGATCAAAGAGGTAAAAATTCCAAAAAACAAAGTTGCAAAAATTTCCAACTCAAGGACAAAAAGAAGAATACATCCAATATTCAATGTTATACTCTTTCCCTTTTTTTCCTTGTTCTTGGATGATGATTATGAACAATTATGGATTTATTTTATCTATGAATTACTAAATTTATTTTAGGAAATACTCTCAAATTATGTTGTTAAACTTTTATGTTCCTGATTTAACCTTTGTGGTGATTATTGTTTAATCTTTGATCTGAATTGAGAGACTAGGTTAAAATATGTGTTATGTTGCATGGAGAGAAATAGTACCATAATTGACCTATAAGAAACAAATTAATAAGCAGTTGAAGAGAGATCTTAAATGTTTGTTAGTTACCCATAGGATTGCTTCAATTCTAATTGAATAGTTAGGAAGCGTTTTGAGAGATCAAGAGGTCACAATTAAATTCTTATCTATTTTAATTGGAATTAGTTAGTTAGATCTTGAGAGAGGGTAATCATAGCTTTTTGATATCTAGGGTCAAGTAATATTAAATCAAGAAGGTAAGGTGAAAACAAAATAAGGACAAAAATAATTTCTAAGTTATTATCATTAATTAATCACAAGTTCACAGCTACTTTATTAATTGTTCAATTATCAATTTTCTCTAGTTTGTTTTATTTTCTAGCTACACTTATTATATTTTTTTAATTTAAACAAAGTGTTACAAAAATTTTTAAGTGTATAATAGCAATCCTCTTGGGGATGATGCTAATTATACTATAAAGATACGACTTGTATACTTGCAATATAAATAGATAAAAAATCAAAGAAATTTTTTTTAGTGTCATCTTTTAGGATTGTAAATTTAGCATCTAGTGCAATTTAAGTTACTTTTCTTTAAGGAATTTAATTTTTTTTTGTAATTGTAGGTGCGTGAACACAGAAAAACAAGGATTCTAGTAAGCTCTAAGATACACAAGCCTTTGACATCACTAAGCAAAAGAGGGGAATTCAAAAAGCAAGACATTAAAAAGCTATAGAAAGATCAATGGTAGAACAAAGGAACCAAAGAGGACAATAAAGACCCTTCGTGGACTTTATGAGGATATGTTCAATGTTAATAAAAAAGGATCAAGCTTTATTGAACATGTTATAAACTAATGTCAAGTAAATTATTTTGCAGGTGGTATCCTTCCTTTTGATTGTCTTATCAACAAAGGAAGAGTTTCTTGCATGTGTTTACTCATTATTTATAGGATGAACCAATATTGTATAAAACTTGTGTCGATAGGTTGATTATGAGACATGTTCTAGAGGAGATGTTTGAAATGTTAAATCATTGTCATAATTCTACTTATGCAAGGCATTATAAAGCAAACTAGATGGCAACTTGAGTATTAGAATATAGAATGTATTGTCCTAACTTTTTTAAGGATGCTTATTAGTATGTAATGTAATTCTGATAGATGCCAAAGAGTAAGGAATATTTAAAAGAGAGATAAGATGTCCCTTTCTAACATCTTAAAGGTTTAAGTCTTTGATGTATGGGGATTAGATTTCATAAGACTTTTCCCATCTTCCATGGGGAACACTTACATACTTATTAGGGTAGATTATGTCTCAATATGGGATAAAGAAACAAAAAGTCCAACTAATGATAGTAAAGTGGTGTAAAAATTTATCAAAAGGATATTTAATAGATTTTAAGTTTCGAGAGCGATCATAAATGATGATGAAGCACACTTTTGTAGTAAATTATTTGAAGCTCTTCTTAAGATGTATAGAGTCTATCATTGATTGATTTTATATTGATGTTCCTTATGGTATTATGAGCTGATTGGGATATAAATTTAGGTAGGTAAACCTAGGTTGTGGTATCCTTCAATTCATTGTTTGAATTAGGAAATTTTTATTTTTTGTATTTTATTCATTATTTTATATTTATTAAATTTTATAAGTAAAAATGTCAGATTCCATACATGATTCATGCATCGAAATTTATGAGATGATATATATTTTGGTCACAATGTGAATAAAGAGGGTTGTGTGTGAGCTATTTGAGAGAAAGTTAGAAAATTTTCCTACATTAGGGTAAAACCAATCAGCAGAGTTCACAAAGTGAATTAAATCTTTGAGTAAGGAACTTTTAATGGTCTAAAATGTAATTCGTTAACAAAGATGAAAGTGAATACAGTAAAGTTCTAAAGGAACCTGACCTAAATTTACTTAATTTATAGTTTGGTACATTCTTAATTAATTCTTTGCATTAGTATTTAGATTTATTTATTTGTTTATTTTATCTACTGATAAGGATTTAATCTTACTTATTAAGTTTATGAGTAGTGGGTAGTTAACCAATAATCCTTATAGGATGGACCTATACTTTCTAATGTTAGTTACAACAATACCATGCACTTTTGGCAAAACTTAGACTAATAGGTCACCTAAATCATTTGATGCTTCAGGGTTAACTTTAGTAGTTCTTGGAATGGGTGAATCTAAGGGTTCATCTACGGGAACATTTGTGGATGGATCTATGACTATTGGAATGGGTAGACATATGGCTGCTAGAATGGGTGGACCTATTACTTACTCTAAACCTACCTCCTTATAATCATCATCAATTACCTCAATTGGGATATATATTGCAGGGGCAATAAGAGCACAATTTTGGATACTTCTCCCCATCCATATAGGCTTTTATTGTCTTTATTTTCTATCTTCAATTTCACTTATCAAGTTCCTCACATCTTTATCATTTCATTATAGCCATAAACCATCTTCAAATGAATAATATAATAATTTATAGTTGCAATTATTGTAGGGTTTCAATTATGCATCATATGCATTACAAATCAAAATATATGCAGCAAAAAATAAAATGAACCCAGAAAATAAATAATCAAACACGTGCCATTTAATGTAGTAAATCAAAACATAAATAAGATATGTGTACCTTTCTTGATAATCTCGTTTATTCTTTAATCTCTTCACCACATTGGGTTATCAAAAACCACAACAAACATGCTAGATTGTCTTTGACATAGTCCACACAAAGATTGAAGAAAGAAACCTTCAAGGAAATGGCTGAACACACATAAAAGTGCTATCTATTGATATGTGTTCTTGAGAGAATGTTTTTAGAGAGTGAGGGAAGATGATAAACACTTCACCAAAAGTATCACAATGTTTTACACCCTTTGGCCTTCCTCTAATCCCCAATATCAATGGAGAGATTTAGTGGATTAAATGTTCATTGATCCAACTTAATATGCATGAAAATGTTCACCCCTTCTTTAAAGGATAATTTTGTCATCTTGCTTATTAAAAGGTAATTTTGTCATCTTACCTAATAAGCAAGATTCACATATGTCATATGATTCACAATCAAATGACCCATATGTCATATGATTCACAATCAAATGACCCTAAACTACTACAGTTGTGTAGCTTATTCATGCATCTCTCATATCTTGTATCCCCATCCAAAACCATTTTACTCATTCTTCGCATCTCCAATACGTGTGACACATTAGGTTCCTAGTTATGTTGGCCACTTGAATTAACACTTAATTCAAGCAAGTCATGAGCGGTATCTAGCAACACATCTTGACCCCCAATTGATTGAGAAGTCAATGGTTTGACTATGAACCCCTTCTATAGATAGTGTTCCCGTGCAATTCGTCCTTTCACTATCTATACCCCACTTGGTTCAAAGAATGGTTAAAGTGTCAATTCCCACTAGACTAACGGACGTAGCCCTAGTGATGTTAGCTCTTGTCCCAAGGCTCATTATTCAATTGGATATGTCATTAAAGACTACCTTCATGACATTTCCACTTTGGCTAGAGATTTTTGAGTAATGACCTTGACAAGAGGCTGTGGTTATCATCTCCTTTTATGAGGCGTGGTGAATCCTTTAGTAGCTACTCATTAGATTCGAATACTTTAAGTTATACCCAATCACCAACCTCTGAGCAATCTCTAAGAGGAAACGAAGAATGGAGTCAAAGTATAAGATCAATATCAAAGATATCCCTGAGCACCTTAAGTTTAAGGATATTTTCACCATTGTTATGATGAGACTATCATTAACACTAGAATAGATTATCCATATGATTGTCTTAAAGCAGGTCATTTAATGTACTTACTACTCATAGTAAGCATCCACATGTTAACTCTAAACAACTCATGCTTACAGCTTATGAGATTCGTTACTTGATCCAATCAAGGAGTATAAGATGTGTCCAGATTAATAATGTCCCATCTCATTAATCCTATGACTAGGGATAATTTAGATATTAATATAATTACATATGATAGGGATCTTATTTTCATGATCTTATTAAGATTACCTTCATACTATGTAATTTATCAAGGACTTCATTAATTCAATTTAAGATCATTATCAATTCATAAAGAACATGAACATAAAATTAATGAAAATGCCTCTTTATTAATCATAAAGATTTGTACAATAAGTGTTAAAAGCGGTTGCCTTTAGAGCACTTCTCTAACAATTACATGCTTCTTCATGCCTTAATCGCTTAACATTATGCATAAAATTGACCGATGTAATCTCATTTAACTTAGAACCTAAATAATCTTACTTTCAACTTTCATATATCATTTTTGGTTTAAGTTTAAAGGATCCACCATAGAAGCACCAAAACCTAATGATTGGTTTTGAAGTATTAGCCATTACTCAAATAAAACATGCAATAACCCATTACTCAAATAAAACATGCAATAAGAATATATACCACAATATGTAATTATATTACTCAATATATGCAAATTTTATAAACTACTAAATAGATACAATTATGCATAATGCATAATGGAATTATGTCACATGTTTCTATTTTATGAATCATGTAACATGTTACTTAAAAAATTTATATCCTTGGACTTTATTCATGAATGTCTAATGTAGCCATTAAAGGAAACTTGAGGATTATGGGATGTAGTTTAGTGTGTTTGACATAAACATATATACTAGTATATATAAAGTCTCCTTTTATATGAATGCAAACTAACAAATTCATTTAGGCTTTAATATTTTCCTTATTTAAGAGGATGTAATACAGTGGCTTGGCTAGAATCTTCAGGAAATTTTTACCTGAATTGCTATCTCCAACCATGTATCTCTGACCAAACTCATAGCTCTGACTACTGTTGCAACTCTCTCTAACTCAACTCTTTATTCCCATTCTTGTGTCTTGTACTTCCTCTTATCCACTGTCTGCCTTTATATGAAGTTCATATATTGATGAGAATATATTGATTTCCACACTAATTTTATCTCATCTAAACCCTTTACTCTCATAAGTTCATGGTTTTTTTCTCCATTTCCTTTCCTTGTGACTACTATTTATTATCTTTGTTTGATGGATAAATGGCAAGTTTCAACATTGACTTCCTACCTTTGTCTCAATCTCCTCAAATAGCCTCTTCTTCCATTCCTTCCATAGATCCTCAACCTTCACTTCAAAACTCTCTTCATCCAGTTCGTATAAAAGGCCCAGCTTTTTTAAATGTAAAGAAAACAGGGGTGCATGTCCCAAGAGACAACTAGTCTGATGAGTAGCCTTTGGTTTCTCCTCCTATTGGAATATTAATGGGCAACCTTTGGTTTCTCCTCCTATTAGGGTATTGAAGGCTAATGTTCAAAGAACTTTAATAGGTTACTTTCTTCATAAGAGGGTAGCCTTCCTAGTAAGGAAGTAGTGGGCACCAAATCTGTAGGATATACTAGTTAACAATGATGATCCTTTGTTCTTTAAGTTTTCCTAAAATGAAAATGCCTCTAAAATTCTTAAAGCTAGACCTTGGCATATACAGAATAAACCTCCATTACTTCAAGCATCGAGACTAGGAATATTGAAGAGATCAAGTAGGAAAACATACCAATATGGATTTGTATTTATGGTGTACTATAAGAGTACTAGAATGCTAATGGCTTAAGCTATCTTGCAAGCTACATTGGTAAACCAATTTGTATGGATCATGCAATTATAGAGACTTCAAGGATAAAATTTGTATGTTTCTGTATGTTGGTAAACTCTAGGACACAACTTCTTGATACAATTCCTATTATCAATTTGAATGAAAAAATTTACACTATAAAGGACAATTTTAAAGTTACATATGCTTGGAAGCCAAAGTAACAAAATTCCAAATGGAATGGATACGTACTAGTAGGAATTTTAAGACAGGATTATTAATGAGCTCAAGCAAAATATTAAAACAAATTATGAAATTATTGAGATTCAAAATATTCCACTTATTGTAGTGGAGGAAAATGAAAACAACATTATGGTGAGTCACTGTTTAGACAAGCATGATATACATATGGGTGAATTGAATGAAATTGATGGGAATTATGACACACCAATGATTAATAAATATGATAAGTATGTGAACAAAGAAACAACAAAAGAAAATCAACAAGGTAGTAGCTATCACAGTATTTATAGAAAATTTGAAACAGTGGTGAAAAGAAGATCTAGCGGGAAGAAAAAAAACCCTCCTCTAACTAACAAAGCATGAGGGTCATTGTGTGGAACATTAGAGGGGCTAATTCTCCCTTTAAAAGTTTTTTGCTAAAATACTTCTTTATGGAAAATAAACCTAACAATGTAGCTATTTTGGAATCTAGAATCAAAAGAGGAAAATGTGACTTTTTGAAGATGCTTTAAACGTAATGTAGAGTGATTACAAATCATACTCAACATCCTAGTGGTAGAATCTTGATCAACTACAATAAGTCATCTGTGGAATTGTCCACTATTAGAATCACTAATCAGTTGATACATGTTGAGGCAATGTTTAAAGTAAATAAGACTTCATATCTAGTCTCATTTATATATACATATAACAATGTTTATCAAAGATCTCAATTATGGAACCACAGTAGAAGTTTAGCTTCCAACATACAAAGAAAATGACTATTATCTGGTGATTTTAGCACCATTATTCATCAAAAGAGGTTAAAGGCCTTAATGTATCAAAACTTCCTTTTCAAGAGCTAAGAAAGTGCTTCACTGATATTTAATTTTCTGATATTCCATATGGGGAAATTTTTTCACCTGGAATAATAAGCAAAAAGATGATTTCTTCATTAAGAAGAAGTTAAAAGTCAATTTAGCCAAACTAGAATGGTTTCAACATTATCTAAATAGATTTTCAATAATTCTCTCTTCAAGCTTATTTGATCATTCACCAGCTATCACCCACACGAATTTTGTAATTTTTAGAATACCTTTATATAACAACTTTCTTGTTAGTGCACCAAATTTTGAGGAAGCTATATGAAATGGTGTCAAATCTAAGATTTATAGATCTAAGAAACACATATATGTAACAAGGATGAAGATATTTCGAAATCTTCTTAAATAGTTACATAAGTAAAATGTTGGTAATATGCATCATCTTTTACTTACTACTAAATCAGCATTATGTGCAATTCAACTAGAACAATATAGGAATGCCATATTTGTATAGCTTAAGGCCCTTATGTTATGATCACTCTTTAATGAAGCGAAGCAAAGATCCGGGATAACATTGCTAAAAGGGGGGGGGGGGGGCGAGATATGAGCCTATTATTCTTCAATAATCAATGTTAATAAGGAGTTATCTTAACAAATTTTCTAGTATTAAGTTAGGCAACCACACAATCTCTGAACAAAGAAGCCTTTAACTACTTTTTAGTTATTATGAGCACTTCCATCAATGATCACTGTTTGATCTAATAAGGAACATTATGGGAGGGTGCATTTTTAAATAAGAGGCTGAAATTCTATTAAAGCTAGTGACAATACATGAAATTGATGATGTTGTAAAAGCTTTAAATCCTTATAAATCACCAAGACCTGATGGTTTCAACATGCCATTCTTCATCAAGACTCATCCAATCACCAAGAGAATGGCTTATAAAGTTATCTTGGAATTCTTCATGAAGAATAAATTGCATAAAAAGATCGATAGGAATTTTATTAAACTGATTTCTAAAGGTGTTGAGCATAAGTATTTCAATGATTCTAGGACTATTATATGTTATAACTCCATCTAAAAATCACTTCCAAGATTTTGACAAATAGACTTAAAAAGGTTTTCATTGAGCATGTTGACGTAGCACAATATGCTTACATTCTAGGAAGAGTGATGGGTGATAATATACAACTAGAACGTGAATTTATGAGAGGATATTCCAATATGAAAGGGTCAAATTGTGTTTCAAAAGTGGAATTAAAGAACGCTAATGATAACATGGATTGGTCCTTTCTAATAAACATCATGAATGCAATATAATTCCCGCATGTGTTCATGGAATGGATGCAACTCTATATCAAAACTCCTTCCTTCAACATTATAAATGGGGAGCCTATGAAATCTTTTAAAAGTAATAAAGGCATTAGAAAAGGAGATCCAACTTCACCATATATCTTTTCCCTTATCATGCAAGTTGTACTTTTAAGGATAATAACGGAGAAAACAAAAAACCTCAAGTTTTTTTTCAAAATGCAAAAGGTTACGCATAACAAATATTGTCTTCGCTGATGATTTGATCATCTTAGCTAGAGCTGACAACACTTCAATCACTGCCTTGATGAAAGCAATTAAAATGTTTACAAAGTTGTTTGGACTTTAAGTGAACTTTGATAAGAACTCTTTCTATATTTTTAAGAATGCTAGTGACCAAGAACATATAATTAAAAGCATTAGTGGTTTTAAAAGACTTTGGTTACCTTTCACATATCTTGGGATTACAATATCTGCTACTATAATAAATTATGGTCATTTTAAACCCTTTGTTAACAAAATATAGGATAGAATTATAAAATCACTATCTTTAGCTAGCAAAACTTAACTAATTTCAGCTGTCTTAAATTCTATCAATATGTATTGGGTAATTCACTTGGCTATAAATATGATTGTGATTCAAAAAATTAACAAATTTTTTAAGAGATTCCTATTGTTTGGAAACAAAATTGAAGAGTAAAAAGCCCCTATGAAATGGTTAGAGATTTGTACTTCTAAGATATATGGGGGTTTGAATGTAATTCCTTTGAGAATACTGAACTTATGTATACTCATTAAAAGGCTATGGAGACTAGCTAAGGATAAACAATCTCTCTAGTCTAAATGGGTACATGAATATTACATAAAAGGGTACAAATTATGGAATCTGGACTTGTTGAAAAATGTCTTTGCTACTTTAAAAGCCATCATTAAAATCAAAAGAAGAGCCAGACCATACTTTGTTAATAAAATTGGAAATAAAGTTAGAAAATTCTTTTAGTATGATAAATGGCTAGATAGAGGTCCTTTGGAAAATGTTATTAAGCTTAATCCATTGAGAAATATTATTCTTGATAATCAAAATGTTGCTACAACTATTGTACATAAAGATGTTATACTATCCAAAATTTTTGATCCCAGTCCCTAAAATGAGATTAATAATCTAGTTTTGCATGATAACATGGAGGATAAAAACTGATGGCTACCTTCCACCAAAGGAAATTATACTAATTTGTCATGCAGGTGACTTTTTAAAGAGAATATCAGTTGTGTGCTATAGTATGAAATGGTTTGGTGTAAGTTTATGCTTTTTAGAGCTTTAACAACTTTATAGAGAGAAATTAAGAACAAGTTACCTAAAATAAAGAGGTTGAGCAAGTTTCATTTATGACTGATTGGTGTATACTATGTAAATGTCAAATGGATAGTGCAAATCATTTACCTTTTAGATGTAGCTTCACGAGGGCTTCTTGGAGGGTGATCTTATATAAATATAGTCTTATATGCTTACACTAATTGGCAACATATAGTTGTGTGGTGTTCAAATTTATCTCATATCAACAAGGCAAGAGATGATGTCTCTATATTGTTGTTTCCAACTTAGTTCAGGCCATATGGGTTGAAAGAAATATGAGGATTTTCAGTAATAAAGAAACAAGTTTAGGGTTTTTTTCAAGAGAGTTGTTTACTGCCATAAAATTACACATAAATTGTTTTAGTGACAAAATGCATTTAAACTCTAATTGTATCGTTATGTTGGGCTAGTAGGTAGCTTTACAAAATTAAGAGTTGTACCTTTATTCCTTACAGATTTCCTAATTTGAATATAGAATTCTTATATTAGTTTGATGAGATTATATACGTTTTGTAACCATCTTGTTGATGCCTTACTTAGCTTAATTCAATTCATATTTTTAAAAAAAAATCCAACAATTTATCTCAAAATACATAAGATAAAAGTATGAAGAATATGATAACTTGAGTGTTTGCAAATCACATAAGCTTATTGAATTAATTTATAAAATATTATAAACTAGTAGTAAAAACCAACCAATAACTTAAAATTGTTTAAAACCATCATATAAAGTGAAAAAACTAGCTAGTAACTTAATCTAGTTTGGAATAGAAAAGAAACTATAATTGATGTTTTATTGAATTGCCCATACATCCTTATGAAAAATATCTGTACATAGTTTAGGACAAAATAGAAATGTAAAGCATCAAAGAAGTTCAATATGTTAACCAAGATTAGATTGGTAAAGAGAGTACTTCCTATCTTGTTGACACATTGATCAATGATATAAAAAAAGAACTTATGCATTCAAGTTTATAAGTTATGTAAATAAAATTAACTTATGGGCCTATTCGTAGTATAAATTGATCCATTCCATAAGAAGAGGACTTTAGAAGTAAACAATCATAGGTTCTTTTAAGTACATTCCATTAATAAGTGTGTTACGATCCAAAAGAAAACCTAATCAATCATGAATGCACAAAATCAATAAGGGGCAACAAAAATGCTCACTAGTAAGAGGGGATTATTGGAAGAAGGACAAACCCTAGCTTTTTTTTCCTTTACGATTTTTTTCCTCTCTAGTGTACGCAATTTCTCATCTAATTGTTCAATTGATATATCCTCTCTAATATGTGTGATTTCTCTAGTGATTTAATTACCTGTCTAATATGTTTAATTTTTCCAGTGATTTAATTAATAAACATTAGTTTTTCCTTTGATGTTTTTACTGTTCTACCATAAATCGTCGATTAATTTCTCTACAATGCTGCTTCAAGCTAGATATTATGCAGGTTTTTGGTTAAGTGGCATAGTAATTATAAATATGATTCCATTTTTGTGTTTTAATTGAGGGGTTTTAGCAAATGTGGACAGTAAGGGGATAAGAGTTACAAAAATAAAACCATAGGGAGGTTATTAATAGATTTTAAAAGATAAGTGGCAATTTGATAATCTACAAAAAAAGGTAGGGTCTACTGAATTTAAATCTAGTCAATATTCAATTTATTAGTTTAAGGTTATTGAGAAAAAAAGATTTCGCTCAATCACTTCCTTTCTTTTTGTCCAAATTATTTCTTTTTTTAAGATACTTCTTTTTCTTTGTCAAACTCATTATATTTTTTAATCTTAAATTCAGAAATATGACATTCAAAGGTTTATGATTCATATCAATGAATTGAAATATTTGGATGATTAAGTCTAAAATAAGTTGTTAGAACTAATAGATCTTCAAATTGTTTGTTTGTAAATTTAAAGCCTTCTTACTGAATGATTATGATTAGGGACGACAAAACTGGTCTGGCCTGCCCAATGCAGACCACTTTTGGCACCATGGTCTGCCTGACCCAGCCCATTGACATTCCTAATCATGATACTTATAAAAATTCAAAACTTTTAGATCATTGGACGAAAAATATCATTATTTTTGTTTAATAAGATACTAAATTAAAGTTGATGATTGACTTATTTCATATTAGAGATAATCATAAAAAATCTTTTGATAATAAAATTTCTATTTCTTAGTAACATCCCTACCCTTAGTAAGTAGTGATTTAATTACATTTTTATTCTCATATCTAATGCATTTTTCTTGTTTATTTGAGTATTTTTATTAATTTTGGTATTTATTTTTTTATATTTTGTTCTAGGCCTAATTCTCTTAGAGAATAAAGGAATCAATTAGGACAAGTTTGAAGTAATTTAGAGATGTTTTTGTAAGAAGGCCATATTGGAGATATAAACTTGGTACTTTAAGCCCTATAGTATAGAAAAATAGGTGAACTTGCCATGGACATTATATAGATTAAAAAGGTTGAGTTATATACACTGCATATGAGAGTTCAGTAAGTTTTTAGCATTATTGCCAAGGAGTGGGACATTAGAAAAGCTTAATTACTATTTTTATAGCCAACTATTTATTTACATTTATTCTATTTATTTTGATATCTTAGTTTTGATCTTTAATATTTCTTTCTCTTATTTTTATGGGTGGGATTTATTTATGACTTGAAGCAATCTGTCTGAACTAGTTGATGGAGATCTTAAAATTGTAAGAGCATCTTTGTAAAATGTTATAAGGCAATGGAGTGAGAGTTTAAGAATTTACAACTGGAAGCTACAACGAAACAACAAAGAACTATATCTGAGTATGTGAGTCCATCATTAACTAGAATGAAATTTGACATCATTAGACTAACTATTACAACTAACAACTTTGACATTAAGCCAAATGTCATTCAACAGGTGCAAAAGTTTATTCAACTTTATGTACTATAAGATGAGGATCCAAAAGCTCATATCCCTAATTTTTTAGAGACTTGTGATACTTTTAAGATAAAATAGACAATTGATGATGTAACTGGACTGAGATTGTTCTATTTTTCATTGAGAACCCAGTTATGGAGTGGCTAAACTTTCTTCCTAGAGGATTGATCACGACTTGGTATCACATAGTGGAAAAAATTTTAATGAAATATTTCCCACCAGCTAAGATGCCAAAGATGAGGAATGATATCTCTTGTTACACCTATATTGAATCAAAGACCTTTTATCATACACCTATATAGCAATACGTACAAACAAGGACAGAGGAACTACCCAAATTTTTCTTGGGGAAACAAGGACAGGAAAGACAAACCCTTCCTTATTATTTCAATAACAACATTCTTTATAAGAGAAAAAGCATAGCCTAGAAGATATCATGGCTAAATTTATTTAGGCATCTAAAATTCAGTCCTAAGCCATTGAAGATTCACTAAGAAACCAGGATTATTATATCTACAACTTGGAGAATCAAATAGGATAGCTTACTAGGTTGGCTTCCAGGAGGCTACAAATAGGCATATCTAGTAATACCAAGACAAGCCTTAAAGAGAATATGAAGGCAGTTGCTTTTAGAAGTGGCAGTGAGCTTATTATGGGGAGAAAAAAAAGTAGAGGATGAGAAAGTTGAAATAGAGGAAAAGAATAATGAAGGAGATAATAAGGCAAGCAAGACAAATTGGTGAAGGATTTTAAGGCTTCTACCTTGTATCTAGCAAAGTTGAAGAAGGATTGCATGGACAAGTACTTTGATAAGTTCCTATAAATCTTTAAACAATTACATATTAACTTACCTTTTATTGAGGCTTTTTTGCATGTGCCAAAATATGCCAAATTTTTGGAGGAGTTACTATCTAACAAAAGGAAGTTGGAGGAACTATCCACATTGACCCTTAGTGAGGAGTGTTCGGCCATCCTTTAGAATAAACAATCTAAGAAGCTTAAAGATCCAGGGAGTTTCACTGTCCTTTGTTAAATTGGTAGTTTATCAATTGAAATAGCATTACTTGACTTAGGGGCTTTCATTAATGCCTTATAATTTATTTAAGAGATTATTATTAGGAAAACCAATACAAATAAAGATGAGAATATAATTAGCCAATAAGTTAATTAAGTACCTTAGAGGCATTATAGAAGATAGTTTAGTTTAAGTTTAAAAATTCATATTTCTATATGAATTTTTCATATTAGATATGAATAAGGACATTAAAGTACCTTGATAACCTCTCATATGTAATATATATATCTATAAACTGTTAAAGCGAAGTGAACCTTTTCTTTTATAGTATAGGGCCTAAAGTACTAAGGCTATGTTTGGTTGAAGATAAAGTTTTTAATGGAATGGAATGGAATAGAATGGTTTATAATAGAATGGAACATAAATGGATGTAATATTAGAAAATTGTTGTTTGGGAGGGATGAAAGGATTCATAATGTAATATAGTGAAAGTAGTTTGGATGAATGGTTTATAATGTAATATAGTGTAAATTTGTTTATCATTTTACATTCCATCCTAAACCCCTCAAATTGGAGATTTTTTATTTTTACTATTTAGGATGGAATGAGATGTAATATGAAACCCTCCTTTTCTATCCCATCCCATTCCATTCCATAATAAACCCCTCCTTCCAAACGATCGAATAATATTACATTCCATCCAATTCCATTAATAAACCCTCAACCAAACATACCCTAAGTGTCAATCCCACAAAGACTATGAGTGCTAGTGATAACTCTTTTCCTATTATATAACTAGCAATCAAAGTTATAGTGATAATTTAGATTTAAAATTAAAACAATATATCAAAGACAAATTAACACATTTTAAAAAAACTAAGATAACCAAAAAATTGGAAAATCAAGCAAGTAAATAAATGGTAACTAGAATTTGAATCCCCTTAAGACTTCTCATACAATCATGATTTCACTAATCATTTTATTCTAAAATTCACTAGACTATGAAAATTCCTAAATTATGATAATATCTTTCTAAAGACTATTAACACCTGATCCTAGGTTGATTTAATCTATTTTGAATTAAAACCTTATAATTGCATTAATCAATTCATAAATTTCACTATTATTAGGTTTGAACTTAATATCGAAGGTTTATTTTTTCTTATCTCAAGGTTTGCACATAACTCCTTTTAATTATGACATCTATTTATACAAAGTATTTCTTAATCTCAGTTACATGAAATAATATATGAAATAATATATCAGAAATATTAATCTAAGGCTAAATATGAACACATAATTAAATATCAATGAAATTAAGAAATAAAATAAATTCAAATAAAGTAACTACAAGATCCATATCATTATAGAAAATAAAACCTAAAACTAAAAAAATCTAGAAATCCTAGAGAACATGACTAAAATCCTTAAAATCTCCTAAAAAATCACTCTAAATTGATGAAAATCTGCTCTAAATGGCTTTTTTGGTTGTTTCTTCTCCATTCCATTGTTTTAGTTTTTATGTTTATTTTTCTTCTGCTCTTCTTATCTACAAGTTAATCTTATCTTTTTAAAAATGAAATTTGGATGTAATGAGTTAAATAAGCATCAAGAGATGTGTTTTAATGACCATGCTCCCAATGAAATTTGGATGTAATGAGTTAAATGAGCATCAACATATGTGTTTTAATGACCATGCTCTCCAAATTAACACGTAGTATTATCTAGAGCTAACAAATGCATATATATAGGCAAGTATCATCAACATGGCCTTCTCTTAAATCAACATAGGCGTGTTCTGTAGGAAATGTTCAACATGCCTCCAAGCTCTATTACACAGCCATGTACACTGTCCTGCACTCTATATTGCTCTAGACTTATCTGAATTCATTCCTTTTTACTCCTAGAGAGCAAATTATCCCTAGAAATAAAATAGAAACAGATTAATCACTAAAATCAATAAAAATACTCAAATAAACAAGAAAATGTATTAAATATGATATTAAATATATGACTAAATCATTACTATCATACCTCTAACATTAGGCTGTCTATTTTTGGACAAAACTAAGGAAATAATCGATGTAAACATGGTAAACTAATGTTGAGAGTGGGAGATGAAGATGTCATTTTCAAAATGTTTGAAGCTCTGAGACATTCTCTTAAACTAGTTGACCTTATTATTTTCTTGATTGGTTAATTTTGCAATATTTGATGTTACTTATAAAATTATGAGTGAAAACCTACAAGAGCTATGCCTAGTTCAAGGAGAGGAGTTTAATCTTGGCATCATGATGAAGTAATCTCAAGTTGAAATTAAAGAAGCATTTTTTGAGAGGTAACCCAAGATTTTCAATTTGTTAATTTCATTCCAATTAGTTTAATTCTAGGTTTTTGGATTCTAGTTTATATAATTCAAATTATATCTATCTTAATTTTATGGTTAAGTACAATTTTTTCATTTGATTTATGGTTATAAGGCTGCCGTTTTCGTCTTTTATATTTTTGGTATATGTTTTAATTCACAAGTGTTAAAGTAGCTAGAAAATCGGCCAAGTTAAAAGGTTATAGAGAGTAACAAGCCCATGAACATGCCCATATTGATGAGCATGTTGATTTACACACCAATGTTGATCAGAGAAACAACCCTGTTCCATCTAAAGGAGAAGTTTCAAAAAGTTACAGTGAGTAACACAGCTGTTAAAATGCTTGTGTTGCTAATTATTTTGCTAGAAAAATAACTGTGAGTCACTTACACATCCATCAACATGCTTATGTTTTCAGGACTAAGTAAAGTTTTATGAAATGGTAAGAAACATAGGCACCGAGATCCTTGTTTGTGTTTTTCTAAAATGTTATAGAGCATTACATACCCTCCAACATAATCATGCTAGTGGTTGTGTAGATTTCAAGTTTTTTATTATTTTCGATGTCAACATCTCTATGTTATGTCCCAACAAACTTGTATTATTTATCATCTTGTTTTTATTTTAATATGGCTTAGATACCCATGTTTTGGATCGTGTTAAATTCTATTATAACACGTTTAAGATATATATTTATGTAAAAATCCTACACTTTCATGTTTTATAACAACAAGTTTCTGTTTGGTAAAAATTAACCCAAATGTGTTCAACATGGGCTAGCTATAGCATCGTGTTGAATGAAATCACTTTAAAATACCCTCCATATGGCCCAAACCTATATTTTTGCTTTCTTTCTCATTTGTTTGATCTGGGCAATGCTTTCTCACTCACCCATTATATAAAAATCCTTAACTAATTTTTTGAGATTTCATCACTTCAAGTTATTTTTATTGCTTTATTTCATTTTTTCTTAAGTTATTTTTTAGATCTTTAAACGGAATAAGTGAATCTTTAAGGGAATAAATGTAAGATTCCATTGTTTTGGGTGTTTTTGGAGTTATCTGAGATTACCCAAGTTATTCGTAGGGTTTAGGAGGTTTCTTTGATATGATTGAGCTATTTTATATGATTAAATTTGAATTTTCTAGGGATTTTTATGCTATCATATTTATTTCTTTGAAATTGAGCCCATAGTGATGCTAGATGATTTTTTTCATAAATTCAATTATGCAATTACTCATGTTTCATATATTTTACACTTTTATTATACTTTTGTACTATTTAATTGCATGATGTTTGGGAAATTTTTTTGTTTTTTTGATTTTAATTATGGTATTTGGTGAATTATTTGCAATTTTTAATTAATTGATTTTAATGTTTAGAGAATACTATCATTATATTTATGATATTTATGGATTTATTTATAGTTTAATGGAATTTTTTATGTTTTTAATTAATTGTTAACTAATTGGTCATTAGATTTTACTTTAGCATTTGTTTGTCATGGTTTAATTAATATATATTATTCTCTTAATTTGGTAATTTGTTATTTTCATATTTCAAGGAATAATGATGAAAAGAGAAAACACACTAAACTAAAGGTGAAGGCAAACATGTTATATCTTTACAACATTGTAGAGAAGGTTCCCATCCACCTCAGGTACACCTTAGCCTGGTATTTTAAGCATCGGGCCTATGACATAAGGTAGAAGCTATATATGTGTAGTTGTATATAACTGCATTGATATGAAATACGGGGAGGGGTCAGATCTCATGTTCCGGTTATGATGTTCTTATCATGTTCTATTAAATCTCATCCACACATTTACATAGACCCCACATAAATGTATGGACGAGATTTAATGGAACATGGTTGGAATAGAGTAACTGGAACAGAGGATTTGATGTGGATGCAAGACTATTAGAGTGACTACCTAGGATGACAATGGTAAGGCAGATGGTACCCATCACTTTTTAGACATTGAATGCATAGGGATAGTTCGAATGAGGTTGGGTTAGTAGAGGCTAGTCTACATCTTAGTTAGAACATAAGAGTCTATAACTACAGCTATAGTAGAAGGGGATTACCTCAATACATAAGAGCAGTAGTAGAGGTAGAATCCCCTATAGTAGCCTTTGATATACCTAAGCATCAAGATGACTCTTCACACAATGCCTGTACATCTAGGAGACTGCTAACACCTCCATATCAAAGTAGGCTAATGATTGCCCTATTAGAGAGGTATATGATGCAAATTCTAGGGATTTAGTATACCATTCAAGTGGGACAATATGAGCTAATGAAGCATATGACATGGTTAGAAGTGGTTGATTAAGACCATAAAACACTTAGGAGTCACAACACCAAGTCTACTAATGGAAGTTGCTTCATCATCACCGACTCCTCACTAGCCAGTTGCTCTAACTATTACAGAGTCAACATCCTATGATATTAGAGACATGACCACTCCAATCTCAGTAACAGAGGCAGAGTGGATGGAAGATTCTTGAAAGGGGCATTTTTTTGTTCTTTTACATTTTATTTTTTGTGTAATTTTTATTTTATTTTTTCTTGATAATTAATAAAGGATTAGCCTACCAAACTTAAATTAAATTGTTTATTTTTATTGTGAATATTATAAAAAACAATTCATATTCATAATTCATTTGGGTTTCTTCTATTTTCTTTATATGTTTAATTTTTTATTATGTTTAATTTTATTTTTATAAGGATGATGTGGAATGAAATCACGACTTAAACTAGAACATGTAGATTTGAAGTAACAATTTAATTTACTTTTTCTCCATACCTCTATCCTTTTTTTTGATTTGTTATGTATAGGAAAGGAGTATAGTAATTTTACTAATGGAGTTAATTGTTGACTTAAGCAAATTTTTATTTTTTTATTTTTTTATTATTTTGCTTAAAAATATCTAATTTATTAATTCTAATCTTGAAGCATTTTCAGTTGTTATGAATTATGGAATTAAGTTAGAATATGAAAGGATGAACGAATGATTAGATGGACTTTTACTTGCTATATTATAAGTGAATGTAACCAAGAATGATTAGATGGACTTTTACTTGCTATATTATAAGTGAATGTAACCAATTTTAAGCCTTAGCCTTTGCTTTAGATTATGTCAACCATGTCATAAGCCAATTGCCATTTTTAATTAGGATTATACTTATAAGGATAGGATTTACTTTATTGTATAAGTATTTGGTTGGATAAAGAAGTATCAAGAATGGTGAAAGGTGTGAGCTTATATATTTGAAATTCTTATATATTACTTATCAATATTTGTTATAGTCTACATATAGGAAAACAAAAGGTATGTTTTAAAGTGTTGAAATTTTGTGAAGGAGAAAGAGATTTGATGTGTTTTACACCTTCTTTACATTTTATGTATAGAATTAAGTTGGTTGAATCAAATTGTTGTTTGATATTGTTTATGTAATTTCCTTCATATTGTTTAACCTATAATCTATCTTTTACCTTACCTTAACTAAACCTCATTACACTGTTATAGAAGACCTTTTTAATTTGTCTTTAATTTGTTTTATAGTTGTAGAGATGTGATATATTTGTAAGCTTATGATTAAGATTTTTTTTAATATATTAATTTAAAGGTTTAATCGATTTTCACCCTAAATAGTTTGAGGGAATTGTAAGAATATTTTTGTGAAGGTGTTCAGTCTTATGACACCTTATTTCAGAAGAATTATTAAAATGTCATTTGTGATGTTGACTTGTAACTATTTTTTAAATAATTGTTGACTCTTCTTGTATTTTAATTTAATTCTTAAGGCATGACGTTTGAAATATGAATAGATAGGTAAAGATAAAGAAAAGGAGATATTAAAACGAGTTGATAAATTGGAATTTTCATTTATTTAAGGATAAACAAATGCTTAAGTGTGGGGAAGTTGATAAGAAGTGATTTGGTCATATTTCTAGTCTCATATTTATCGCATTTAATTGTTTTTATTTCTAATTCACTCACTTAGAGAAAAAAAAAGGACCAAATTTTGACAATTTAGAGCAATTTAAAGCTATTTTGATTGAGTTATAGACTGCAAATAATGTACATGGCCATGTAGGATGGTTTGGAGGCGTGTTGAATATTTCCAATAGAACATGCCCGTATTGAATGGAAAAACACTTATGTTGCTTTGTGAGAAGGATTTATTAACGGTATAAATCTATGTCTATGCATACATTAGCTTCATATAATGTTGTGCATTAATTTGAAGAACGCAGTCATCAACACACCTATGTTGATGCCTATATAATTCTTTATATTTGAATTTTAAATTTAACAAGATAAGAATAAGTTGCAAGTAAAGGGAGGAAGAAAAAAATATGCAGGGAGGAACCCTATAACAATGAAAGAAAGGAAAAAAAAACTAAGGAAATCCATTTAGAGTGGATTTTCATAAATCAAAATGAAGGTTTTAGAGATTTTATAGATTCTAGTCATGTTTTCGAGGATTTTAAGGTTTTTCTTTAGCTTTGGTGTTTTTTTTTTCCTATTATCATGAGCTAAATACCTTTTAGTATCTATATTAATTGAACCCTATGATGGATCTTGTAATGAATTTATTTTAATTTAATTTATTCCTTAATTTCATTAACATTTAATAGTATATTCATATTTATTCTTGAATTAATATTACTGACATATTATTTCACATATGTTTTCATGCAATTAAGATTGAGAAATCATTTATATGAATAGATCTAGCATAAATGAAAGCGGTTGCATGCAAACCCATAAATAGATTGAAATAAATCGTCTGGATTAGGTTCAAACCTAAAAGTGAAATTTATAAATAAATTAATGCAATATTAAGGGTTTAAATTAAAAAGAGATTTCCATTAATCAACCTAAGATTAGGTGTTAGTAGTCTTGAGAAAGATAATAGCATAACTTAGGAATTTTTAATAGTCGAATGAACTTAATAAATTGATTAGTGAAGTCATTATTACATAAGAAGTCCTAGGGGATTCAAAATTTTCTAAGATAATAGCTTTCATTTATAAAGTTTACGTACAGAAAACTGATGCACAAACTCTAGGCTATTACAATAAAAAATTCTAGATTACCTAATCATGGTTCCTAGTAATCTATTTATACAAGGTGGTTCAAACGAATAACTATCTCTCCCTTATGTTTATAGAAAGGTTAGTAGCTATTCCTCTAGCTATCAAGCCCATCCTACTTTGGTGTATAATTTCTTAGTAAACGGTCTCCAAGCTTCTGGTTTCTTGTTTGAAGATTTTACTATTTCTCTCTTTCTATATATTATACACCATTAAAGCCTAGCTAATCTTTATAGCCTTATAGTTGGCCCGATTCCTCATTTTAATGCTCCCTAGCCAAGTAATAGTATCTTTCCAAGTGAGTACTAGAGTGCTTATACATAGCATTGTCTAAAGTCTTCTCCGTATTTCCATAGTATATTTTTATCCTATCATTAAGTGATCTAAACTTTCCAAATTTGCACCGTATAACTCATAACTAAGTGTGTAGATTGGGAACTTCAATTTGTCTTTTATAAGAAACCCTCCATTCATACCCAACCAAAGGATGAAAGAATGTGCTGGTTTGATGTCTGTGTCCTAAAGAATTTAACCCATTCAATCCTTGTGTTTTGATCTTTCCACATCATGCTAAAATTCCAGATTTGTCAGCTATCCACAAAATTAAATCATTTTCATTCTCCTGACAGTTTGGCATTTGATCCAAGATGATTCTTGAACTTCTATAATTGTAAAAAGGACAATTCCATTAGTTATCATTTATGAGTCTTCTTACTTTAGTTTCTGCACTCACCATCAACCTTAATTGTTTTAGTTCTTCCACTTTATAGAGAGGACCCATGCAGTCCTAATTATCATACCAAAATTGTGTGCTTTCACCATTCCTAGCTCTTCTAATGTCTGGTCAATATCCTTTTGTTCTAGCTTTTAAGTTTCTTTGCTTAGCTTTTTCAGTCGGCTTCTCATTCCCTTCAACTTCGTACTTAGCTTGTAGCTCATGGTGCCTGGAATCTCCAACTCCATTCCCTTCCTAAATATCTCTTTAAAACTTAGAAGATCCATCAAATGGTTGAAAATCCTAATACCTCCTCTCCTCACTGGACTCCAGGTACACTACCACTTGGCTATGGTCTAAGACTTTAGGTTCTTTAAACATGGCATAACTTAGAGCAGAATGCACCAGCCACTGACCATTCACCGTACACCTATCAAGTTTTCTCATCAAGAACTATTCTCCATATTGTTTATTATTATAGGTAAACTTAGTTCCATACCAATTTAGATTAAACAGACTTAAATTCAGCAATTCCTATAATTCTTTATAGTATTGTTGTTTACATTCTCTCCCTTCCATTGTTTCATTCGTTTTTAGATGCAATGAAATTACCCTTAGTACTATGCATGGTGTCTTTATGATATTACTAATTCTTTCAAGTGCCATGAGGTATTTATGATATTACTAATTATTTCAAGTTCCATCCATACACCTTGCCTTTGGAACTTACGATTTGTTGCATATATAGTTGTAATTGCAACATCCATACATGTTTCTTTGAGTAACAAATCACAATGTATTAACTATTCATTCTTTAGCTTACTAACCATCTACACTTTTTGGGGATTAAATCCAACCACCAACCTACCATTTATATGATAATCATAGTTGGTAACCACTTTCCAACCCTTATCTTGGAAACATAAAGCTTTCTCCAAGTTCTCCCTTTTTATTTTACTTTCCAACAAACCAAAAAAATCTAGCTTACTGTTATTAATAAATTCCTGGACTGCCAGCTATTTATTAGGCTGTTGAGCCCTCTTACATTCCATAATGCTATCTTCTTCCCTTATTCTTTTTCCTAATCTTTTTCTTCTAGTTCTGTTATTCATTCCTGTTGAAGCAGTTCCTGTGTTAAGTTTTATGCTTGATGCTTCACCTCTTTCTCTCATTGTAGTGTCATCCATCTTTGTTTCTGTTCCTATGTCTAGCCCCTCATTCAACTGCCTCCCTTTAATTATCAAGCTGATGTCCTCCACTCTCCTGTCCTGTTCCATCTATTAATCATTGCAAGTATCTTTTCCAACCAGAGTTTCATTTAAGGCCATGATCTGTTCCATTTGATCATTGTTTGAATTTGCCTTTTATTCCTGGATATTCCATAATACTTTTTCGTTTTCCTCTTTATAAACCTTCCTATCTTGTATATCTTTTTTCCTACACACTTATTTATCTTCTTTAGCTTTAGGCCTCTATATATAGGCAACCTCTATCGTATCTTCCTCTAACTCTCCATTCTCCTTATGTTTCATAATCTTAAGATTATCAGAGAGTTTCTTCGATATGTTTATATCTACACATACCCTTGCAAACCCAATCCTTTTTATTAGAATAGTATTTTTATCCAACCTAATGGCTTTCTTATTTTGCTAGCAATATAACTCATACCTTTGCAGAACAATATTCCAATGGAACCTTATGGATGTTAACCCATAGTGGTATTGAATCCAGCTTGCTTCTGTCCAATGTAACCTCAGTTTTCATTTCTTAATGAGTATTGGATGACCGATTATATGCTATGACCCTACTTCAAACAATTTTTTTACATTTTCTTCTATGGAAAATAAAGAGCTCAACCTCATTCACTATTATATTCTTTAGTCCCTTGTTTCTCTATGTTATGTTTGCCCATTTTTGTACTATTGCAAAAGCCAGCCTCTTCTCCAAAAAGAAACTCATAAGTGAAGTACTCCATTTTCTAACACCTTGTCATAGCATATCCATTGGTGCTTGAACCAGTTTTTCCACATCTGACTCCACATTCCTGAGCTTACCTAAGTTCCCTGAGTCTTCATGTGATTTTATCCATTTCCCTTCTAGGTAGCTGCTTCTTCGAGGTTTCCTTTAAGGTTGGAAATTTTGTGTTGTTAAGTTGGTAAGGTATAGGCTCTAGGGTTTTCTATGAGTTATTGTTAGGATTAGATTGAAGAGGTTTCTCAAGTTTTTAGTGCTCCATTTAGGTGCAGAGTTAAATTGGTGTTTTTAAGGTTTGATTTTAGTAGCTATTGGCTATTGGGCAGTATGGTGCAAGGTTGTCTGGCTAAGGAGTAGGGTCCAAAAGAGTCACCTTAAATTTGCTATATTTGGTTATATATCTAAGAGAAGTCTACATGATTATAAAAGAAGTATATTAAAATTCCCCTACATTTATTTTAATACAAGTATCCATAGTTAAGTTTACAAAATTAGAGTTATAGGTGACTTAAATTTAAGAATTCTACAATAACATGAATTAGGTATAAGAACTAACACTATTCTTATTATACTCTTTTTTACTCTTCATAAGTCACTATGTAACCGACTCTTGACATACTTCATAACTAGTATAAGTTTGGCAATGTTTCTCTCTATAAATATAGGATGAGACTAGCAACATTAGTTCAAAATACTAAGTAATTCAACCTCGAATAACTTGTAAAATATTGACTTATCAAATTCTCCCACACTTATCTCATTAATTTAACTTAAGTAGTTAAACCTAACCAATAACCTGAACTTTAAAAAAAATAATTACACTTTCATAATTACATGGTGACATTTATATCATAATCTTTTATATCCGTAATTTCCTCTAGTGAAGGAGTTTTCTTTTCATTTCTTTTTGAGAAAATGGTAATAAATTAAGCCATTAAAGGCAAGTAGGAGTTAGAAAAGAGCTACAAAGAGTTATACATGAATTTCTAGGTGAAGCAAATTCTATGGGGTAATTCCAATTTCAACCTTCTTTAGACATTAGGATGGTTAAGTTATAAATTCAACATTCTAAAACAATAATAATTATTATGAAATTTGGACTTGTATAAGCTAAGGTAGCTTTTGATTCGTAGGAGAAATCTGTTGTTGAATTATTTCTTAGTTAGACTTTTATTATGAAATATGCGAGCATTCTTCTCATCTTAAATGGTTTTAACAAGGAAAGACAGAGCTAGGTAGAAGCAACACCTGATTGTAGTGTCAAGATGCTTGATACCACCACAACATGCCATTGTAGAATTCTAATCAAATTGATAAGTGTTGATTTGGTCATATTTTAAGCTCATATTTATTTCATTTTGTTTTTTAATTGATTATTTTAATTGTTTCTAGTACTTAAGTTACGCATATTTTGTTTCTAAGGTCTAATTCACTTATTTAAAGTAAAAGGAACAAATTTTAGACAAGTTTGGAGTAATTTGAAGTAGTTTCCACTAAGTATTTGGAGTGCATGACAATCATATGGTCATTTGGGAAGAGTTTGGAGATGTGTTGGTTGATTTCTAGAGAACATGCCAATTTTAATAAGAAACACTCCCATGTTGAGTGATGATTAGGCTATGTTGATGTTAAACAACCATTCGTGCACAAAATTGGCTTCAAAACAACATCATATGTTTGTTTGATATGCACAACCATCAACAAACTTATATTGATGCGTATGTATCATCCATAATCTAAATTTCAATTTTAAAAAGAAAAATTAAGTGGCAAAAAAAGAGGAGTCTCTAGAAACATAAGAGGATTAAAGTATTTCATCATATGATCCTTGATTTTCAGTTTTCTCTTTAGTTTTAGAGCTTTTTTTGGATATGATGATGAACTAGACTTTTTATGGTATCTAGATTAAAAGATAAGATAGACCTTATAGTGATTTTATTTTATTTTAATTTATTCTTTAGTTTCATTGACATTCATTAAAAAGTTCTTGATTATTATAAATAAATATTACTGGCATATTGATTTATGTGTGATTTCTTGTAATTGAGAATAAGAAATACTTTGTGTCAATAGATTAACATAATTGAAAGGATTTGCATGCAAACATAGAGATAGGTCAACATAAATTTTCTAAATTATGGTCAAAACTAATAGTGAAATTCGTAAATTGATTAAAACTATTTTATGGGTTTAATTAGAAATAGATTTCAATTAATCAACCTAAGATTAGGCGTTAATAGTTTTGAGAAATATATTAACATAATTGAGGAATCTTCACATTATAATTCATCTTAGATTAAATTGATTATTGAAATCATGTTTAGATGAAACGTCCTAAGGGGATTTAAATTCTAGGTACCATTTTTTCATTAATTTATGCTTAGTTTAATTGCTAATCTAGTTTATTAATTATGTTGATTTATTTTAGTTTATTATTTTTAACGTTTACCTGTCACTGTCCCTAATATTTATCAATTAAGATAATAGGAAAAGGGTTATTACAATTACCTATACCCTTTGTGTGAACAACCCATATTCACCAATATCAGCTACAGTTATACCACATGCTGATAGTTAAAACATAAATTAAATTAAATCAACCAAGTTTATAGTGCCATTATTGGAAAATAGTATATTTGGAACATTTGATTTATATTAATCTAACCCTTAGTTTCCTTTTGCAATTTTCTTTTTTCTTTTTGTGTTTATTTATTTATTCTTAAATCTCTCTAATAATATTAAATCTCTCTATCTTGATCTTGTGTTATTTACTATTATAGCCACCAAACATAATGAAATGGTTATGAAGACAATATTCTCTAGGAGATCATCATATTCCATCACTTAGAGCAGCTTGGCAAGCTTGGAACAAGAGGAATAATGACACATATTCAAAGATTAACAGGTATTCATGATGTGATTAGGCATTTGTAGTGGTGACCACCTCAATCTTAAATGTCAAGCACTAAGTTATTTATAGAAACATCCAATTTACAAAAAGAATTTGCCTCAAAATAACCCTTACAGAAATACTTATAATCTAGAGTGCAGCAGTTATAATGATTTTGCATGGAATGCCTAAGTTTCCCTTCTATTTTACAACAATAATAGCAAAAGGAGTATCAACCTCTCAAAGCTCTCCTTAGGAAAGTCATTCTTCAACTAAGGATGACCTATATAAAACTAAAGAGTTAGGTGTTTTATCTAGATACAATGAGCCAAATTTAAGGGAACATATGAATACAATAACTTTATAGAGAGGAGAAAAACTAGAGGTTGAAGAAAAGGAGGAAGCTGCTAGTCAAGAAGAGAATGAAGAAGGGAAGTTAGAACAAAAAGAAGTAGATGAAAAGGAGGAGCCAAGTAAGGAGTTTATCAAGGAATTATTGACAATCATCTTAAGTACGAAGGGCTTCCACTTCCCATATAACAAACTATCAGATTCAATCAAAGGTCTAGACAGTTTTATTATTCCTTGTTAAGTTGACAACTTGTTAATGAAAAGGGCATTAGTGGATTTACTTTGATTTATTAATTTAATGTTATATGTCCTTATTAACATGTGGCCTAATCGTATGCTATTGAACCCTTAATTCGGAAGATTGGTAAAAGCAAGACACTAATTATTGGTCCAGGTTAAGTTGTAATAAGAGAATCAAGCTAATAATATTAAACAAGCGCTTCTTGCAAGACAACCTAATTTTTAATTAACAATTTTGTTCCATTTAGTTTGGTTTTAGAGTTTTAGATTTTAATTTTTTGTAGTTTATTCTACATCAGTTTAATCTTATGTTTTAATATAAAATTTGTTTCTTGGTTTAAGATTATATAGGTGCTATTGTTAATAATTTATACCTTGGGTATATCGTGGATTTTAATATTAGAAGGAAGGTGAAATTTTGGTTGAGTCAAGAAATTGTAGAGAACTACACTGTATTGATGGTCATGTTCATCTACACACCTGTGCTGATGGTTGTGCTCATCCATATACCTATATTAAGAAGAAAAACAATTATATTCCACATAAAGATGAGTTGTAAAAAGTTATAGAAAGATATAAGGGTACCAACCCTCTTAACGCACCTTTCTTAGTGACTGTGCTGCTAGAAAATCAATGTTAGTCACCTATATACCCACCAGCATGCCTGTATTGTCAAAACTAGGTAAATGTTTGAGAAATAAAAAGATAAAAAGCCACTAACACTCCTACATTGGAGACCATATTGAATTCTTTCTTCTTTTCCTTGTTTTGTAAAAATTTATACAAAGACGTACACCCAATAATATGCCCATATTAGTGGTCATGTAGATTTTAGGTGCTTTAATTTTATTTTTAGAATGATCATGTTAAGTCCCAACATGGATTTGTAGTTTATCTTCTTGTTTTTGTTTTATCATAGGGGATCATTAATGCAAAAAAAAAAGTTAAGGAGGCCCATGATTTTTTAAAGGAGATGGAAAATAATAGTTGTCTTTAGACATTGGAAAGAATTAAATAACAAATAACCTTTCACGATCAAAAGGGAATGGTTGCTATAGATTCAATGATAGTGTTGTAGGTTGACGGCTAATCTACCCAAGCAATTGAATCACCTGAAAACCATCTCTTCCTCTCCACTCAAAGAAATTCAGTACGGATATGAGCTATGCAGATAAGAGAACCATATCATAATCAATTGCTTACTAGTCGTAAACAACAACGTGGAGTCGCTTAACTTTATGGTAGCATAATATGTTCAACAAGGTAATAACCCTTTTCTCAAATACTTATAATCCTAGGTGGAAGAACCACCCAAATCTTTCTTAGTATAACAATAAAGCAAATCAAATAAAAGCTCAAGGCCCACTAGGATCTTAACAAGATAGGCTTGGTTTATTGGAAACAAAGATGGATAAGCTAATGGATTCATTGAATTCCAATTTCATGAGCCAAGATGACATCCAGAAGAGGATGGAAGTAAAATTCAATCACATATAAAATCATGCCTTTTCTATTCACAATCTGGAGGTTCAAATGGGCTAGTTAGTCAATGCATTGTCTGCATGAAGTGTGGGGAGCCTGTCGAGCAAAAAAAAAGCAAATCCAAATAAGGAATTGAAGGCTATTACACTTAGGCTTGGAAAAAAGCAAGAAGAACTAGTACATAAACAAACTAAACCTCACGATATATAAAAGAAACAAAAGAAGGAGAAGAATGAAAAGAAGCATGAGGAACCTCCCTATATTCCTCCTCCTGCATATCCAATGAAGATTCCATTCTCCCAAAGGCCCTAAAAGAACAAAATGGATATGAAATTTGCAAAATTTTTAGAGAAGTTGAAGAAATTGAAGATTGCATTCCACTACAAGAAAATAGTGAGTTAGCGACGGAAAATACCGACGGAAAAGATAAATATTCCGTCGATATTAAACATTACCGATAGAATTTACTGACAGACAAAAACGTCATAGATTCGGCCGTAGCTAATCTTACCGACTGTAAAGAAATTTTCCATCGATAAGTTTACCGATGGAACGAAATCACCATCGGTAATTTCAACGAAAAAGTTACCGACTGTCACACTTTTTCCGTCCGTAAGTTACCGACGGGCTATAATTTTCCAACGCTAAATTTACCGATGGTAAGTTCCTAAACCGTATGTAAAGTTAGCATCATAATGTTTTAATTCCGTCGGTAAATTTACTGACGGTATGGTGGTTTCCATCAGTGTTGCGTTGGCCATTACTGACGGAAATTGTGGGTTTTCCATCGGTAAATTATTTGATTTAATTTTTTTAAATATATATTTTCATTATATTTAAATTATAACCGTCGAAAAATTTTAA
>JAOQMS010000005.1:14943434-14961323 GCA_027563885.1 Erythroxylum longipes
TTGCAACATATTTTTCAGGACCGAGAGTAGACTCCTAGCTCCAGAGGGACTTTTCCAGCCATGTAGAGTATTTTGGCGAGAGAAGTCATGGCTCACAGGTCGGTCAGTCGGGATTTTTGGGATGACCTAGATAGATTTGATGTATTCTTCCTCTTTCATATAGCATCTTGTACTAGGTTTTTGGATTTATGTACAGACAGTACAATATGATGGATTTATAAACTTTGATTTTGATGAAATGAAATGAGGAAGAGTTTGGTTTTAAAAATATTGTGGTTTACAATTAATGCTTTATTGTTCAAATTAATATGATGCTATGTGGAGTGACTGTAGTGATCGCAAGTAGCTCTCCCTTATTATAGGATATGTACCGGAATGACCTGCGGGCGTCCCGGTGCTTAACCTACGGTGAGGGGGTGTTACAAAGCAGCAGTAGTAGTAGTAATAATTATTAATTATTAATTATTAATATTATTAATATTATTATATTATATTATATTTTTATTATATATTCTATGTTTTTTTATTAGAGTTATAGACTTAATTTTTGTAAAATTAAATATTTAAAATTTAAATTCTTATGAGAATATTCAAAGAAATATTAAAATATAATACTCATCTCCTTATAAATTTTTTTAAGTCATACCCTTATAAGTCATTTTACACATAAACAGTTAATTTTATTAAACATTTTTAAATAAAAAGCTGATGTTATCCATGGGTTAAATTAGCTGATATAATTGGCTATCAATTACAATTTGCCAATCAAGGACATAATCCAATTTCTACGATAGTTATTGTCATATTAATTTACTACTTCTATACGACAAGCTATATATACTCATGCTTAATCATCAGTGAACGAAAAGATTCCAAAGTAATTTTAAACAATCTTCAAAATTAGGGATATAACAGTAAGAACCGAGAAACAAGAAGTGTCAATAATCAATGTCCAAACCCATACATTCGTTTCATGATTATTCTATGAGAACGGAAAAATGAAACAAACTGCTTATGTGCCAACACGCTTTTAATTAACTTGCATATCTCCTATTAATTCACTAATTAGGGACTGTGATAATTATGTTGAACTCGGGAGAATTAGGAACCGCAATCGCTAAAACAAGTCCGTCTTTAATGGAACCAATCCAATACGAAACACAAGCAGGTTTGTTCTCCTCATGGAAAGCTACCCCGTTGATGCCAAGAACATCCCAACTTGAAGAAACCAATTTAGGCCCGAGTTTGGAAGGGAGCATTTGAAGGTCATGTTTCTTGCAATTTCGTACTTTGGTGACCATGGTTGATTCTTTGACGAGCAGAAAGAACTCTGAAGGCATTTCAGCACCCAGTTTGGATTCAGCTTCCTCGATGGAAAGCCGCAATGCGTTCTTAAAATCAACGCTCTCGCTTTCCGTCCTGAAGATCATAGTTTGGCCAGAGTTCTTACTTGGGGTTGTGGTAATGGTGCAATCTGGAGAGAAACTCGCAGGTTTGAGATTTGGTAGATAAAATATAGGTAGCTTGACGACTTCACTTTTGGAGACTACATCTCTGTGCATTTCTGCCCATTCTGAAATGAAGTTTTGTGCGATAAAAAGGTCTGCTAAAAGAAGGCTACAGCTTATTCCGATGGAGTATCCCCCGCACTGGAAATTAGTCACCTGCAAAATACACATCACAAGGAATAATTAAGAAGTTGATGTACCCAAACTAAGCTGAACCTGTGTTAGGGTTGTAGTAATACCTCAGTATTTTGCAAGGTCTGAATATTTATATATTTATTTTTCAAAATTAAAAAAACAGTGAATCTGCATGGAATGTTCATAAAATTTATGCAAAAACATGTAGTTCACCGACCTGAACATAGAATAGGGGAGAAAATTGAGGATCTTCTTCATCAATGTTCATCCAGAGAACAAGCTCAGCTTCTAACTTCTCTCTGTCCTTCGAGTCCAGAAACTCTTGTAGCTTTATTGGAATCTTTGCCTCAATAAGCCTAGCACCACTATCATTGGAAACAATCTCTAGCTCTCTGTTACCATGTTCAACCCTCCGTAGACGTCCACTGAGTATAGGGTGCTCCACCAAAGTTCTCATTAATGACTCCTTAAACCACCCAGCAACTACCCCACCAGAATTCTCCTTCACAGCCCCATTATAGTAAAGTACTATGTTGAGACAACCCTGAAAAACGCTAGTGGAGTCGGTGTCCACGACGGAGACTTGCCGTGTCTGCCGTGGCTCGGTGACCCTGAGGGGTGGCACACTTTGAATAGCCTCAATTTGGGATTTATGTACATCATTGCAACTAAAGCCATTGATCATTGCCATATTTAGGAGCACAAGAACAACTCCAATTGATAGTTACATATTTATAGGGATTTGCTAGAATGTTTTGCTTCTTCTTTCTCAGTTGACTATAGGATAATTGACGAAAAAGAAAATGTAAGAAAGGAAAAAAATGGAAAGAAAAATTCTAACTTCATACCACATTGACAAGGACATATCCATGTTATGGTCTAGCTAGCTCCAGTTATTAACAGGGAGGTGTCGATTCAGCATTGGCTGATCAATAAAGTTTATACAGGATTGGTTTGCTGTTACACCTAACTTGCCTCGCTTGAGTTATGAGAGATAAGAAAATTGGTTACCAGAATAGGAGGACTATTAGGACTGGGCCTCATACTATTCCTTGACATTTCCTTTCTCTCCCAACCTTAACATGTCATCACACCAGTTGGTTCTTAGACTACATCTGGGGGTTTATCAAATCCAAGAAAATATTCAATCTAGGGGTCATTTATCGATTCTTTTGCCTACTTGATCACGTTCCCTTCTGCATCTTATTCTTGCTCGCCTACTATTAAAACAATCTTAATTTCCTTGCACCTTTGTCAATGAATAATCATTTATCTAAATCAATCATGGTTGCAACTATCATATCAGAACATGTTTGAGAATGTTAGATTAATCAATGGCAACGAGTTTAATGGGATTCCCATCTGCCCATCAATGAATAGTTGTACGCTCTTGATGTTTCCCTTATCAGGTACTAATTACCAAGGTTTTTGTTACTTCCTTTGCGTACTCAATTTATTGTTTAATAGTTCTTAGGTAAATATCTTCCCAGTGCAAGAAAAGGATAATATTATATATATATATACAAGCTGAATTCATAAATGGTGTGATCGGTATTATAATTTGCAAGAGAACAAGCATAATTGGGGAAAAGAAAACTTGTGAAAGAAGATTCGTACAAAGGAAATCTTCCTTCATTTTTTCAATTGAAGTGACAGTAATTTGAATACAAATTTGACAAAAATATATCTCCAATAAAGGGTAGAGATGGAACTTTTGTATTGAAATATGATACAGTGCTATTAATATCAATGATATAAATACAGGATCAAATTGTCTAATTTGACAGGATTAAATACAAACAAGACTGATTTTCGGTTCAGCTTTTACTTTTAACTGCTGAGAGTAAAAACTATCCATTTAACCATTAACTGGACTGGTTTTCTATCTTTCACTTCTCTCCTTTGGTTATTGTTGTGCCAAAATAAGTTCTAAAAATACTTAGGCTATCTTACTCGCAAGTATATGAGGCAGTTGTAGTTGATTATCTAAGGTCATCTCTTAAGGAGGTGAAATTGGTTCATTCAAATTAATCTTGAAGAAAAATAAAAACAAATGCAATCCTAAACATTTTATCCCAATTAGTTGAGTAAAGACTTTGAAGAAAATTATGCAATTAGACTAAAAAGCAGATTGGTTTTACTGGAAGCAAAAACGAATTGATTAATCGATATGAAAGCTCTTAAGAATTAACTTTACTAATTTAATCTCCAATGCATGACTAAGGTGAATTAATTAGATAATTGTCTTGCTAAAATTACCAATTGAGTTCTAAAATTAATTGAAATAAGAAACTAATCTAACATTCTAATTCAAAAAGTTTATCCTCTAAATTAATTATTAAACCCAACTAATAATTACCCACTTAAGTTAATATATTTCTAATTTATAACTTAAGCGTCTATCGTACAAATTTGTGTCTACTAGTATTTTAATTGAATGTCCTATTTTTTTTAATTTTTCATCTATGGATGATGTATTTTTGACTTTTTTTTCATAACATTGGAGTAAAGATTCTAATAGTTTATAAATATTTTTTATTTCATTGAGTTCGTTAACTTGTTGTAATTGATAATTTTAATTTAATAATTGTATTATTTCTTTTGATTGATTTTCATTATTAAGTTGTTTATCAAATAATTCTGATAATTGTTTAATACTACTCATAATGTATTCTGTAGATGAGTTTTTAACTCATAAAGTTGTTTTTCAATATCTAATAGTTTAGTAGCTAATTTTTCTGAATTTTTATCTATTCCCTTATCTTTATCTGTTTCCTTATTAGAATTTCCTAGTTCCGTAAATCTAATAGGTTTTTCTAGTTTTGTGAAATAAGATTCTAAAAGGGTAGTTTTTTATTTAGGTAATCTATTTTCACTTAAAGATAAACGAGGTATATCTTGAAAATTTTGTACTTTTATTGGATAATTAATATTTGGTAGTTCTCTTAGACTATTTCTTAAATTTATTCCTACTTTAGCTACATTAGTGAATAGTTGATCTATATAAATATGATCTTTATTTTGAATTCCATACTATGATGAGAATTAGTTAAAGTATAACTAATTTGATAAGTAATTGAGAAAGGATATTGACCAGTAGTCATTAAATTATCTCAGTCAAATTTGTAAGCGACAGTAATTGTTTCAGACACTAATTGTTTCATCTAATTTTTGGGATTGTAAAGGAATTCCTACCTTAAGGTGGGTATTGAATTTAATTTTTCCGCAAGTTAAATTTCTATTTATGATTCCTATTACTTTATCCTTTAAATCAGTCATTCTTTCGTCTATTATAGTCATTCGTATAGGAGAATCTATTCTTTCTTGAAATGTTGATTTTAATAAAATTTGGATGGTAGAAAGATGTATATGTCCAATTTTATGTTTTTTTTCTTCAAAAATATTTTGTAATTATTTATAAATTTGTACGTGGTCTATTAAACTGTTGCGAATATGTCCATTACATTGATCAATTCTAATAGGTGTTTCATTACAATTTTTCCATAATAATTTATATTTTTTCTATTAATTAAATTTCCAAAAGGATGGTGTGTAATATCTTGACCATCTTTAAGATTTAATTGTGTTTTTGCTATTTTCTTTTGTTTCTCTTGTGATAGGAGTGTATTAATATGAAATATATCGGTAGATTCTGTTAATTATAAGTTATCAATATCTAAAATATTAGTTTGTGTGTTATCAATGGATTCAAAGTCTTGAATCATTTCAGCCATGAATATCGCGAAAGTGTTCAGTAAGTTGGTTATGGTTATGAAATAAGTTTTGTTTATGTAAATTATAATAGTTAGTTGCTAGATCTATTCTGTTTTGAATAGGGGTTAAACCATAGTTATGAAGGGAAAATTGCACATAATTATAGCGGTTTTCATAATATTCTTTTTCCAATTTATATTGAAAAACTAAAGTTTCACAATGAATAATATTTGTTAACAATTGATTACAAAGGGTACAATTAGGCATTACAGAAATATATGACATAACTTAATTAAAAATATGAATTTTATAATGTTTGTGAAACTATTTATAGAGTTGTTTTACTTCTAATTGTTCCTGATTATAGACTTCTGTGTATCGTTGTAATATTTCATAAATCTTATGAAGAGTTGTTTGAGATGCATTAATTTGTTCTAACTGATAAAACTTGTTTTTGAAGGTTTTAACCAATTTTTTACTAATTGTTAGTTTCTTTTCGGTATGTACAATGACTAGATGAAGATTATGACAAGTAGTACAAATAGGCATGATAATATGAATGAAGACAATAATGAAGACAATATTAAAAAGAATAAAACAAACATAAATAATATTTTTAGGCATAAAGAATAATGATGATTTTAGGTAAAAGGATGAGAAATTAGAAACATAATTGTTCATACCTTTTGTGTTGCTCTTTGTCTTCTCTTCTTCAAAACCAATCTGTAGGCTATAATCACAGAGAATTTGGAGAGTAGGATACAAAAGATAATAAACACGAGCTATTTTATTTTTTCATAAAGCATAAGGCTCGTTTTTTCTTACATTATATAGACCGTAGAACCGCAAGGGTTCAAACCAGATAAAGTAAAAGTATATTCAAGGAATCTACTTTACTTGTGAAAAGGACCGACAATACTTTAATAATTACATATAACCGACAATTACAATAATATTGTCACTCTTCAATAATTACATCCACTGATGAGTTGTCATCTTTATCTTTTAACGTAGATGGACAGTTGTTGCACTGATGAGCTAGATAATGTTGTAGTTGCTGACAAATTGATTGTTTCCGTTCATCAGATAAAACGTAAAATATACCAAAGATAATGGAGAACTGTTCTTTAATTTGTTTAATGAGTTGTAAAGAATCAGTAGCTATAGGTGTCTTGTAGGTGGATGTCATCAAGAGATTAGGTCCTCAATAATTAAGTTTGAGTAAAGCTTCAGGAGTAAATTTTAAGCATTGTTGATAAACACCTTCAATGCAATGGAGATTGAACTGATTTATTAGATCCCAAGTGACTTCATAGTTTGGTGGATTATCTGTAGGTGGATATATTCCATTGTTGATTCCAATATGAAAATAAGCTATTCGAGATAGTTATATGTCTGAATCTTTGAAATTGTCTACCTTTTTAAAGATAGGGTAACTGTTGAAGACTTTAATAAAGATTTCTCATTCCTTGGCAAATTTATCTTTGTAATTTTTTAGTGGAATAGTAAATCTAGTGGGAAATTCGACAAGGCTATTTAAATTGGTTAAATAGATAGTATCTATTAAGCCATTTTGAAAAAAAGAGCTAAGTGGTTAGTGGATCGATGTTTTGAAAGATAATAGCCTTAGGTCCATATAGTCCTCGATTTTGAGGATGATACTGAAAGAATTTTTTATTCCTCTTTCAACATGTTTAACACTTGAAAACAATCGTAAAGGATTTTAGGAGTAATTCGCTTCATTTCATCCTTGAGGGCTTTGTTTGGTACAACATTAATTTTTGTTAGTACAATGTTAATTTTTTCCATGTTGATGGGTTTGCCCAATGTTTTCATTTTGGATCCAAAAGGTTGTTTTTCTAAGGCTTGCTTGTATTGTGGTTTGAGAGTAGGATTAAAGTCTGCCAAAGCTTTTTCTACTTCAGACCAGGTTGAGTAGCTTTTATGAATAGTTGAGGTTTTTCCAACAATATGAATAGAGGCTTTGTGCCATTCATCAAAGATGCCGACAATGGGTCCATTAAAGATGACATATAATTTAGATTATTTAAAATCTTCATGTTTTTGAGAGACAATTGGTTCGGGTTTGGTTACTGAAGAGCCAGATCAAGTTGTCATTGGAATAGGGTGTAAAGGTGTTTGAATAATTTGCTGTGGGGTAATAGGTTGGATAGTAGTGATGGTCTGTTTTTCAAGGAGCTGTATAGTTAATCTTAGCTGGTTAATCTCTTTAGTTACTGTTCCTACTTGTTGTTGAAGTTCTTATAATTCTGCTTCCTTTTTGGAGAGTGATTCCTTGAGGCTTATGATAACTGCTTCCATTCGAGTTAAAGTATCTGCAAGATTGTTAACAGAAGATTTGATATATTGTATCTGAAAATTATATTGAGTTAATTCTAATTGCCAACGAATTAATCGTCCTTGATTATAATTTGTTTTAATATTATATTTAGTGAATCCATATAGAAACTTAGAATCCGTCTGAATATAAAATTCGATAGGTAGTAAATCAAATTTCCATTCTTTTAATGTTTTAAGCCATGCTAGTGTTTCCTTCTCATGAATAGGATATTTCCTTTCAGTGGCATTAAAAGTCCCACTGATATATTTACATAAGAGATAATTCTTTGAGTTGGATGGTTTGGCCATAAGACAGCCAGCCCATGTATCCATACTTGCATCAATTTGTACTAGTAACTTATCTTTTTCATTATAATTATATAATTTGGGTAATTATTTACAAAGATTTTTAAGTAATCGTACAGTGTCAGGATCATCTTCTGTCTAGGTCTATTGAGTTTTTGTATTACATTTAAGTTGTAACCTTTTCTTTCTTTTGCTAAATTTTTAAGAAAACCTTGGTTAGAAATATAATTTAATAATCCTAAAAATTTTTGGACTTCGGTGATGTTTTTTAAAGTGTTCGGAAATTGTTGAAAATTTTCAATGATATTAGGTTGTAATTTTAAGAATCCATTATGAAATTCTATTCCTAAATATTCTATATTTTATTATGCTATTTTAAGTTTTTTTGGCTTAAAATTAATCCTTTTTGTAGATAACGCGTGAGAACCTCCTTGAATTTTTTAAAATGATCTTCTTTATCTTTATTTAATAGGACTTACCCACTTCTTTATCATCTCATCCGGAAAGGTTTCTCGTAGAGGGATATCATCTTCTTCCTTTATCAAGCGACTGAGATGGTCCACCACTACATTTTCTTTCCCTTTCTTATCTCTGATCTCCAAGTTGAATTCTTGAAGGAGGAGAATCCATCTAATCAGCCTCGGTTTTGCTTATTTCTTTATGAGCAAGTATCGTAAAGATGCATGGTTAGAATAAACAATCACTTTAACACCAAGTAAATACAATTGGAATTTTTCTAAAGCAAAAACCACAGATAACAGTTCTTTTTTAGTAGTGGAATAATTCAATTGAGCTGGGTTTAGAGTCTTTGAAGCATAGTAGATGGCATGCAAAGCTTTTCCCACTCTTTGTTCTATAACTACCCCCATTGTATAATCGCTCGCTTCACACATGATCTCGATGGGGAGGTTCCAATCTGGCAGTTGAATCACTGGTGGGGAGGTTAGAATCTCCTTAAGTTTGTTGAATGCTTTTCTACACTTTTCGTCAAACTCAAAGTAGACATCTTGTTGAAGAAGCTTGTATAGTGGTGCAGCTATCTTCGAAAAGTCCTTAATGATTCTTTGATAAAAACCTGCATGCCTAAGAAAAGAACACACTTCCCTCACAGTAGAGAGGTAAAGTAAAGAAGAAACAAGATCAACTTTGGACTTGTTCACTTCAATACCCTTAGCAGTTATAACATGGCTTAAAACTATACCTTGTTCTACCATAAAATGACATTTTTCCCAGTTTAACACAAGGTTAGTTTCTATACATCGTTCCAAGATAATGGCAAGATTCTTAAGACATTCATCAAAAGAAGATCCATGCACACTAAAATCATCCATGAATACCTCAATAATCTTTTCAACATATTCGGAAAAATGCTTACTATACATCTTTGGAAAGTGGCGGGTGCGTTACATAATCCAAATGGCATTCTTCGATAGGCAAATGTACCAAATGGGCATGTAAATATGGTCTTCTCCTGATCTTCTGGTGCAATCGGGATCTGAAGATAACTTGAAAAGCCATCTAAAAAGCAATAATAGTCATAGCCAGCCAATCTCACAAGCATTTGATCAATAAAAGGAAGGGGAAAGTGGTCTTTTCGAGTAGTAGAATTTAACTTTCTATAACCAATACATACTCGCCATCCGGTTTGCACTCAGGTGGGAACCAATTCACCTTCTTAGTTTATCACAACAGTGATTCCAAACTTCTTTAGAACCACTTGGATAGGACTTACCCACTTACTATCAGAAATCGGGTAGATAACCCCTGCATCGAGAAGCTTCAGCACCTCCTTCTTCATAACTTCCATCATTGGAGGATTCAGTCTACGCTGAGCTTGCCTTATGGATTTTGCATCCTCCTTCAACAAAATGTGGTGTATGCATATGGAAGGACTCATCCCTTGGATATCTGTAATATTCCACCTAATAGCCTTCTTATGCTCTTTTAACATTCAAACTAGCCTCTCCTCTTGAATTGAAGTCAACTCCGCTGAAATGATAACTGGGAGAGTCTATTTATCTCCCAACAAGGCATACTTTAGATGTGTGGGAAGTGACTTCAATTCCAATTCTGGTGCTTGCACTTCTGAAGGTAAGAACTTTTGGTAAGCTTTAGGTAGTTGTATAGAAGCTAAATCATACCTTTTTGAAGAGCTTTCCAATGAATCCAAGGCGGCTATCATTTCTATAAGCTCTTATCCTATCTCAACGTGAGTGTCGGCTTCTACTTCCATATCCTCAGTTAAAACAATTTCCAAATGATCCCTGCAACTTAATTCAAACATGTCCTGCACCAAAGGATCAATCACATCAACAGAAAAAACATAATGATCATTAAGAGGATGTTTTATGGCATCAAAATATTGAAATGAATCACTTCCCCATCAAATTCCATTATGAGGGTGCCCTTATAAACATTTATCTTAGTTTGAGTCGTATTAAGAAACGGTCTCCCCAATAAGATAGGTATCGAATTGCATGAGGTGTCATCATTCATATCCACAACATAAAAATCTACAGGTAACATTAACTTATTCACTTGCACCAAAACATCCTTAACTACACCATTAGGATAAGAATTAGTGCAGTTAGCTGTATGATTACACTCGTTTCTTTCAAAGGGCCCAAATTCAAAGAAGCATAAATGGAACGAGGCATCACATTAATAGAAGCACGTAAATCCAACATAGCTCTATCGATCATAGTATTATCAATTTTGCAAGGAATGGTAAATATACCTAGATTCCGACACTTTGAGGAATTTACCATACCTTGATACTTGCTTAATTGCCTCGAGTAAATGTATGTTGACATCAACCTTTCAGAAAGTTTCCAATATCGCTTTATCTTTCTCCTCCTTGTTTGGTCTTGTCAATTTGCTAGGAAAAGGTAGAGGGTTAGTTTTAATACTATTGGGACTTTTGGAATTTACCATAGTACTCGATGACTGATTATTTTCCTTTCCCAATTCCTTCTTGGTCTTTTCCTCGGTAGCAATCCTTGATGGAGTTCTTTTAGGATTCTTAATATCCTTTCTGCTCCTTAGGATTATAACATTGACATTCTTCGGGTTTACCTCAGGTTAGGATGGAAATTTTCCTCCACTTTATGATTCTAGTCGATTGAGCTTCACTGCCGTCAGACCCATTTTATTTTCCAAATTTTGTGTGCTTGCTTTTGATTCCTATCAAATTTGTTGTACACCTTACTGAAACAGTTGTTCCATATTCTGTTGGAATTGCTACATATCCTGTTGCAATTACAAATTGTTAATAGAAATATTCTTAACCAGAGCTTTTAAAGATGTACCTGAACTAGAAGAAGAAGCTCCCTGTGCTCCTTATTGCCTTCGTTGAAATCCTTGTGCTCCTGGCGGTTGATTTTTGAAGAAATTTTTCTGTCAGTTTCCTCCATAACTCAAGTTAGGGTGATCCCTCCAACCTGGGTTATACGTCTACAAGTATGGGTTGTATTAGTTCGGGAAGTTTCCTCCTGCAGCATTCACGTACTCCATACTTCCTTCTTGTAATGTCGAGCACTCATCAGTTGGATGGCTCGTGTTTGAACATATTCTGCACACTTTCACTTGTGCCTGTCCAATTGTAATCTATCTCACAAAAAGATGTTAGTTCATCTAAATGATGTTCAATGGAAGAAGTGCTTAACTCGTTTACTCGTCGAACATCGTTGCAATTGTCGAATTGTTGGGTGTTAACGGCCATCTGCTTAAGTAATATCCTAGCTTCAATGGGAGTCTTCTCGCAAAGTGCCCCACCGCTCGCTACTTCAACCAAACTCCTCTCCATCGATAACAATCCTTCATATAAATATTGGATGAGAAGTTGCTCCAGTATGTTATGGTGCAGACAACTCACACATAGCTTTTTGAACTGCTCCTAATACTCGTAAAGAGATTCTCCATTATGCTACTTGATGCCACATATCTCCTTCAGAATACTTACTGTTTTTGAAGCCTGAAAATATTTCTCTAAAAACAGTCTCTTTATATCCAACCAAGTATTTATGCTCCCCGCTAGTAAATCAAATAACCAATCTTTTGCTGCATCTTTGAGTGAGAACGGGAAGGATCTTAACATTATCTACTGATCCGTCACGCGGGAGGCTTCATACTTAAACAAACCACTTTAAGCTCCTTAAGATGCTTATTTGCATCCTCATCTGCAAGACCATAAAAATTGGGTAATAAATGAATTAATCCGGATTTTAACTCAAAGGTAACATGTTCAACAAAATTTGGAAATATAATGCATAGGGGTCTTTGGGTTAGGTCTAGCGCAGCCAATTCTCTCAAAGTTCTCAGATTTGCCAAATTGCTTCAGATTCAAGTTTTGGTTCAACTTCTGAAGATGTTCTTGCTTCTCTTCTTAACCTCCGTAGTGTTCTCCCGATCTCTGGATCAAGTTGCTCAATTTCTCTACGGGGAAATCTCGTTACTACCATACACCAATACTTACAAACCTTTAAAAGTTAACAAATAAAAAAAATATATTCTCAAAACATCAACCAAAATAAAATACAAAAATTGAACTACCACACTCTCCGGCAAGGGCATCAAAATTTGGCAGCACGTGTCAAGTGCACTGCAAAATTTACTTGACTCTGCACACTAAAATTTATAGTTATGGTGAGTCAGATCAAATCCACAGGCAATGATCAGTTAATTTTCGTAACGAAATTAATTGATGCAAGAAAATATAAAAAGGGGGGTTTTGGATTTTTAAGCAATTTAGAAATTAAAGAAAAAGTAAACTATCAAAACAATTTAAAATAAGCAATTCAAAATGAGAAAAGTGCTGAATATAAGTAAGGTCTAGTTTTAGGGTCAATCTTGGCCTAAACACGATCAAGAATATTCCATCATCCTAACGTCTTTACAACTCTCTTCGGACTATTGATCTGAGACTAATAGAACGCTCTACTAATCTTAGTTTTTCCTTAGGTCATGTTTAATCAAGATACGATAATTAATTAAACCTAACTACTGAATAACCTAGGATACGATCTCTAGATTCAATTTGGTAGCTACATTACGAATTGGAAAACAATCAATATAGGTAGTAACCTCATACGTTCGGGTTATATAACCTAGGTCATGTTGTTCCTAAGGATTAACGATCATTAGATGCTACTTACAAAAATCAAAAGTAACGAATACATATTAAAATTAATGTTTTAGCAATAGGTTCGAAATAAAACAATAGAAAAACATATTAAGATCATTCATCAGAAAACCTAATCCAATCAACATCAATAACACAACAATCTAAAAACAAATTACAGCCTTAAAGTGATAAAAATAGCTTAACTGTGACTTGGTGTCGATATTCCTGTTAAACTGATGTCGAGAAGCTAGCCTTTCATTTCCATCATCAAGCTGTAATAATCAACCTTAATAGCCTCCATTTATGTAAAACAATTGAACAAAGAATGACCACCGAAAATTCCTTTCATAAGCCTTTCTAGTTTTCTCTATAGCCACTCTTCTTTGTTCCTATTGCCACTCCTTCTTACTGTAGCTTGATGGGACAATTTAATGTTGAAGTTTTGTCACTGTTCACGTATCTCCTTCTTTTTTGATGAAAGATTTGTCTCCTCTTCTTCACGCATACAGCTCTCGAATTTTTTTTTATTCTTCATGCACTTTCTTCCTTTCTTTTTCAGCTGTCACGCTACTTGTGTTCTTATAATGTTTTAGCTTTCATCCCTTCACTTGTTTCATGCTACTATCTTCTTCTCCACTCATAAGCTTTTGGTTCTCCTCTTCTTCACACACACAGCTCTCTTCTTCATTTGTTTAGCCGCTATCTTCTTCTTTCTTCATATACACCAGTCCCATTCACGCACTGCAGCTATCTCTTTCAGCTGTCCCTTGATTTTTTTTCACTTCATCCCTCCAGATCTTTTGCACTGACATTTCCACACTCTTCCCTCCTTTATTTCATCACCAGCCCCCCTCCTTTTGTATCAGCTAGGTTTTCTTCAAAATAAGAATGATCCTGGATGCTTGTACCGTGTGACTTTTCCTTACTTGCTCCAATATTTCTCATTCTTGCTCCTGGAAGACAAAGAGTATGGAAATTGAAAAGATGAATTCAATCAGTATGCTTTCAAATCAGTTTAGTTCTTTCACTTTCAAAATGTACCTAAAATAAAAATAAACTAAAATGAGTATCCCAAGCATTTCTAAGGCATTAATCACAAAGTGTAGAAGATAAGATAGATCAATATTTAAACACATATCATTTCTCCTTCATGGATGGCTCTCCAAACTTTGTCAAAACTTCTTCCTTTTAGCATATATTTGTGTTCACTCATTTAATCTATATGTAAACATAAGATGAAGACAAATTAAGTGTTTAAACACAACAATAGGATTGAAAAGACATTGAAACACATAAGATAATATAAGATGATTCAATCCTATCAAATACCCCTACATTTGAACTATTACTTGTCCCCAAGCAATTTAAAAATAACTAAGATATTTTGTCAATTTATTTTCAAAGAAGATCAAGTATATGCAATACTTCAACTTCAACAAACTCAAGTATTGAGCTACTACATATATCATAATCTTTTCATCAATTCACATAAACAAAGTCAAAGGTAGACACCATTGATCAAAGGTAAAATAAAACTAAGATGGATTTTCCTTATAATGTTTACTCATTTCACTCAAGTGTTTAAGGTTGATGTTTCACTCAATACTCCCTCTAAGAGACTATACTACTATAGGCTTACAAATTCACCAATTCCCTACCACATAGATTACATGCCATCATAGATCAAAAAGGGTTTTTGCAAAGGGTTGCAATGGGGTTTGGGTTAATGCAAGGCAAAAAGGTTAAAGGGAACTCATAAGTATTAACAAAGTGCTAAGTAATAAGGGACAACCAAACACAAATTCTAAGATATGTATATAAGTACCACAAACTATAACTGCTCATCATTAACTAATTCTACTACATTTCCTTTAACAGCAAAAACAAAGATGTTTTTCTTTTTTTGTTCTTTTGTTCTTTCTCTTTCTCTTTTTTTTGAATAACACTAAAACAATAAGGAAATCATAGCAGCACAATTCAATAAGTCATGAGTAAAAGTGCCTCTCGAAACATCTTAGAATTGAATATAAAACAAAAGTCCCGAAATCATATATATCAAATGCTCACTCATTACTTCATTAAACTTGTGACAAGGTGAGGCTAATGAGTTTTTGGATTTCAATATAAGGTGATTAATTAAAAAAGAAACAAGGTTCAAAATAAAGAAGGCCTTAATCATTTCCATAAGTATGCATCTTGTAGTTTCAAACCGGTTCAATGCAAGTTCTAAAGGTAATCTTCCTATAGGAGCATCACACACAACAAAGAAACAAAATGACTATGAAATGTCGTCATATAGGCTCAAAACCTCGTATTTGCTTATATGAAAATCCATTAAAATTTCATAAATTACCTAATCACTCAAATATCAACTTATTGATTAAGTTTATGCAATTAACTACTTCAATCAATCCATATGATTCACCTTCCACTCAAGCTGCCTAATTCAAATTTAAGCATACAACTCAATTCTCAATCCAACTACTATAATAGAACGGCATGGTTCAAAATTCATCCCATTTCAAGTGAAAAATGCAAAAAATTTTAAACTATCCCCAATGTCCTAAAATCAATAAAAACACAAGGAGATGAGAACAAAAGGACTCCTTTGGATCAAAGAAGGATCAATGATTTGAAAGAAAAATTCACAGCTCTGGTCTTGCATTCTTAAAAACAAACATACAAAAAGAAAATAAGGAACTCAACTGAAAGCAAACTGAAACAACAAAGAACCAAAATGAAAGGATAACGTTAGGGTGTCTCCCAATAAGTGCTTAGTTAAGGTCACAAGCTTGACCTGTTAACCAATATTAACTAATGTATATTGGAGCTTCAAGCTTTATCACCACCATGTTGTGAATTTGAAATCCCTCAAAGTAAGGCTTAAGACGGCGTTCATTGACTTTAAGCTCTTTCCCCATCTTAGAACTTTTCATCTCCACTGCTTCATGGTGATATACCTGGGTAATCTCAAAAAGACCTATCCATTGGGAGTGTAACTTACCTGGAAAGAGTTTGAGGCATGAATGATATAAAAGTACTTTCTGTCCCACCACAAATGTCTTCCTAGAGATATTGTGATTATAGAATTGCTTAGTCTTCTCCTTATAAATCCAGGGATCCATGTTACACTTCTTGATTGCCAAAATAAACTTTGTGTTGTAGCTCTATTAGGTGGCATAGTTTCCCAAAAATAAGCTTAAATGGTGAAATCCCTACTGGAGTCTTGTATGCAGTCTTATATGCCCATAAGGTGTTGTTGAGGTGTAAGCTCCATTCCTTCCTGTTGGGATTAGCCGTCTTCTATAGGATGGACTTGATCTCTCGGTTAGACACCTAAGCCTGACCATTCGTCTAAGGGTGATAAGCGGTTGAGACTCGACACATCACTTGATATTTCTTCAGGAAGGTGCCTCGATCATCCAATTGCAAAAGTGAGTCCCCTTGTCATTGATGATGGATCGCGGGACTCCAAACCTAGAAAATGTTAGATTCAATAAATCTGCAAGTACTTAAGAATCGTTAGTTTGAGTGGCTTTTGCTTCCACCTATTTTGACACATAATCTAATACAAGCAAAATATATTGAAATCCAAATGAGGGGGGAAAAAAACCTATGAAGTCCAAGCCCCAAATATAAAAAGTCTCACAAATTAATATGGGGGTTTGAAGCATTTCCCCACGGGAACCTAATGTACCCGTGCACTGATGGTTGTCACAAGTCCTATAGAATTCATATGCATCTCGAAATATAAATGCTAGTAAAACCCACACTTTAGAACCTTGCGAGTTGTCCGCTTTGGGCCAAAATGAACTCTATATGCATAAGAGTGACAAAATGTCAAAATGGAAAGAAATTCACTATTAGGTACGCACCATCTGATGATTTGATCTACACAAAATTACCACAGGTAAGGATCATCTTATACATAAAACTTTGCTTGACTCCTCATCCTCTCCTTCTATGATTTGGTGAAATCTATAGGAAATTTATGAGAAACTATGAAATTCACTATATCAGTGTACCAGGGAGCTGTTGACTATACTGTATGTAACTGCTTATAGGGAAAATCATTACTTATAGGGCCTATGTCAGCACCATGTTCTACTAAGTGGATCAAATGATCTGCTACTCCGTTCTCTGAGCCTCTCTTATCCTTTATCTCCACATTGAACTCCCAAAGTAGGACTATCTAACAGATGAGCCTTAGCTTTTCTTCCTTCTTCGTCAGTAGGTACTTCAAAGCTGCATGATCAGAATAAATAGTAATCTTAGTGTTTAATAAGTAAGACCTAAAAGTTATCCAAAGAAAAAACTACTGCAAGAAGCTCTTTTTCTGTGGTGGTGTAATTTGCTTGTGTGTCATTTAAGGTCTTTGAGGCATAATAAATAGCATGAGGAATCCACCCCACTCTCTGACCCAAAAATAATCTAATGGCATGGTGGAGGTGTCACACATAAGCTTAAATGGCAGACTCTAATCAGGAGGTTGTATGATGGGTACAGTAACCAACTTCTCCTTTAGAGCATCAAATGCCTTCTCGCTGTAACAGCCCACTCCCGCTGGAACCGAACCCGATATCGATAGTGATATCTGAATCCGTGCCCCGCGAGGGTGGTGTGCCACATCACTAAACAGTTAAAGTCGGTATAATTATTTTTTTAAAACCACAAACATAAAGTACAACAATTCGGTAATCAAAACATTCCACTTTGTTTTATAACCATTTGTTACAAAACAATGAAATTAACAGAAGCTTTTAT
>JAOQMS010000005.1:14969359-14991778 GCA_027563885.1 Erythroxylum longipes
TACCTTTCAGGAAAATATAGAAAATCTTGAAGAAGAACCAAACCCACATTCAAAATAGTTTTTTGACTTACTACACTTAGCTGACCAAGAACTGTGGCCAAATTGTGAGACAATGACTCAATTATCTTCAATTGCTCAAATATTAAACATAAAGTCTGGAGGGCATATTTCTGATCGTAGTTTTGATAAAATTCTTAGATAGTATAATGAATCATTGCCTCTTGATCATACAATGGTTGATAGCTTTTACAATATGAAGAAACTTATTAGGGGTCTTAGTTTACGTGTTGAAAAGATTGATTGTTGCAAATTGGGATGTATATTGTATTAGGGAGATGATGTGGAATTACAAGAGTGCAAATTTTGTGGTCAATTTAGGTTCAAGCCTAGAAAGCATTCTATGAAACATAAATTAGTACCCTGGAAACGGATGTATTATTTTCCACTAACTCTTAGAATTTAAAACTATATGCTTCTGATGTTATTTATTGACGGTATATTTTTTAAAAAAAATTCTGGTTAATTTACTGATGGACATTTATGGTTCCGTTGGTAAAATCAATACAATTTACTAATGGAATACCACTAATCGTCGATAATCACAGACAGAATAACTAATTCTGCCACAAAATTTACCGATAGTAGAATAATCGTCGGTAAACTCGTTGACGGAATAAAGGTAACCGTTGGTAATGTTTTAACAAACTTACCAACAAAAAGGAACAAACCGTCGGTGAAGATGCCGACAAAATGATATTATCTGTCGGCATATTTACTAACGATCAACTACACAAAAAAATATCGGTATATTTACCAACAGAAAATTAAATGTCTGTCAGTAAATTTACCAATGGACTTTTTATTACTGATGGCTATTTCTACGATGCCTTTATCCATCAGTAAAGTACATCGCTAACATAACTTACCAACGGAATGTTTATGTTTTCCATCGGTAATTTTCGTCACTAAATGACATTTTTCTTGTAATGACTTTAGTCTTTAAGATGCATGAATAGGAGAATTTTGGCTTTCGATAGATTCTTATTGGCTACAACGGCATTTAGTCTCCACTCTCCAGTAGCGAAGTGGATAGAATTCTATGAGCCTCAGTATGTGCAGCATTGGACATTCTGTGGGCTAAGACTTTATGCCAATGAACAAATTTTGATTGCCAACCTTAGCTGAAGAGGAGAACCATGAGTGAAACCAAATAGTGATTACCTTAAGAGTTAGACCAGCTATGTCTTAGTAAAATATCCCTCTTCATTTTACTGGGACAATGTATTCAATTACAAACGATCAACAACTTGGGAGTTCCATAGACACAGCATATTGAATTACAAAAAATCTACAACTAGGGAGTTCTACAGAGACAATAACAAGAAATTTATCATGAGAATTAGATTGTTTTTAATTTTTGTTCGTTTAAAGATAATGATCTATACATAGGCTCTCTAGGTTTTCAGTGTCTAAAGGGAAAAAATACCCAAAAATTCATTCAGCATAATGAACCAATTGCTTAAATTAGCATTACCTTGTAAAACAAAATTGCCCCTTTAGGAAGCATAGTGAGCAAGACCGACCAAGGTAACCCGTGCAAGATAGTAACGAAGAGAAATATACTGGTGCATATTTCAAGAAAGAAACCAGAAATGACATCTTTGAAATAAATTACAACGAGTGTATCCTGTCAAATATCCCCAAAATAAACCGTCGACAAACACAATATGATTATGAAAATGTATGAATTATACATTTAATTCACCAAGTCAGTTGCTTTTTCTTGTCAAAGATTTGTAGAATCCACAAATTCTTCTGCCCAATTCATTTGATGAAACTAAAAAGTTATTACGATAAAACCAACTCTATTAGATTGCATTCCTCTATCCCCAAGTTTCATTGCAAATCTTGCTACAAGCTACTAGTAATTTCGATTCCATCAATTCTCATACCATACATGAGCTGCATGGTTAGAAAGACCATATAAAATAACCATAAATTTATGCATAAACTTTCAACGGTTCTATCTTTTATAAGCAAGTGAGAAGATGTAAGAAGATTGCACTTAGAAACTATGACTTGCAATAAAAAAAACATTAACTACTAGGATACTGATAAAGGATTCTTCACAGGCTGCATACTACTGGACCTCCCTAGGTCCCATGTGTCATCAAGTATCTTTTTGGTTTGTTTTTGTTGTTGTATCTTTCATAAGCAAGTACGAGTTATTTCCAGTCATTTATTTCTACTAAATTTTTAATTGTTATCAATATCCATCATTCTAATTATCAAAAAATAATTAATCAAAGGATGCTTGCAACTACTTTAGCTTGTGAAACATTTATAGTCTCTATCTAAAAGCTAAGGAAGTTGCTAAAAAGTTTCAATTACTAATTTTTCCAAATTTATGATAATCTTTAATTTCTTCAAAAGAAGAGCATATATATTTGGCTATAAACATGGATGCCATGATAAAGCCAGTATACTACCTTTACAATATCTTCAAATACAATCTCATAATAACCAAACTAGGTGTGCTACGATCTTCGTTCAGTAAGTGGATTCATTTTACTAATAATATTCTTCATTTTAAAGACCAAGGAGGTGTATTATGTTGGAAAATGGGGCAAATTTGTTAGGGGAGAAATTAATTAAACTTGATTCATTTACTTAATTCATGTATTTTTCTTATGTATGTATCTCTACATTCAAGAACTTATAATTTCTAAGAGTTATAATTTTAATAAGTTCATTGTATCTCATGTTTTAAGGGTAAGCCTTAGAGCAGCTGGTAAGTTAATTCTTTTTGACCTAAAATGGTCACAGGTTTGGGACTCGAAAATAGCCTCTTTATTAAATGTAAAGGGAAGGTTACATACAATTGATGTCCCTCTCCTAACCCTTTCAAAGCGATAAGCCTTGTGCATTGTTGTTGTTGTTATTATTGTTGTTTTTGTATCTGATGTATTATGAGGTATCTTGTAAACCTACAAAACCTTACATACTTGAAACTAACCAAAGGAGGTAAGAAATCAAAGTAAAGTGAATTTACAAAGAGAGTTCTAGTGTTCTCCCTTCTCTAGTTATCTCCTTATTTTCTTTCATACTGATACCATAGCAAGGTTTTTTGAAAAATGTCTAACTCAATTTTTTGATTTTCTCAAACTTGCAAAAGGGAATGATGATAATTTGTATGTTCTTATGAAGGCAATTCTTAGTTCTCAAGATGTCTGGGAGATGGTAAAGCAAGGATATAAATAACCCAAAAATGAACGACTATTGAATCAAGCCCAAAGAAACAAATTTCAAAGTAAAATGGATCAATAAGCTCTTAACATTATTCATGCGACATTAGAGGATGAAATCTGTGAGAAAGTTTCAAATGCAACAAAATCAAAACAAACTTAGGAGATTCTTCAGAATATTCACAAAGTCTCAAACTTTGGGAGGTGAGTTAAATCCTTGCAAATGAAGGAGTTAAAATCAATTCTTGATTATTTTACAAGATTATTGACAAATACCAATCAAATGAGGAGACATGATGAAGAATTAGAGGATGTTTTAGTGTTGGAGAAAATTGTTTGTATTTTTGATTCAAAAATTGATCTTGTTATTATGGATATCGAAAAATCCCAAAAATTAAAAGCCATTACCATTGATGAATTACAAGGACCTTTATAAGATTATAAAGAAAGTTTGAAGAAGAAAGAGTTTCTATTTCAAGCATTTTAGTTGAAGGTTTAACTAAAAGACAAAGAGCAAGGGCCTTTTAGAGAGCAACGTATTCCATACTAACTCTTCCAATGAACCCTTAGGGAAGTAATCCTAATGAACTCCATAAAAGATTTAGTTATAAAAATTCTAGAATAGCCTGTCAAAGACTCTTACCTCTTAAGTAATAAATACGAACCCATTTAACCTAAAGAGAACTTTTCTTTGTAATAATTCTTCATATACGCTTAGCTAACAAAGCTTTGTTCATGATCTAGAGAGATAAGACTACCAAACATTCCTCTTCTGTAAGTAAGAAGACATTTTTCCAATAAACTCTAACACAGTGTTTAGTATTTAGATTAATAGCCTACAAGAAATTTTGTATGAGTTTTTCTATATTCTTTAATAGCTTCTTAAAAAGCATGAAATGAGAAGCCCAATATTTAACCTAACTATTAAGAACTAAGGAGATTAGCTTTAACCTTCTATATAATGACAAAACATTACAATAGAGAAGTTTACCAATGCTTCTTATAAAATAACCTTACTTCTCTAACAATATGAAATATTCTGGTATGGTGTAATTTGGTGTAAGATAAGTTCTTCCAATAATTTGCTTCCTTATATGGCTTTTCTGTAAGTAGAGGTTAGGAACATTAAAATTTTAAATTTCATCAACATGTCTCTTACTTGATCCCATGCAAAGATAGTCAAGAATATCTATCCCATCTAATCTTTAACTATATCTAGTTATCATTCATGGAATAACATCCAATTATATTGTAAAGTTCAAGAAATAAGCCACTATTTTACAAAGCTCATCATTAAGGTCAATCAAGGCAAAGGTATGTCCAATGCTAAAAAAACAATGCTTACTATTTCCTTTGGTAGCTCCATCTACTACATTTGGAAAGAGATAAATGCTAGGACTTTCCAAAAGAAGGAAAGAATTAAAGAGCATGTGACAATCAAATTGATGGATTAAAGAACAATTTTTAGCAAACCAACTTCATACAGATTATAGACATAGAATGGCCTCCTCTTGGGATATATAAAGAGACATATAACTTGATAAAATAATGGAGAGCCTCACAATGACCTAGAATTAACCAAATCAAGTTTTTGTTATAGGTTATATACTATTTCTCTCCCCAAGTGGATAGACTTAATATAATAGAAAGAGAAGTAGTCATTGACTAATATCTTAGAGCATTCAAAATGAACATTTTCATTTTTAAAATATTCAAATTAAATCTTCTATGGAAGAAAAAGCAAAAAAAGTCATATCTTCATCAGTTTTGTACCACGTTCTTGATGACATAACAGGAATACTCTACTATCTGTACCCTAAATTATTTATCCCTCTTCATCTTCTCCCTCATCCCAATTGCTTAGAACTCATGCCTTATTTCCTCTCCTCTTTGGTAATAATATAGCTCTCTTTGGTGACCTTACAGTGTCTACCATCTTGTCTTGTAAAACTAATAAGCATAAAAAATTGGGGAAACACTATTGAGCAATTTTTACTTTTAATAAAACCCTCAATGTCTGCAAGTATACAGATTGTAAACTTATAGTATTAAAGGTGTCGATCCTACAAGTAATTAGTGAACTAATTGAATCCTAATTTGTCTAAGGCCTAAAAGTGTAATTAAAATGAAAATACAAATGAGTAAAAAATTAAGCAATTGAATATGGATAAATTGCAAGTGAAATTGTAAAATTAAAATAAAGAAATCAAACTTGAGTATAACCAATTGACAATTGACATTCAAACAAGGATCTCCTAGACTTTTAAAGGGTAGATTAGTCTCTCTTGAGTTGTAATCACCAAGCCTTAAATCATAAACCCTAATTAAATTGAGTTACCGAACATGTAATCTTTTGATTAACAAAACAACCCATAAGCTAATTAGTTCTTAAGCATTCCAATAAACAACTGAGTCCTCAAATGAGATTTCTCTCCATATAATTACCAATTTGATTATTTGCATGGTCTATTATATTGTTTAACTCTAACTAACCAACCTAATCATTTTACATTCAATTCACTCTCTCAATTTATTACCGAAGCATGCAATTACAACAAATAATCACAACACAGAACATCATTAATAATAAAACCAATAAAATTAACATTAAATCAAGTATGAATCCCTAAAAGAAGCTAGAACATCCTTAACCCAAGATTCATCATCATCAATACCATCTCATACATCAAATGAATGAAATAAAAGATGAAAGAAAAAAGAAAAGAAAACTTGGAGGATTGGAGGTTGAAGCAGCTGAAGCTCTACCCAAACACATCTCACCTTACCCTTACCGACATTACAACCTTGAAAAGTCCTTTGATTCATGATTTTGCATGTGACCTTTAGTGGTGGAGAAATGAAATGATTTGCAAAGTTATGGAATGTCATGATCTTGAATGGTGTTGAGTGTAACTATGAACATATCTTATTTAAACACATTTTATCCAATTCTACTAATATGTGCTTAATTGATTATGAATTTATTTCATAACACTTAATGATTATTGCTATGAAAATGCTTAACATACTCACTTTGATTCATATGTGGTTTTAGGCACAGTTTGGAAGCGAAAGAGCTAAAGTGAGTCGAAAGCACTATATTTGAGCCTTTTTTCGAAGAATCACACTCACTTATCTTCATGGATAAAGAGAAGAAGATTAGAGCGAGATGAACACAAGAAAATTGAAGAACATGAAGAGTGAAGAGTGAAAGAGCATGCTCACGGCCATGCATGAAGTTAGATGGGCATAAGACTTCTGACACCTACTCAACACCTCTAACGGTTGTGAGAGGTCTCCCATAGTCAAAATTGACGTTAGCTCATCATAATGCTATACAAAATAAACTAAACATACTACTATAGCATTCGTAAGTCTTGGTCGATCCCACAGAGAGTGTTCAGTTGGCTTTTGAAATGAAATTAATCAATGCTTAGGTTTTTTTTAGGGGTTGGTTTAAAATAAGAAAATAAAATAAAGCTAACTAATAAAAGGAAATTAAAGACAGTATGCAAAAATGATGAAAGTGGTGAATTTTTTAGGAGTCCGATTCTTCGGTTTAAATATCGACCTATACCCTAACTAAACATATTTCATTGAATTGTTTCTCTTTTACCTCTCCTTGAAATATTAATCGTAGGTTAATGATAAGCCCTATTAACCTGAGTTTTTCTTTAGGTCGTATTTAATTAAGATACGATCGTTAATTAAACCTAACTACTGAATAACCTAGGATACAACCTCTATATTCAGTTGGGTAGCGCATCACGAATTACGAAAACTTATTAATCTAAGCAACAACCATATACGCTTAGGTCATTCAATCTAGGTTATGTTATCCCTAATAATTAAGAACCATTAGTCACTACAAATGAATTGCGAATATAACAATTACGAATTATATTCAAATTCTAGCTATGGGTTCATACACAAACAATCGAACTATACGATAATACGATCATTCATAAACAAAACCTCCAATTCTTTTTCAACCTTTCCCTTTATTGATTCCATCAGTATAGGTTGTGCTTTCGGTTGCTCGATCAGGTCTTTATTCAGCTCAGATTCCTTCGATTCCCTCATGGCTTTGATCGAGAATGGAATTGGGGGTTGATAATCTTTTATCTAAGGCTAATTATACCTTGCCAACGAAGAGTCTTCCTTATCCTCTTGCACCTTTGCCATCCCTTTATTCCGGAATGGTTTTGGATTTCGTTGCTCCAGAATGGGGAAGAGAATCTTATGTTGATGCATCTGGGTTGTTTGTCATTCTGTATCACTTTGAAAAACATTCTTATCAACCTTACTATTGTCCTTCCCTTCATTATCTTTAGCTTGGTGCGATTCCTCCCCCATTACTTGTGTAACGGCCATGATTCGTTCTTTCGGATTGGACTTGATGTTACTTTGAAGGGTTGGTGCATTTTGGGTCACTATTGCTTCTGCCAATTGACTTACTTAGACCTTCAAGTTATGTATCGAGGAGGCGTGATGATTTGTAACTTGCTCGAACTTGCCTTCGAGCCTCTTATGTGCATCCTCCATACCTCCAATTTTATCTAAAATTTTGTCCAGTTTGGATTCCATCGAACTTAGTTTGTCTTGCTGGAAACTTGGTGGCGCTTGAGGTTTGAATTTTCCTCTAGCTTTGTTTAACCAAGAGAAGTTTGAGTGATTTTTCCACTCAAGTTTGTATGTGTTAGAGTAGGGATTGTTTTCCCTTCCTCAATCATATTGGGTTCCCATATAGTTTACTTACTCTGATCCCTTATCATTCATCAAGAGCTCACACTTCAGCTGAACAGCTTTTACTGTATCTGAGAATGAAGCCTTCATTTTGTTTAGTTGTCGAGTTAAATTATCAATTTTAACTTACATTTTTGTCATTTGATCGACGGTTACAACTCCTTTTTGTCCACAGAGATTTGTGGGTTATGTACTCCACTCGTTCGACCATTAACAGCTATTACTCACCATTTATTCTAACAGCTCTTCTGCTTCATCTTCCATCTTCCTCATAAGTGATACTCCTAAAGCCGCATCAATTGTGCCTCTCGTGTGTGGGGTTACTCTGTTCCATAATGTTTGCAAAGAAATTCTTTAGGTAGGTTATGGTGTGGACATTTTCTTTGCAAGTCTTTGTATCGTTTCCACGCTTCATAAATTGATTCCCCTCCACTTTGCTGAAAGTTTGTGATCTCTTTAATAATCTTTATAGTCTTAGTAAGGGGAAAGTACTTATCTAAAAAGGCACAAACTAATTGGTCCCAAGTGGTGACATTATTCAGGTTGAAGGAATGGTACCAAGCTTTTGCTCTAACCTTATGGTAAAAAGGAAGAGTCTAATTCTTACAACGTCCTCTGACATTTGATGATAATGCAAGGTATCATAGATTTCAAGGAAATTAACAATATGTGCGTTCAAGTCTTCATTCGTTAATCTATAAAATTACACATTTTTTTGAAGCATATTTAGGAGGACTGGTTTGATTTCAAAGGAAGCTGCTTCCACGGGTGGCCTAGCTACACCTTGATTAGCTGCATTGAAACCCGATCGCAAGAAGTTTATAAGGGTTCTCGGTTGATGCTCTTAGTTCGCTCCCTAATCTAACTCTTGCTGAAACTCCTCGGCCACTTTTGGTTTTGCTCTTTCTTCTTCTTCTTCACGCCGAGCTCTTCCAATTGAACATTCTAGACGATGATGTCAAGATCTACAGTTTCAACTATATGAATCGAACTCCTTGTAACTCTTGTGTTCATACAAGAGCATGGACACACACAAAAAGAATAGGAAGAACATAAAAACTTAAAACTAACTAAAATGCCTTAGACTAAGAGAACTAAACTAATCTTCACCCTCTCCGGCAACGGCGCGAAAAACTTGATCGTGTCGTTTGAACTTTAAATTTTATAAGCCCTCAAATACCACAAGCACACGAGTCGTGACTGTATTATAAAATGTGTCAATCCCACGAAGAGGGGTACTAATCTAATTCCATGTTATATAAGGCTAAAAAATTATGAAACTAAAATTAAACAATGCAACAACAGTAAATATGAGAATTGAGTTTAACCAAATAAATCAGAAATTAAACATAAAGGAATTATTAATTGAGCAATAAGCATGCATAAAGGAACTCAACCAAAAAGTTATCAAGTTATGAGAAAGGGGATTTTAACTATCATTAATGTTAACCTAGCTGATTATGTGTTAATGGGATGTCAATTCTAGATGATCATAGGGTTGATTACTCTCTCTCGAGTTATAACCATTAAATCCTAAATTATAAACCCTAATTGGATTATGAAAATTGCACTCTCTTAACTCACAAATTATTTAAAACCTTAATTAGATTTGAAGTACTCTAATAAACTATTGGAATAACACACGAGATCTCTCTCTGCACAATTACCAATATGATTTTTCATGGTTTTTATTAAATCGGCTAACTCTCATTAATTCGATTTAATCATTTTTCATTCAGTTCACCCTCTCAGTTTATTACCAAATTATGCAAGAACACAATCAAATCACGGCATTCATCTAATAAACATAATCAACTAGATTATCATTAAATCAAAATAAAATCGCAACAGAGAATTTAGAACATCATCAATATTTCAAATCCTATCATCACACTATCCATCTCAATTCTATAAATAAATAAAATTGAAACGAAAAGGAAATACAATTTGGAATAGACGATGGGAGGTAGCGATATTAGAAAACCTCCTAATTTGGGAATTACATCGGGTAAGCTTCGTCTTCCTCTTCTTTCTTCTTTTTTCTCTCTTTCTGTATTCTCCCTTTAGGGTTAGCAAAAGTGGCTGCATGAAAAAGCTCTCTTTTCTCTGACTCTTTATGTTCTTTTTATATTCTTTTATGTTTTGGGTAATCTTAGGGTTCCAGGGTCCAAAAGGTCTAAAAAACTATCTCGAAACATGAAGTTCGTGAGCATCTATGCCTCTGCCCGATGCAGGCCACGATCGTGGCTCACGTCTGAGCCTTCTGTCACCATCGTAGCATGCAGGCCACGATCGTGGGCCATTCCCTAAACTTCTGTAATGATCATGACATGCAGGCCATGATCGTGGGCCAAACCTGGAGCTTCTATCATGATCATGGCCTACCTGCCACGATTATGGGCCTGTGTTATGGCTCAGATTCCCTTTAAAACTCCTACGCTATTTGATATTGACCCTGAAACACTAGTAAACACATTAAGGTACCTCAAAAACATAATATTTAAGCTCAAAGACTTGTTCTAACCCATAAAACACTTAAAACATAAATAATTAACAAACTAACACAATTCTAACATAAACACATACTTAATGATTAAATTAACGACTAAGCACATATCAAACTATGCCCTAAAACATAATGCAATTTACATTTACCACAGGCCACGATCGTGGGCCAATCTTGGTGCTTCTGTCATGATCATGGCCTGCCTTCCACGATCGTGGGCCTCTGTTATAGCTCGGGTTCCCTCCAAAACTCCTTTGTTCTTTGATATTGACCTTAAAACATTAGCAAACACATCAAGGTATCTCAAAAACATTATATTTAAGCTCAAAAGCTTGTACTAACCCATAAAACACTTAAAACACAAATAATTAAGAAACTAATTCAATTCTAACTTAAACACATACCAAATGATCGAATTAATGGCTAAACACATATCAAACTATGCCCTAAAATACGATGCAATTTACACTTATCATATACAAAAGGATTTATCAATCTCAATCATATGAAATCAAATCATGCACTAATATCTTGGATATATTAGAATAAGGAAAGAACACATAATTAAATCACAATAATCAATCAAGATATTTACGTTAGATAAAAGATTGAAACATAATGTAATCATACATAGACGCTAATCGCGTTTAATTACTAATCATATAAAATGAAATAAAAATAAATACGAAGAAAAACTAATAGAAAGCAAAGGAATGATAATTCTAAATCTCCCTTTTTCTCCTGTTGAATCTTTTTGCAAGTTTGAGGTTTGACGTTGTAATCTAATGGATCTTTTGATGTATTCTTAGTGTTTTTCACGAACCGTGATCAAAACTATCACCTATTTTGGTGTCATACGTCAAAAGGATTTATCAATCTCTAATTAATCTATCAACAACTAGTCCAGGTGTGATGTCCATGCTCTTGGCACGTCCGAGCTAACCTCATCCAGTGCAATCCCTCTTATTTGGGATGGTGGTGATTGTGGCTGCAGTGGCTACTTCCTATATCCTCCTAATGCTACTAGTTTGTCAGGGTACCCAATAAGTCTATATATGTCACCTATGTTTCCCCGATGTATGCAGACTGTGCATATATTCTGCATCACTACGAGGTTTAACGCTATCATGGTACCTATCTGCTACATCAATGGTAATCAATCAAATATCCTCATCCATCGTACAGGTATGGTCATACATGGCCTGACAAAAATTATACCAACCTTTCTTTTCTTTTCTTTAAAACTTGATGAACTATACAAGTGCATACCCAGGTGGATTGGCATCCTCTCACTTATACTCCACAAGTAAAACATATCTAGATTTTTTGCGACTCCCCAACTATCACCTTGACCTCTCAACGTGTGATTCAAAATACCATGAATGTATCTAAGCATAGGATGTCGCAGTGTGGATGAATTGGATTTGCTTGGATTGTAGTCTTCGTATTTGCTAATCGTATTGTAGTCTTCGTATTTGCTAATCGTATGCTAGAAGTGTCAAGGAGATAATCCATATGAAAAGTCTGTCTATAGTGTGATGTACTCTGACGTTTCCATAAACTGTTGGTCATAAAGACCTATTGTGATGAAAATTTTGAATAGCTTATCTGGAACATATATTCCATCATTCAAAACTGGATCGTGTTAGGTCAATCCCCATCATAGCCGCCTCTCTCCATGAAGAACATGGAGAGTTAGTCTCCAGTTCATATTTAGTCGACCAATCTTTCCTAATTCACATTTTTGTTGAAAGATATGTGTCCATGAAATAGGGATTAAGTGGAACAGAATTCACTGGGTGGTAGAGTCTTGGAAACACCTCTTTCTTTCATATTTTAGATATGGAACAATATGTTACTACAAAAACATAAAAGAATTGAAATCTTAACCGAGGAGTCCCTTAGATATGATGCAAAATTGATCTTGTTTTATCCTTGATCAAAGATTTATGTATGAAAAATATGAATAGGAGTTCTTAAAAAGAAACAGTTTGAACAGGTTCAATTGTCCGAAATGAATTTTTAGATCTGTGGATTTATCAATATCAAGTTTCTAAAAAGAAAAAAAGTGTTGGCAATTCTTTTATTAATGACTACAAGATAAGGTGTATACAAAGAAGGCCTATTTTTCATATTAGCGTTACTTGCTTCCTTCGCCCTCATCGTGCATTAAAAAAAAAACTCATTGTTGCCTTTTCATCACTATTAACCAAATAAAGCACCCTTACTGAAGACTCACAAACCCGAATAACAAATTGGAATTGGGACCAAAATTCAGTATCTTCTGGTATAATTATGGAAACTCCAATCTAACATTAGACCTAGCATATTGAGATGCAATCCAATTATCACTTGTAAACATCTGTCTCAACTATTTCTTCATCATAACAAAAACTAAAGTGACAAATCTTATCACAGTAGGACAACAAAAATTCCTACCATTGGTAAAATCCTTTCTCGTTAAATTCAACACCTATGCACGATTATAGATGAACTTGGTCACCTTTTTGGCTTTCTGCACAATCTCATCAATAATAGGAAAATACCTAGCATCCCTTATATTCTCCAGTATTAAATCAATGTAATGTGCATCATAAGGAGTCCAAAAAAGGAATTATACTTATTTTTGTTACCTTCTTCCTACCACTTTACAAGTGGAATCATTGTCAGTAATGAACTAAATAATATTTTTTGGATCTACTTCATTCACAACTTCATCAAATATCTCAAATAAAGCATCGATATTCCTACCAAGGCCATATGCATCAATAGACTTCAAAAACATCGAGTCATTTACAGAATAAATCAAAAAATTAATAATTGGCTCATGTCTCTTATTTGTCCAACTATCGCACATGATTGAATACCCATAAGTAGCCCAATCCATTCTTCTTTCTCCCAAATAATTTTTAGTTTCAGAAATTATACAACTCAAAAGTTTACCTCTGTAGTCATCAATAGAAGGGGCTTTATATCCCATACCGTACGAAGCTATAGCATCCACCATAGGTTTATAATAATAAGATTAGGAAGCATTAAATGTTACACCTGTATCATACCATCATCTAGCCACTGTCATATCTACTTTGTGAGAAGCATCTCTTGATTGCATGACACTACGAATTAAAGGCTGGGCTCTAGAAGTTGTTCGTGGTGCAAAAAAATTAGTCTTCTGTCTTCTTTTTTTTCCTAATATCATATCTAGATGCAACATTCACTTCTTTCTAGGAAGAAACACTACAACTACCACTACCACCTTTAACATTTCTACTATCATCATAAATACTAGCAAACAAACTTTCACTATCAATTTCATAATTCAATCTCTCCCTTCTATCTTTCTCGTGTTGATATTCTTCAAACAAAGTTTTCATTTGTCACTTCACATCATGGCTTACTTTTTTATAGGGTTCTACATCTTCTTTAACCCTAGCTAAATATTTCTTTAATCAGGTAATTTCTCCACCTTTTAAATGCTTGTTACAAAACAAGCAAATGGTATAATTTTTCATACTAGGGACTGATGTAGCATGAGCCCAAGCTGGCTCATCGTATCTTCTTGAAGCGGTTAAATGTTCAAGAGTATTTGAACTTTGTTCAGGAGTATTTGAACTTACTTCCATTATCTGTAAAAATAAATGAAGACATATATCAAAACAAAGAACATACGCTTGTCCATCTTATATAACATAACTCATTTTGTATGATTACATCATATACAATTCAATTTCATCCAAAACATTTCAATTTAATCCAACACAATTCATTAATGAGTCAAAAAACAAAATTTCAAATATTTAACATACAATATTACATAATACACAAGTCTATCTTATATAATATAAGCCATTTTGTATGATTATATCATACACAATTCAATTTTATCCAACACAATTCAATTTTATCTAACATAATTCATCAATAAGTCAAAAACCAACAATTCAAGTATTCAACATACACAATTACATAATAAGAATGTCCATCTTATGTAATATAACTCATTTTGTATGATTACATCATACACAATTCAATTTCATCCGACATAATTCAATTTTATCCAACACAATTCATCAACAAGTCAAAAACCAACAATTTAAGTATTCAAACAATTTAAGTATTCAACATACATAATTACACAATACGTACGATATAACTCATTTTATATGATTATATCATACATAATTCAATTTCATCCAATATAATTCACCAATAAGTCAAAAACTAACAACTCAAGTATTCAACATATTGACCATTAAAATTCAAAACATGAAAAAGTTGGCTATACAAAATTTTTAGAGTCCTATATAAAGAGAGACAATTTTTTCAGTTTAGAGTCAATAAATTTGAAATTTCTTCATTGACTAATAAAGACATAGAGAAGTGTCCGCTAAAGGTTTGCCATGTAGCAATACAATTTTTTTTCCTTTGATTCTTAGCTTATGTAAAAAAGCTTTTAAAGGATCAAAATAGCACTCTTAATTGTTCAAAAGTTAAATAATTGATTTATACTAAATCAAAATATGCAATCTATGAATTAATCAAAATTTTAATCAATACGTACACCTGAAAAAAAAAACCCATACTTTGTTGTGTTTGTAATTAGGAGATTGAAACAAGAAATCATTTGTTCTTTAAATGCTCTTAATGCTTATGCATTAGATATAAAAAAATCTGAAATTTATACAAGTTATCTATTTCATTAACTAATTAGGATAACTTAGTTTATTTAGTTTTTATGAATAAAACTGAAAATTATTCTATTTTATTAATAAAATTCAACATTAAATATCAATATCACAATATATTATCTGATAAACTAATACCCAAATACCCAATACTAATTTAAGAATAAAAATGTTGTATCTATAATAAATTATTATATCAATTAATTATTTATTTTAAACAAAAGACTCGATTCACAACAATTCCAATGATCCAATTCCAATCCAATCTAACCATATAAACAAAGCACTATGTGCATTTCATTCAATTTCAAAGTTCCAATCCAATCATTCACAACAATTCAATTACAAGTTTTAACCATTCACGAAAAGAAACTTGTTAAAAAAAATCCAAAATTAACTATACCAGAAAGTATTTTATCAATATTTCAAATATCGATCAATATCGACTATACCAGGTGAAACCTCTAGTATCGACTGATACCAAAAGGCCTATTATTGTTCTATTTTGATCAATATGGTGCCTTCTACTCAGTACTAGCCAGTACAGACCAGTATCCGTATCCCTACTATGAATTTAAAGGAATGCTTGAAAAGAAAACGGATAACCAAAGTCGATTGCCACTTGGCATCTTCATGACAAACTTAAAAAGGTGGAGACTTGACCAGCTTCGGAAAGTGCAAAGCTGCTAAAGAGCAACCCAAATCTTCTGTGCCACCAATCTTATGCCACCGTTTCATATAAATGGATAGTTAGGATGGAGTGACACAGAATTGGCGGCACAAAGGATCAAGTCCCACTAAAAAGCTGTCACTTAAAATTTGTTTCTAGGAACGAGCAGTGATGGGTTCAGCAGTAAAATTCTGGTGAGAAGCAGAAATGGCAGTACGGACAGAAGAAATCGAGGGATCAAAGAGGGGGAAGGAACAGACAAGTAAGAGAGATAAATGGAGGAAAATCAGTCGTGTCACTTACTACTGGAAAGAAGCAATATGGGATATGGTACCATAAAAAGCAAGGAAAGGAACTAGAAATAGATAAATTGAAATACCGTCAATTGGCGCTAAAGACAGCAAAGTAATTGGCGGGAAAGTAATCAGATCAAGCTAGACAGTGAATGTGGAGGAAACAAATGAAAGTTTGACCATTTACACACTGTACATCTCACTTTGTCTTTCTATACCCTTTTTGATCCAGACAAATTGTTCACTCTAGATCGCGCTCTCCGATTTGAGGATAAAGCACCATTTAGATAGGTATCGTTTCTTCTCTGATTTGGTTGTCGTAGTTGATATTGAGGTGGGTTGTTTTACTTGAGTGAAACTTTGGTGGGTATTGTAAAGGGAAGCATGGGAATTGTTAGGTTTTCATCTTCGTGTTTTTCCATCCAAAACAGGATAAATATAAAACCAAACCTGTTATAACTGCGTCTAGTACTGGATGACCATTGCAGAAAATGAGCCAGATTACTTATAGAACAATGTATCTTCATAGTAAATCCTTTTCCTTGGAAACCTTTTCATAGGGTTGTAATTCTACCAGTAATCACCACAAGAGCAAAGCCCATCTTTGAAATGATGGAATCTAGAAGTATCCCTTACGATGATTTCTCTTCTCTCAATTGCTGATATAAACTTAGTAGCACTATGACAATCCCCACACACTCTCAAGTTCTTGAAAACTCGTATTGGAGATCCTAATGGCAAGTTCAAAAGACCATAAGCAATTGCTAACTTTTCACTATGCCGCAGCAAAAGCTGCTCTTTCTGTTCATCATCGACATTGTGCAACGCAAATTCAAGGTCCGGCACATATCCCTCGCGCTTCATTTTCAACTCCAAATCACTCAATTTCTTGTGTATTGATACCAATTCTGGATGAATCCTATCACCCGATCTGAACTCGTGGACCGCATTCTTAATCTCAATCCAACTGTACCCAGGTGTCTTCAATATCTTTCTATTCTTCATTTGTTGTCGAATCTTAATGACTTGATCCCAACTCTGCATTGTTGCATAAACGTTAGCAAGTTGAACGTAAGCAGTTGCACTTTTTCGATCAAGATCAAGCAAGTTCTTTGCAGCAAACTCAGCAATCTCTATATTTTTGTGTCTCCTACAAGCACCCAGAAGAGTGCCGAAGACAGCCGCATGTGGTTTGAATGGCATTTTCTTGATTAAATCAACGGCCTCAACTAGCTTACCAGCTCGTCCAAGAAGGTCAATCATACATGCATAATGATTAGGCTTCAATTCAACTCCAAAATCTCTCTCCATGGAGTAAAAGTATTGAATTCCGAAATCTACCAGTCCTGTATGGTTACATGCAGATAATACCGCAACAAAGGTTATCCAGTCCAGCTTCATTCCTTCCTCTTTCATCTTATCAAACAAGCTTAGAGCTTTCTTGCCCTCTCCATGTTGCGCATAGCCTGAAATCATCGTATTCCATGTAACGACATCCTTCCTTGGAGTCTCTAGAAACAATCTCCAAGCATCCTCCAAATTTCCACACTTGCAGTACATGCTAACTAATGAAGTGGCAGCGGTTGTGTCCATTGATAACGTAGACTTACAAACTAGCTGATGAACTAGCCTCCCTAACTGCAGAGCAGACAATTCGCTACACGCCAGTAACACACTGCTCAAGCTCGACGAGTTCGGCCTAATGCCAAACTGCAGCATTGCTTTAAAAAGCTTTACTCCATCTTCAGCCCTACAAGCGTCGATGTATCCGGAAATCATAGCATTCCAAGTGATCAAATTTTTCATGGGCATCTCTTGAAACAATCTCTCTGCAAATTCGATCTTCTTAAGCTTCATATACCCAGTTATCATCGAGGTCCAAGCAACCACGCTCTTTATTGGCGCTTTTCCAAAAAGTTGTACAGCTGAATTCATATCCCCACAATTCACATACCCTGAGATCATAGCATTCCAGGTAACAACATTCTTCCTTGGCATTGTAAAGAACAACTCGCACGCTTTGTCCATTTGTCCATTTTCGGCAAACGCAGTTATCATTGTATTCCACGAAGCTGTATCTTTTCTGGGTATTTGGTCAAAGAATGCTCGAGCCTTTGACATGTTAAAGTTGTGAACGTAACAGGCCAACATGGTGTTGTACGAAACAGTATCTGGTTCGGGAATTTTATCAAACAGTCCTTGAGCTTCTCTCATGTAGCCGGGCCTCTTTGCATAGCCAGCCAAGATAGAATTCCAAGTGACTATCGTTTTAACATCCATTTTATCGAAAATGAAATGGGCAGATTCGAGATCCCCGGATCTGATATAGCTTGTTATTAACTTGTTTGATGGAAGAACATCACTGGAATTATGAAGAACCAGGTGGGATTTAGGTGGTTGTTTGTTCGGAGGGACTTGCGAGTGAAGGGAACATGCTTTCTGTTTGTTTCCCTGGAAAGCTTTGAGAGTAAGGTGAGCAAGTGAGCGACGTATTTTCTGGAAAGAAAATGGCATGTCTAAGTCTAGCAGCAATTGGTAGAGAGAAGGTTATAACATTCTTCGCGAAATTACTTGTGTAAAAGATGTACTCTTCACATTAAAATTTTTCGTGCTTTAAAACCTCTTCATGATTTTCTCACACCTTTTTATTACTTTTAACCGCTAAAAATATTGACCGAGGGAACAAGTTGTAAATTTCTTCATATAAAAGTGATCTACAGTTAGAAAAATTATGCTAAATGTTGAATAGATTGATTTATCAATTGTATTATATATTCATATATTATTTGTGATATTATATTAAATAAGATGAAGAATTTCAAATTTCTTATTTATAATTATAATTCATTTTTGTAAATAATTTGACTGTTTTTACAATTAATTAATGATATTATAAAAATTCTTATTATTCTATTAATTTATCATTATTTACGTAAAAAATATATATTGAACATGTAATGATAATTTGTAATTAATAATATATTAATCAGTTTAAAATGATAATAATAAATTAAGTCTATCATAAAATTTTTATTCATAATTACGTACTATTATTTTTATCAAAATTTTAAATAAATATTTATTATTTATCATATTTAATAATAAGTAACAATGCATTTAGAAACCAAAAAAAAAAAGTAAATAAAGAATTGATTAAGCTAAATAGGACAACACGATGCGAAAGCCGGGTCATCTACAAGTTGAGGATAAAAAATGTAAATAGTAGGACTGGCAAGTCATTAGACAGCACTGCAGCAAGTAATACCGTATTATATGATAACGGACTACATTTTTCTGCACAATTATATTTATTATATAATAAATAAAATTGTAAAAAGTCTTACTAGTTTATTGATTAATTATAATATCATTGCTTAATATTAAAATTTTGCTAATTATTAATTTTAATTTATCATATTTTATTATGCTTAAAAAGATATTTTTAATTTTGATTACATATTTTATTAAAATTTATTTATTAATTTAGTAACAGTAATAAGTAAGATGATCAAATTTTATATTTTATTTTTAATCCATATATTTCAAATATATATAGTTGATCTATGGATTATTACTATTAATTAGTTCAACATTTTTGTTATACATGATACGAAAGTTGGTTGATTTTTCTTGTCATATTGGTCTACTAGATTTATTACCAATATTAAATAATTTTTTATGTTTTATCAATCTATTAAATTAAATTTTAATGTTAATTAAATTTTCTTGCCATATTGACCACCCTTATTTTTTGGATAATTTTCAACTAACCCCACTTGTCCATCTTATCGTTTTCAAATGGATGAGACTTGGATACATACCAACCTTGGAAGATGATGTCTTTTACCTTAATAAAAATAAATTATTATTGTTTTAATGCTGCAAATCTATTATTTTTCAAGGCATTTTGAAATCTTTTAAATTTGGATGTTTGCTATATATTCAACTTAAGAATGTACTTTTTAATATAAATAATGATAAGTAAATATAATAAATCAATATGTTAGACAAATAAAATTGAATGATTCACGGTTTTGTTTGGTTGATTTCTGGTTTGGCTTAATCAATTAAGAGAAATTTATGTTGAGTTTTTTAATGAATAAAATGCACGGCTTGATGTGAATATGTGATGATGTTGATGAATTGAAATGATTCAATTGAAAGTTTGCAAGTTGAAACAACTTAAATTAAAATTTTAAACTGAGAATATTAAAGTTGCAAACTTGCAAAGACTTAAATAATGAATTGACACATTCTTAAAATTTGTGAAGTGGTATTTCATTTTTTGCATTTGAGTATTGGCTTTAGATAAATAATTAATTGAGTATAAAATTATGCTACTGTAAATCAATAATAATTTGGTTGTAGTTAATGATAGTATTTAGGTATTAGCTTTGGGTAAATAATTAATTGATTATAAAATATGTTAAATTATTTGATAATATATAAGTGTGGACTATCATAAATATTTATAATAGATAATGTGTGAAAGTAGTGATATAAATGTGTCCAAAAGGAACTTTTTTTCAAATTGTGAACATATTGTAGGCTCCAACCACTTATACTTAGACTTATTAATATCAATTAAAAATCGTAAAAGCAACTTATATAAGAACCAAATATAGAATGGTGTATATAATATTATGGATTGTTAGAAATGAAAAGAAGATTCAAAGCTTTAAATAAGAAAAACATTTCCAAAGAAGTTATATCCTTCAACTTGATCCTCATGTTATGAATATATCCTTCAACTTGTTCATCATATTATAAATAGATGTATATGAACAATTATATAAGATAAGTCATTCATTATTTGGCGATTATGTAAATCATACCTTTCAACTTGATCCTCATGTTTGAAACTTTGAATTGAAATTGTTCGAAATTATTGAAAATGAAAATTGTTTGTGTATGTTTTGTAGTTATTGGAAATAGAAATTGTTTATGTATGTTTTATGATTGTTGGAAATGATAATTGTTTATGTATGTTTTGTGTAATTATATATGTAGAATAATTGAATTGTTAGTTTTTGACTTATATTCGATGAAATTGAATTGTTTACAATGTAATTATACAAAATGAGTTATAATATATAAGATAGACCTGGATATTGTGTAATGAAATTATGTGTTATTTATTTTGATATATGTATATTTTGTGATTGTTGGAAATGGAAATTGTTTTATGAATGTTTTGTGATTATTGAAAATAGAAATTGTTGAAAATAGAAATTGTTTATATACGTTTTGTGATTGTTAGAAATGAAAATTGTTTTATGAATTTTTTGTGATTATTGGAAATGAAAATTGTTTATGTATGTTTTGTGATTGTTGGAAATGGAAATTTTTTATGAATGTTTTCTAATTATTGGAAATGGAAATTGTTGAAAATTGTTGGAAATGGAAATTGTTTATGTATGTTTTATGATTGTTGGAAATAGAAATTATTTTATGAATGTTTTGTGATTATTGGAAATGGAAATTATTTAAAATTGTTGGAAAAAGACATTTTTTATATATGTTTTGTGATTGTTGGAAATGGAAATTATTTTATGAATGTTTTGTGATTATTAGAAATGGAAATTGTTGAAATTTGTTGGAAATAGAAATTGTTTTATGCATGTTTTCTGATTATTGGAAATGAAAATTGTTCAAAATTGTTAGAAATAGAAATTGTTTATATATGTTTTGTGATTGTTGGAAATGTAAATTGTTTATGTATGTTTTGTGTAATTATATATGTTGAATAATTGGATTATTAGTTTTTGACTTATAGTGAATTGTGTTCGATGAAATTAAGTTGTGTATGATGTAATCATACAAAATGACTTATATTAAATAAGATGGACATGCATATTGTATCATGAAATTATGTGTTATTTATCTTGATATATGCATTCATTTATTTTTGCAAATAAATAGAAGAAAGTTCAAGTATTCCTGATCTACCCATTTCAGGAAGATACAATAATCCAGCTTGGGCTCATGCTACGTTGGTTCCCGGTATGAGGAACCATACTATTTACTTGTTTTGTAACAAGCATTTGAAAGGTGGAGGAATCACCTGATTAAAGAAAAATTTAACTAGAGTTAAAAGAGATGTGGAACTCTTTAAAAAAATAAGTCATGATGTGAAATGGCAAATGAAAATATTGCTTGAAGAATATCAACATGAGAGAGATAGAAGGGAAAGGTTAAATTTTGAAATTGTTAGTGGAAGTTCGTTTTTTAGTTTCTGTAGTGATTGTGGAAATGTTGAAGGTGGGGGTTGGGG
>JAOQMS010000005.1:14994239-15004793 GCA_027563885.1 Erythroxylum longipes
CTACGACTAGTATATATAGCCTAAGTCTCCAACTGCTTCTTGATTCTTGATAACTACTTCTTGAATCTTGATAACCGTCATTTAGTTGAGTTCTGTAACTAACTCCAACTAACTAATTGTCTGACGTACTAGTGTATCTTCATCTTTGTATCGTCTGTGTTTTCCTCTTCTTCTATGTTTTCACTTCTTCTGTATCTTCTGCTTCTTCTTTGTTCTCCTTTCTTCTGTGTTCTCCACTTCTTCTGTGTTTTCCTTTCTTCTGTGTTTTGTGCTTCTTCTGTGTATTCGACTTCTTCTGTATCTTCTGTTTCTTCTGTGTTTTCACTTCTTCTGTGTTCTCCACTTCTTCTGTGTTTTCCTTTCTTCTGTGTTCTCCACTTCTTCTGCGTTTTCACTTCTTCTGTGTTCTCCACTTCTTCTGTGTTTTCCTTTCTTCTGTGTTCTCCACTTCTTCTGTATTTTGTACTTCTGCACACTTAACACACTCATCAAACTAGTTTATTTATTTCTAATATTATTATTATTTGATTGTCACCAAAATTAGTAATCGTGAAGTCCTCTTGACTTAACAACATCGTCTAGTAGTCATGGGGGATCTTCAGGTATGTTTTTGATAACCAAACATGTTTACATTTATGCTATGATTACATGTTTAGTGTGTTTTATCATTATTTTTTTTTCAGGTTCCAATACTCGCCTCAGAAAACGAAGTAGAGGTAAGACAAAAGAAGTTGAGTTGCAACGGATGAATGTTGCAATGAATTCCAAGTTGTCAGTGATGATTGACCCGATGCAAAGGCTCCCAGTGGATAAGATCCAAGCTGCAAAGTTGGTCAATGAGTTGGCCGTCGTTGTTTAAAATGAGTTGCCTTACCTTCAGCATGTTAGGCAGTTGAAGGAAGACAACTTGTTGTAAAATGCTTTGGATAAAGTTTCAGTAATATTTCAATTCATTTCATTATATGTATTGCAATTTTACTTAATTAAATTAATAATTTTTCTAATACGTGTTTTCACAGATGAAGCTCAATGTCTTTGATATCGGCACACCTGAGGTTTCAAGCAGTGTTAGTTCATTGTTGAAACCAAGGGTGAAGGATCACCGATTTCGAATTCATAAATATTATCAGTCTTTTCCTTCTGACGAAGAGGCAAGGAAACATATGCCGAAACAGGAGACTGAAAAAAATTGGAATAAATTGTGTGATTATTGGGCTTCAGTGAAGGTTCAGGTTTGTTTTTTTTCTCTTCATATTTCATTCGATTAATTATGCTTATAGATCTCATAACTACTTCTTTTAATTTAGGAAAAGTATTTTAAAGTCAAGGCCAACAGAGCCTTAATGAAGACTCCTTATAACACTGACTTTAGATCATTTGTCGTTGTCTAACAAGAAATAGTAAGTGTAACGTTTTCAATTTATTATTCCATTTTTTAATACAATAAATTCTAATTGGTTATAATTTTTAAAATTCATATTATAGAGTCAAATAGAACTCTAAGGGTAATAGTGTGATAGGATCACACTGTATAAGCACACACACTATAAGGAAGGTCAAGGTTGAACGTCTGAAGAGGCACAAAGTAATCGTGTAAGTACAAATAAATTAATATTACAATTTCTTTTTCTATGTAGTAGTAAGTAATTATTTTTTGGTTAACTCGATTTTCTACTTTAAATTGTAGGACAAGATGCAAGAATTGTTGCAGACGTCATTAGCTGAGGGGAATCAACTCAATGTGTGACATTTACAACAATGTCCTTAGTATACGATCGGACTATATCAAGGGTCTCGGGTATGATCCTATGCCTTTAGGTGCCTCTTTGTCACGACCAACAATGTTGACGGCGCTTCAAGAGGAGAACAAGACACTGAAGACTAAGTTATATCATAATATTAAAGAAGTTAACAAGCTTAAAATATTAGCTAAACAAATGTTAAGTTCTGCATATGTTAGTGGTAGTGACTCGGAATGCATATGTCACTAACATTAATTATAAAATGAATAATATTAATATTTCAAATTTTCTTAAAATTGTCATAAATTTAAAATAAATTCTTTGTAACAATTATAATTATAATTAAATTCAAAATTAAATTTTGTCACTAAATAATATTAGCTACCAAAACAAATTCGTCAAAAAAGTCTTAAAAATTGTAAAAAAATTAAATTAATTCTTTTTTAACCATTATAACAATTATTAAATTCAAAATTAAAATTTGTCAACAAATACTATTAGCTACCAAAAAAATTTCGTTACAAAAACTCATTAGCTACGTATATAGCATGTCCCTAAAAATGTTTCTCCACAACAACATAATAGTAGCTAATAGTATTTTGCTACCAAAAACAAAATCATCATAAAAACCTATTAGCTACCAAAACCTAATTTGTCACAAAAAGTTTTTACCTACGTTTACGGGCCGTTTCTAAAAATATTTCCTTACAACAGGAACTTATTACAAAAGGAACTTAGTAGCTAAAACTACTCTGCTACTAAAATTAAATTGTCACTGAAAATAATTACCTGTGAATAGGCTTTCCTCGCTAAAAAATTTTATCTACAAAACATAAACATCACATATAGCTATGTACGACGTTTTCTAATATCGTCGGTTATACTTTTTAGTGACGAATTGTTTGTGTCGAAAACACTTTTTAGCGACAACTTTAAGAAAACGTCATGGATGTTGTTTTGCTACCGGAATTCAGTGAGGATTTGAGCGATGATATGTTTTCGTCGCACATGAGTATTTGCAACGATTTTTTATTTTTTAGTATCGTTAAATTTCGTCGCTAAATGTCCTGTTTGTTGTAGTGTTTAATTATATATTTATAATAAGATATAACATATTTATTATTAATATATATTATATAAGAGATCAAAATAAAATTTATTGCTTTAAATATTTTATAAAATTAATTTATTTTAAGATTTTGTTTAATCTTTAATTATTATCACTAATAAACTGTAATTATATTGTTATAACAATCAAATATGTGTTTATTTTTGTAATACATAAGTAAAAATTAAGAAATAAAAACGAAAATTTATAATCAAAAATAAAAATGGTGTCAATAATCCCTTTGTTAGGTGCCTATAATGAATAGAAGAACCAGGATAAAATTGCCTATTGTTTATAGGTTTCGTCGGTGTTTTGATGTTGACTTGTCATAATTGCCTCATGCGGTAAACTGAAAATGCACCATTTCTTAATCTAATATTGTTTTGTTTATCTGTCTAAAATGTAAAATCTAGTGTCCAACTGTGCGAAGCGACGTTGCAAAGGATCAAAACAACATAATTTGGATCAAATCTAGTTAAAAAGATTATAAAGGGATGTTCTCTAGAAGATTTTTACAAATACAAAACTCCTCCCGCAAAAAGCTGGAGAAATGAAAGAGCATTAAACTTCACAAGAAGAACACTCGTGATCTTCCAATCTTTCCAATTGCATATTCAAGCTCTCTACTGAAGAAGTCTTAAAAAGTTCACTTCTTAAATCTCATCATCTCCGCTAATTCATTCTATTTTGTGTTTGAAGTTCTATTTTGATATTTTCTTTTCTTTAGGTCTTTAAGAAAAGCTTGAACGGTGAATTTACCAAGGTTGCCCAAGATGTTTCACCAGGTCCAATCAATGATTCGAGCAACTTGTTGGAGTTCAATCACAGGGTCTAAATGGCAGAAGTATGATTCCTCACAAGTTCCTTGACTATTTTGGATTAGAGAATATCAACGTTGCCTTTGCTTTTCGTTTATTTGTTGTCCAATTCAAAACTTGGTGCATTGTTTCTGTTTCTCTGCTGTCAAAGCTTAGAATTGTCTTGTATAAATTTTTTTTATCATTTTCCCTGAAACTATTTAGCAAATACTATTTGATTCTTTGTATTTGCTATTCATAATTAACATTACTTGATTATGTGGTGCTGAATCTGTCCGTATATTTTTTTATTATTATCTGTTTCAGAATTTTCTTGCTCTCTTTGACCTATATAATGGAAACACATATTTTGCTAATTTCGATTAGGATTAACCCTGACAATTATTTGTCTAAAAAAAGTTGAAGTACTAAGACCACAGTTCTGGGTATGAGAGCAGGTGAAAGGAGGTTTTCAAGATCAGCAGCTCCATTTACAAGAACAGATCCAGAACAGAGCAAGACTTGTGGGTTATGAAAATGGTAAAGGAGTGAGATCATTTCTTCTTCCCCAATCAGCTTGGCCTCCACCTCAAGTTTAGCTCAATCACACTAATTTGGTACAAGATAAGTCATTAGCAATGGACTTGGTGGTGGTGTCAAACGCAAAAAGAGCACCGATACTGGGGTGTTTTTACCTCGTAGATATGGCAATCCACCGGATTGCAAGAAGAAACAAGGTAAAGAATAGAGTTTCCACCGTTTGAATAGCACGTTAGATCATTGCTTAGGAGTTGCACGTGACATGAAAATTAACGTTGTTGGTTGCTAGTCTTACCATGTTGTTCAACGGTTTTGTTATCAGCTAAGGTTGTTCAGGCTCTAAATCTTGATTATGGTCATTTCCATCCTTGCCGCACCAATGGGTTTGCCTCTAAATATGGTGAGCAAGTCCTTTTTGATCTTAAGCCTGCATTGTTAAGCAGTTCCATTTATAATTACGGTTGTATAATCATAATTAACTTAATTTATAAAGAACTCAATACAGATGCTATTTTGAATACAAGAACTGAGGGTCTTCTAGCACAGCAGAGAAGAGGATTACGAGCAGAAGCTGTACTGAGACTACCTCAGGAATGGACTTACTGAACTCTTTTTTCTTAGTTAGTTTGTTTTTGATTTGCATAAAGAGAAATCTAAATATAGAAATCTCTATAGGGTGGTTTTGGTTTTCACTAGAAATTCAAGAATGGAATAAGATAAATCCAGTTTGCTTTGATAAATGTATAAGCAAAGAGTAATTAGTGAGTAGAGAGTGTTTTAGTATTGAATAAAGTTGGAAAGAGAAATGATTGCTTGTTGCTTCAACGTGAAGCTACGGAGATAGTGATGGATATGAAGTTATGTTTGTAGATGGTGTCTCTTAGTAAAAGGGTCCCAATTCATATGATATTATTACTTTGTTTTCAGGATGTTTTATTTTTAGTTTTCGTAGTCAAATTTCTTGGAAGAATTTGTTGTCTATACTTTTTATGACCCATAATTGAGTTTTTTAATTTTTAGAGTTTGAAATGATTCTCTGGTCCAAGGTGCTCGATTGTTGTTTACTCTTTTTATATTGATATTGGGCCTCTTTCTTAACCGGAAACTCATATTGGGATTTCTAATCAATTGTAAACTAGTAGAGGGAATCTAGAGAGCAATGGTCGTGACATACAGCTAATCATCCACATGCTTATCTGATAAAAAAATGTGTTACCTACTATTTAATTCACAGTACTTTGATCTTACATGTCGTTTAATTATAAACTTTTGGAATATCCTCTCAACTAGTTAAGTATAAGACTGTATATTATTGAACTTCTCAAAAACCTGCATTTTTATAAAATTTTTACTAGGTTGTTGTTAATGCTGATAAAATTAGTTGAAGAAAATTAATAAAATTAAGTTTAAGGTCTGGTTGTTTATATTTATATTTTTAGTTTTTATTTTTATTTTTATTTTCAAATTCATCAAAAATTATTTTTATTTTAATTTTTGGTTTCTGTTTTTTATTATAAAAATCATACAAAGTGATTTACTATTAACAAATATATATTATTTAATTATTTAATATACTAATCATTAATAAGAATTACACAAATATGGTGGAGTTTTTTTATGTAAAAAACTGTCTAAAAGTGAAAAATATCGACAGAGAAAAGCATCTAAAAGCTTACACAAAGCATCTAAAATGACATTACCCTAAAAAACTACAAATGTGGGAAATAGATTTTCAATGCTTAGATACGTAAAAAATGTATATTTTTTCAACGCATCTATGTGTCTAAGAAAACCTCAAAAATGGTTTTTGTGACACTTATTTTTTTGACGCTTTATAAAGCGTCTAAAATTATTTTTAAAACATAAAAAATCTAAAAACTCGACCTTTTGTGTCTTTAAACTCCATATTTTCTTGTAGTGCTTGTTCATGCCTGTGGAAGTCTTTTAGCCTGTGTAAATTCACAAATTCTAAAGATTTTGAAATATACACGACTAGTACACTCTTATGTAGCAGACTAGGTATCTCCCAGAATCCTAAAATTTACTATAAAAAGACGTGAGCGAAAGTCAATAAAAGGAGATAAGACATTTGAAGCCAATTCTAGATGTGGAGAACATTTAAAAGGGACGATATTGATGCAGAGAAATGGAGAACATGAAGAAATCATCAAAAGATCCAATAGATTACAGCATCAAACCTCAAACTTGCAAGAACATTCGATAGAAAAGAAGGGAGATTTAGAATTATGAACTCTTTGTTTTCTATTCATTTTTCTTCCAGTTTATCTTTTATTTTATTTTATATTATGTGTAACTAAACAGCTTTTAGTGTATAAGTATGATGAACCCTGTGTTACAATATGTTTTGATTCTTTTATTTAATGCAATTGTTTTGATTGATTTATTATAATTAAATTATGTTTTTTATATATGTTTTAATAGATCCAAAATATTAGTACATAATCTGATTTCTTAGCATAAAGATTGAGCAATATTATGTATGAATAGATCTACTATAATTGAAAGGATTTGATTGCAAACCTAAAGATAGGTCGACATAAATCCTCTTTATTATGGTCAAACCTAATAGCGGAATTCACAAATCGATAAAGCAATCCTAGAAATTTTAACCTAAATAATTTTGGTTAATAAACCTATGGATTAGTTGTTAGTAGTCTCGAGAGAGCTATGAGTGTAAGATAGGAATTTTCCTGGTCCAATAGTCAATGAAACAATTGCATGATAAAAGGTTCATTATCTAATTGTTTTAGGGGGATTCATCACCTAGACACTAATTTTTGATATTGATTATTTTCTAATCAATTTTTCTTTCTCTTTTACAATCTTTATTGTTTCTTGTTTATTTTAATTCTTTAAGTTTTGTTTTCTTTATTAAAACCAAAATCCAATTCATAGGCTAGATAATAGAAGAGAGGTAATTACTAATAATTATTGTCTTTGTGGGATCTACCTATACTTGCCTGTGCTAGCTACAGTTACGTCATGCACTTGTGGTTAATTTAATATTAACAACTTTAAAATTAGTCAATTAAGTTTTTGGCATAGTTACTAGAGATAGTGATATTAGGAACACTTGGATACTATTACTCTAGCCATTATTTTTTGTATTTATTCTATTCTATTTTATTTTTATTATATATTGTTGTATTCTTGACTTATTCATTTAATTATATTTTGAGCTTCTCTACATTAATAATGTGTTTGTGGTTTATTTTAGGGAATAAGGTTTAAAGTCATCACCACCACTCACAATAAAAGGATGGAGCAGACAGTACTCTTATGGGAGCTACAATGCGTCATAGCAACATGTAACATCACCATGTACGAGAGAAAGGTTTCCTTAAATTTTTTTAGAGGCTCAACCGATATCCATGTTGTGTTGCGACATTTGGGAGTAACCATTACAAACAAAAATCTTAGGCATCGACCTATATGTGGGAATGACTGAGCATATACAACCAACCTTAAGGATCACCATATGAGAATGTTTATAATTCAGAATGGAGCATCTCTTACGCTTATAGATGGAATGATTACGCTCCAGCTGAATATTCACGATATCAAGCACCTCAAATTAAGGAACCAATTTTAGAAGATATGATGACCAATTTTATTCAAGAATCAATCATAAGGCATTAGGAAACAAAGGCTTAGATACAAAATATGGTGAATCAGATCAACTAACTGGCGAAGATAATATCTGACGAGATATAAGGGAGTTTGCCTAATCCTATTGAAATAGTTCCTAAAGAACATGGAACAACAATCACCTTTAAGAATGGAAACAAGATTCCAGAAAAAAAGACGAAGAAGAAAAAGAAGCCTTTGTCCAAGAAGAGGAAGTAGAGAAGTGGCAAGAGGTAATTGAAGAATATGATCCAGAAACCTTCCTCTAGGAAGAAGAAAAAGAAGAATGGATAAGGGTAGTTGAGGACGAACTGGTGGAGGAATCCAATAAGGAAACTACTAATGCAGTATTGATAGTAACCTTAAGTACAGAGGATTCCTACTTCCTCCAAGACAAATTGCATGTGTTAACCGATGATTAAGGGGTTTTGTTATTATCTATGTTTTTAACAGTTTGAAATTAAAAATGGAATTAATGTAGTTCATTGGTGTTTAATCTAATCAATTATGCCCTTATCATTATCCTACAATAGGTGGCTTACTTACAAGCTACTCAACTGCCTTATGGAGAAATGAGTAGAAGTAAGCTACCGATCATAGACCTAGGATGATGATAATGTGTAGCATATGTCGAGCTAATGACATTACACAAATGCTATATGAGAGGCAACACATGAATTATTTAGTTTAATTTCATATTATTTTGTTTTTGCTTTCATATTAGTATAGGATTTTGATTGAATTTTTATGTCTTTTAGGATAAGAAATCAAGCTTCCTAATGATGAGAATATGCGTAATTGAGGTGTAGGGTATGGGTGTCTATGTTTTATAATGTTTAGTGAAAAATTTTATGTTTACGCATCTAATTTTAAAGTTGCACATGTTTACAGAGAGTTATATGCCCTTTAGACACGGTGTAGTTTTACGCATTTTGATACATGGCAGTGTATCAATCTATGTAAATCTATGAAAAAAGCTATGAGTTAGTGACATACAAAGTTTGATACACTGTCGTGTATCAAACTGTGTAAATCTACAACTCTTTTTAAAAATATCCTAACTCTCTACTTTTCTCATATTTTCTCTCCTCTCTTTTACTCCCACTATCACCACTCTATTCTTTGGTTTCAATTTTTTCATTTTTTTCCAAATTAGTGCAACCTAAGTAAGTTTCCTTATTGCTTTCACTTGTTATGCATGATTCATTGGGTGTTTTGCATGATTTGCAGATTTTTCAATAAAAAATGCCAAGTTTATGATTTAGGAATTTTTGGAGAATTTGTGTGATTTTATGTGTGACTGTGGTTCAGAAGTTGATTATTTTCATTACCTAATTGATTTTATAACTCAATTTGTTTAATTGTATGAGAATTAGGTTAAAATTTAACTTTAATTTCAGAATTGTGCAAATTTTGCTCACAAAGTGTTTAATTGTGGTGTTCTTATGTTAAATTAGGTTAATTAGTTATTTTTGCTGTTAATTAACAATTGGTTTGTGATTAGTTGCATGGTAACTTTGCGATTTGTATGAATTTAACATTTAGTTTCGTCAATTTTGTGTAATTATGAAATTAGGGTTTTTATTTTCAAATTTAGGATTAAAAGTTCTAACAATTAGGTTAGCTTAATTTGTTAATTACAATATTTCTAATTTTAATTTTGAGATTAATTAGATTGTCAGTTAATTTTACAATTATTTCTTTATTTTATTATTTCTTTATTTATTCATTGGTGTTACGTTATTAATTATTTTTATATGTTTTAGTTTTCGTTGTCATTTTGTTTTCATAATTAATTATTTAGCGAGCACAATAAAGCTTTAAGTGTGGGGAAAAAGATAGGCACGTAATCGAGGATGTTATTGTTCAATGCAAGGGCCCATGAGGAAGAATATTAAAGGCTCAAGGATATGAAGTTCGGTACTAGCCAATTCATCGATTGGGAGGTGCTAAAGCAAGTTAACTTAGCCCAACAAGTTGGGGACCTTGTCAATGTTGACGCATGGTCCTAACTTTTCGAGATTGTGGAGCTAGCCTACAGAGAGCTGACACTAAAGGTCCTCTCCTTATTAGAGTGGTACCTACAAGGGGATTGACCTAACATAATCTAGTTTCAGATGATGGGAGACATGTTTCGGATGAGTTATTTGGAGTTTTTTAATCACGATAGGTATTTTCAACCACACGTAAGTTGGGATGGTAGATTACTGGCAATAGGATGGACTTTTTTTTTATATAAATTTTCTCCATAGAAATTTTAGCATACTATCAGTATAGAGAATAATTATGACCCAAGCAAGTCTAAGGCGTCTACACTGCGACATCACTTGCCCAGATACATTCATAGTATTCTGATTCACATGCTAAATGGTAGGGGTGATAGCTGGGGAGTCATTAGGAACATAGAAGTGTACTACTTATGGAGCATAAGCAAGAGGACGTCAATTCACTTGGGATATGCACTTGTGCAATTCATCAAGTGTCAAAGTGAAGAAAGAAAGGTCGACACAATCTATGTTGGACCTTATATGACCAGATTTGTCAAACTCCGGTTTCGGAGTCTGATTCTTACTTACTTGCTTGCTCTGATATCATAACTGTCGGAGCCCGTTATCGGAGTCCGACTCTTGCTCTTCATGCACGCTCTGATACCATAAATTGTCAGACCCCGCTTCCGGAGTCTAACGCTTTCATGCATACTTGCTCTGATACTATCATG
>JAOQMS010000005.1:15004893-15014927 GCA_027563885.1 Erythroxylum longipes
TTAGCCATGTAGGTTTTTACAACAGGTTCATAAAGGATTTCTCGAAGATAACCTCTTCTTCATACAAGTTGTTACAACAAGATGTCCCTTTTGAGTTCATATGTTGTGTTTGCTTTATAAAAAAAAATCTCTCTTTTTCTATTGATTCTAGGACTATACAATTATAATTAACTAGAAAAATAATTGAAACTTGACCATGTATTTTTACACTTATGATTGTTCAATGTACGCTTTCTTTATAAGAATAGTGACTAGTTAGTGGATATAAGCTAGTGAGATTTTGATCCTTTTATAATAGCAAATATATATCAGTCTTATTGTCTTTTATTCATGTGTGACCTTTATGACATATACATTATGACTTTACCTTGATTTTCTATTCGAGGCCACATTTTCATCACATGGATTAACAGGGAAATGATATAGGCATTCTTTGTTTTACGAGTTATATTAGCCAAATAGGCTACACAATGACATGATTTATCCTATTATTAAGCCCCTTGAGCTTCAAGATCATTTTCTTCCTATGTTAACTACATTATGAGCCTTTAACCTAACTAGATGTCTTACCCAAGTCTTAAAAATAATGGAGCTTTTGTGATTTTTGAAGTTTGTGGATGCATAAGATTATAATTATGGGTGTGTGCATATATGCGGTTTAGTTATAATTGATAGAATGTGATTTTTATCTCTTATTAATGAATTCCATCGTTGATATAGTTTATTTCAATTTTTATCTTTATTAAAAAATAAAAAAGAGAAAAATAGGAAAGAAAAGAAGTTATCGAGGAGAAAAAATCATTTATTTTACAAAGAAACTCATATTTTTCTTCCTTTAAAGTTGTATGGAATGGGTGAATTGATTCTGATGCAAATAAGGGAGCAGTTTTTGCAAAAGGTAACTCTTTATGATTATAGTGTATTGTTTATCATTGTTTTTATGAGTGATTTCTTTAAATTGTTTATACTTCATGTGGCTTTTGGTATAAAGGCTTGAACCTAAAGTATAAAACAAAGTTTTTGCGTTCATCATAACTAACGGTACAATTTTGAGTGGATGTTAATTTTTGCACTTGATTATCCATTAAGTGTTTTTCCTGCTTCACAATTTTTAACAACTTTTAAACTATAATATCCAAATATTTCTTACCTTAACTTTTGTCCCCATTACAGCTTTGAAATTTCCTTTGATTTAGATTATGTTGTGAATCTTTAGTGTGGAGAACTGAAATGATATGCAAAGTTATGGAATGTCTTGATCATGAAAGGTGTTTAAGTGTACCCATATATTTATCTTATTTTTAAACACAACTTGTCAAAGTCTAGCCCTAGATTGCTTAATTTTTTAAAGGAATAGTTATTGATTGATCATAAGTAAAAGTATTGAATGTTTGATTCTTGCTATAGTTTTGAAAGTTTTCCCTCTTTTCTTATGACCATTTATTCTTAGAAAATATGGAAAAAAGAGAAATTTTTTCTTTTAATCTTGATTTTTAGTTTTTCCCAAAGATGGTCAAAATCTAAGTATGTGTGAACTTGATAAGTGATAGATTAACTATATATTTACTCCATAATGCTTAGTGATTAATGTTATATTGTGCTTAAGATACTTATTTGGGTTTATATTTTGTTTTAGGTACAAGTTAGAGAGATAAGAACCAATGAGGAAAAAACATATCCTTGTGTTGTTCTATCAATTTTTGATCTTATTTTCCTTAATGGAAGAAAAAAGGAGATAAGTTAAGATGAAAATGAGACAAAGAGAAATAAATTCATTGTAACTTAGATGTCCATGTATATGCCATACGTTACTATTTATAAGACTATGTGACTCACTAGAAGCATGTAAGAGTGTGAAGATAAAGTTCAAGTAGCCTTATAACCTACATGGTTGTATGGGGACTTACATGACCATTTAGGTGAGCTATATGACCATGTATCTTGGCCATATAAGTGAGCTACATAACAATATATGTTGGTCGTGTAGCTTACTATGAATGTGTATGTTTATAATTTCTAGCAAAATTAACATACGTGGTCACTTACATGCCCGATTAGTTAACCATATCCTTTTATGTAACTCTAATTTTAAGTATAAAAGGGTATTTAAAAGGCCAAAATGGGGATGAAAATATTAGAGATTCAAAAGGTGGTGGATTCCTTTCTCTTTAAAGAGCTATAAAGTGCTAAAGTTCATCATTCTAGTTTAAAATGGATATCAAGGCTGATGAACACATATAGGCATTGAATAATCTAGTGATTTTCTTCTTAACTCTAGTTTTGAATTAATTATGTTATTCTATGATTAGTGTTTTGTGATTTATGTATGAATAATTTAGATACTCAAATATATTATTCATATATAAACTCAGTACTAGAATCTAGATTTCAATACATAATCATTGTGAATATAATTCACCTATGGTGAACTAATAGTCAGACATCATTAGGGATATCATAGCATAGGTTGAATAACCAAAGCGATGTGGTTGTTGCCTAGATTAATCTATTTTCCAATTATGTAATGCAGTTATCACACTAAATCTAAAGAACTTATTGTAGGTTGTCTGATAGCTAGACATAATTAAATAGCTTTTTTTAAGTAGATATAACCTAAGTGAAAATTAGGATTAATGGAGCTTGTTGTTAATCTATGGTTAACAATTTTAAAGAGAGTGGTAGATGTATATTTGACCATATTTATGCACCCATATTTGATGTATTTTGCTTGATATTGTATACTTTTATTGTATATTTGTACTTAATTTGCTTCAAGTGCATTTTTAGGTTATAATTGCCTTTATGGACCAAAAGGAGAAGAATTGAAATGAAAAGGTGGCATAAAAAAAAGATTTAAAGCAAAAAAGGGATACAAGACCGTGTCTTTGGCCATGTACATCTCTCAGATTGTGTAGATTTACAAATTTTGGAGAATTTGGAGTATAAATGGTCTAGTACACCTACATGTATCAGACTATGTATACTTGAAAATCTCCATAATTTTGTGAGTCTACACAGACTGAGAGATGTACATAGCCAAAGACACATGTATAAGACCATGTATCACCCTAAATCTTAAAATTTACTATAAAAAGACATGAGTGGGGGAAAATTTGGAAAAATCAGACTTACAAAAGGTGATTATAGACATGGACAAGATTCAGAAAGGATGATATTGATCCAAAGAAGTGGAAAACACGAAGAAATTATCAACGTATCTAATAAATCATAACATCAAACCTCAAACTTGCAAGAACATTCATTAGGAAAGAAGGGACATTTAGAATTATAAACTCTTCATTTTCTATTTGTTTTTCTTCCAGATTATCTTTGATTTCCTTTTTTATCAAATGTAGCTAAACATCTTTTAATGTCTAGGTGTGATGGACCCTAGTTTATATTAAAACATGTTTTAATTCTTTTATGTAATACAATTGTTTTGATTGTTTTATTGTGATTCAATTATGTGTTTTATATATGTTCTAATACATCCAGAATATTAGCACATAATCTGATTTCATAATATAGAGATTGAGAAATCATATGTATGAATAAATCTACTATAATTGAAAGGAGTTCATTACAAATGTAAAGATACCTAATAGCAGAATTCAGAAATCGATAAAACAAACCTAGAATATTTAGCCTGAATAATTTTAGTTAATAAACCTATGATTAGTTGTTAGTAGTCTTAAGAGAGTTATTAGCATAAGATAGGAATTTTCACGATCCAATAGTCAACAAAACATTTGCATAATAAAAGGTTAATTATCTAAGGGATTTAGGGGGATTTATTACCTAAACAATAATTCATTATATTTATTATTTTCTAAGTAATTTTCTTTATTCTTTGGTCATTATTGTTTCCTACTTTATTTTAATTATTTAAGGATTATTTCTAATTAAAAATCTAAATCCAATCCGTAGGTTAGACAATAGAAGAAAGGTAATTACTAGTAATCATTGTCTTCACAGAATTTAACCCGTACTTGCTTGCATTAGATACAGCTACGTTGTGCACTTGCGGTTAATTCAAACATTGATATTAGAAAAGTATCAACTAAATTTATGCTGCCGTTGTAAGGGACAGTGATATTAGGAACGCCCAGAAGCTAAGACTCTAGTCATTATTTTTTGTATCTATTTTATTTTATTTTTTATTGTATCTTGTTGTATTTTTGGCTTATTCATTTGATTTTTTTGACCTTCTCTACTTTAATTGTGTGTTTATGGTTTATTTTATGGATTAAGGCTTAATGTCATCACTACAACTCACAATGAAAGGATGGAGCAATAATAATTTTGTAGGAGCTTCGATGTGTCTTCGTAATATATAACATCACCATATGGGAAAGAGAGGTTTCCTTACATGTTTTTGAAGGCTCAGCCAATATCTATGCCATGTTGCAACATTTTTGGTAGCAATGATTGCAATAATGAGTGTCAATTACCAACTGAGCATGTACAATCAACCTCAAGGTGCACCATAAGAGAATGTTTATAATTTAGAGTGGTGTAACTCTTACACTTATGGATGGAAGAAAAGGAAGTAAAGAAGTAGCAAGAGGTAATTGAAGAAGATGAGTTAGAAACCTTTTTCAAGGAAGAAGCAGAAGAAGAGTGGACAAAGGTGGTTGAGGAAGAACTGGTGGAGTAACCTAATAAAGAAATTATTGATGCATCATTGGTATCCACGTTAAGTACGAAGAGCTCCTACTTCCTTCGAGACAAATTGTTTAAGATAATTGATGATTTATGGATTTTTATTATCCCTTATTTATTGAAATTTGTCATTAAAAGGGCATTATTGCAGTTAATTGGTTTTACTCACTTAATATATTATTTCCTTATGATTATCTTGCAACATGTGACTTACTCATAGGCTAGAAAACCCTTATGCGAAGAAACGGGTGGAAGCAAGCCACTGATCATAAACCCAGGATGATGAAAACGAGTAGGATACGTTTAGCCAACGATGTTAAACAAGCACTACATAAGATGAAAACTATGAATTAGTTAGTTTAATTTCATATTCTTTTGTTTTTGCTTTCATCTAAGTATAGGATTTTAATTGATTTTTTGTGTTATAGGATAGGAAATCAAGCTTCTTAATGATGAGAATGTGCATAATTAATGTGTAGGGTATGCGTGTCTATGTGTTATAATATTTAGTGAAAATTTTTTTAAGTTTGAGTATCTAATTTTAAAGTTGCACATGTTTACAGAGCAATACGCGCCTTTAAGACATACTGGTGTATTTTTACACATTTTGATAGTGATCATATACTAACCCATGTAAAACCATAAAAACTATGATTCAGTGACATACACAATTCAATACACTGCCGTCAATCAAACTGTGTAAGTCCACAACCCTTCTTAAAAAGCCCTAACACTCTTATTTTCTCACATTTTCTCTCTTCTCAGTCACTCCAGCTATCTCCATCTCATTCTCCCATCCCAATCTTTGCATTTTTTGCCAAATTAAAAGTAAGTTTTCTAGTTTTTTTCACTTGTATGCATGATTCATTGGGTGTTTTGTATGATTTGTAGATTTTTCAATAAAAAATGTTGAGTTTATGATTTAAGGATTTTTGGAGAATTTTGTGATTTTATACTTAATTGTAGTTTAATAGTTGGATTTAATCATTACCCAATTGATTTTATGATTCAATTTGGGTAATTACATGTGAATTGGGATAGAATTCAACTTTAATTGCAAACTGTTATATTTTGACTCACTAAGTAGTTAATTATGATATTTTGTGTAAAATTAGGTTAATTAATTATTTTTGATGTTAATTAACATTGGTTGGTAATTTTGCGATTTATGTGAATTTAACGTTAATCAATTTTATGTAATTTTGAAATTAAAGTTTTTAATTTCAAATTTAGGATTAAAAGTTTGCAATTTAACAATTAGGTTAACCTAATTTGTTAACTACAATATTTCTAATTTTAATTTTGAGATTAATTAGATTGTTAGTTAATTTTACAATTATTTATTTATTTATTTATTTCTTTATTTATTCATTGGTGTTAAGTTATTAATTATTTTTATACGTTTTAGTTTTCTTTATCATTTTGTTTCCACAAGAAATTATTTAGCGAGCACAATAAACTTTAAACATGGGGACACAACCATGTAATTTACCTGCAAAATTTAGTTAATTTATTCAAAATTTCAAGCACAGCGATGAAATCACAACGAGAAAAGGAGATCCCTAAGAAGCTATAAAGAGGAGAAGGTTCTTCCTCAACTCCAGTTCAACCCTAGAGCTGTCGAAGATGTTACTGTTCAATGTTAGGGCCTAGGAGAAACTGTATCAGAGGCTCAAGGAAAAGAAGTTCAGTACTAGTTGATTCATCGAATGGGAGGCATTAGACCAAGTTGGTTTAGTCTAACAAGTTCAGGACCTTGTCAGCATTGGTGCATGGTCCCAACTTTTCAGGATTGAGGAGCTAGCCTATGAAGAGCTTACACTAGATTTCCTCTACATATTCTTCTTGGAGAGAGGTTGCTCTGATGGGGATTTTCCTAACATGATCCAGTTTTAGATGATGGGAGAAATGTTCAAGATGAACCACATGGAATTCTCAATCACAATGGGTCTTTATGACTAGGAGTTTATTGGGGATACTAGAGTACCTTGCACTAAGGAAAGACTTTCCTTATAGATTCTTCCCTTGACACTTTTGGTGTATGATCAACGTAGAAGACGGATAAGAATCAAGTAAGTCTAAAGATTCCATATTGTCACATCCCACACTCAGATACATCCATGATGTTTCAAGTCACACGTTAAGTAGTCATGGTGACAACTGGGGAGTCATTGGGAACATAGACGTGTACTACCTATAGAGTTTGAGCGAGAGGACACCAATTCACCTGGGGCATGCAGTTATCAAATTCATCAGTGTCAGAGTGAAGATAGAAAGGTTGGTACAATCTGTGTTGAAGCTTATATGACCAGACTGGCTAGGCAGATGGGATTATTTGATTAACTACCACCACTACAGCAAATTTCTACTACCATAAAGGCACTTAATCTAGTAATGTAGCATATGCACATAGTACATAGACATTAGGGTCCCATAGGTGATATCAATAGACTTATTAGGGAACCTGACGAGCCAGCAACAGAGGGTGGAGATAAAGTAGAGCCACCTGCAGCGGAGTAGCCACCACAATCACAGCCACTGGCACTTAAGATAGGAGATAAAACACTAGAGTCAGATTTTTTGCGAGGTCCTAGAGCTTGGCTACAAAACACAACATAGGTAAAAATAACAATCTTAAAGAGATGGGTAGGCTAGCTTGTGGGAACTCAAAAGACTCTCCGACGATAGTAGGCAGAGCTTACTAAGTAGATAAATTGGCTCGAGACGATAATCGAGCGACTAGGAAGACTCGAGCCTACATTTAGATGGATGGGAGAGTTGATGTTATTAATGTGAAGCCATCTAGGCATCGATTTCCAGCCTCCATCATCTAGTGAGGGCACTTACTCTGCATCCCCTCCACTGATACAAGATCATCCACCTGAGGAACCTCTTTCGTCGGACCATCCAAGATCACATAATGAGGGAGATGCTTGACTTTTGCATAGTTTTTTATGTTTCTTTATTGATTGTGTATTTCTTATTTTCTTTTCTCTAACTTTATAATTAATGATATTTCTGTTTTTAATTTTATGTGTTATGTGTTATTTTTATTTCTTTTTTCTATTTTTATCCCTTTTTCTTTAGGTTTGTAAGGATGTAATGTAATATTAGATGGATTAGATATTAGAAAAATCTTCTTACTCAAGAAAGTACCATAAACCTTCTCACTTATTATATATATATTTATATTGTGTACATTGAGGACAATATACAACTTTAAGTGTGGGGAAAGGATTAACAATTTTTGTGATTTTATTAAGCCTATTATAATCTTAGTTATTAAATTTTATTAACTGACGTTCTAACCTAATTGAAATCTCTCCATCATTACCATATTTCATTATTGAATATTGATTTGAATTAGTATGCAAAAGGACGAGATTCAAAATAAAAATTGCTTTTAAAAGTCATAGTTTTAATAATCATTGAGATAGTCACATTGAATGAGAATTGCATACTATTTACACATATATACTCATTGTTTTCATGAGCTTTTAAGTATAAATTTAGATTTTAAAGTTTTTTTAATCCTTTTATGTGTGTTATCATGCATGTTGGGATGATTCTAGAACTTGCTTTATTATACATATTGAAACCATATTTGTTAAATTAGAAGCGTTGACGTGATAAATGCTTCTAGGTTCAATAATTTGTGTAAGCCTATTTCTTTGATAATTACCTCACTAATGAACGAAAAAGGCTAAGCTTAACTTATTTATCCCTAAAAAGGCTAAGCTTAACTTATTTATCCCTTAGGAATAAATAAGTTAAGCTTAGCCTTTTTTGTTCATTATACCCAATTCTTAAAATTTATCTTGTTTTTCTTTGAATCCTTTTTATTGTTTTGAAACCTGAAGGTTATTTATGCTTATTTGAAACTTGAATCTTAAAAGATCCATTATTTATTTAATTATGGTACTAAATACTTGAAAAATGTTTTGGATTGATACTAAAAAATTTTATGATAATAGAAAAGAAAGGAAGAAAAATATAGTACCATTGGTTTTATAATGAATGAACCTATGTATAGTGTAACAAGTTTCTTGTAATTTCTCTTTAGTAAATTTCCTTCAATTCAATCCTCTTATTATCCTAACTGTACCATAACTAAGCCCTATTACAAATAGTAAAAGACATTTTCATTTTTTCTTATAGGTTACATAAGTGGTGGATATATGATAATATTGCAAGCCTATGGTAACAGGTCTACTATGCATTGATTTAAGAGTTTGATACTTTTCACCCTAGACACTAGAGTGTATTAAGTGAAATCTTGGTGAGGGTTTAAAGCTTTATGCTTTTGATTTCAATGCATTTATTAATGTGATTACCATTAACATTGTCTTAAGAAGTTAATTTTAGGATAACTCGACTTTAATTATATGCTAATTTGATTCAATATGATATGATGATTTATAGTATGAATGGACAGGTCAAGATTAATGAAGGATGGAGGCTTTAAGATATATGATTTTGGTTATGGTTTGATTAAGGACAAACAAAAGCTTAAGTGTGAGGATATTTGATAGATGCATGTTTGAACATATTTATAAATCCATATTTGATGTATTTTGTTTAATATTTTATACTTTTATTGTATATTTGGTACTTAATTTGCTCCAATGGCATTTATAGGTTATAATTGCCTTCATGGACCAAAAAGAGAAAATTTTGGATGAAAATATGGCATAAAACAAAGATTTGAAGTAAAGAAGGGTACATGGTAATGTATTTTACCGTATACATATCTTAGCCCATGAAAATTTGTGAATTCTAGAGATTTTGGAGTATACAAAATCTAGTACACCCTCATGTATTAGACCATCCTAAAATTTACCATAAAAAGTTATGAGCGAAGGCAAAACTGGAAAGATCAGACTTACAGAGGTGATTCTAAGCATGCAGAATGTTCAAAAGGGGTTATATTGATCCAGAGAAGTGTAAAGCCTGAAGAAATTATCAACAAAATCCAATGTATTAAAACATTAAACCTTAAACTTGCAAGAACATTTGTTAAAAAAGAAAGGAGATTTACAATTATGAATTCTTCATTTTCTATTAGTTTTCTTCTAGTTTATCTTTGATTTTGTTTTTTATCATGTGTAGCTAAACATCTTTTAATGTCTAAGTGTGATAAATGCTAGTTTATTTTAAAATATGTTTTGATTCTTTTATTTAATGCGATTGTTTTGATTAATCTATTGTGATTCAATTATGTGTTTTATATTTGTTCTAATAGATCAAGAATAATAGTACGTAATATGATTTCATAACATAGAGATTAAGAAATAGTGTGTATGAATAAATCTATCGTAATTGAAAGTTGATTGGAAATCTAGATATAGATCGATCCTCTGGATTATAGTCAA
>JAOQMS010000005.1:15017497-15029764 GCA_027563885.1 Erythroxylum longipes
TAAATTAAAACTTCGCACTAAACATTTTATCAAAATTACATATTCAAATTCTCAAATTAAAATAAAAATTACAAAAACATTTCAAATATCATAAAAGGCATATTATCAAACACTTTATACGCAATATGCATAACCTAAACCTAAAACTTAAAAAAATGCCTTTTTAGTAAAATAATACACTTATAAGAGAATTTACCTCAAACAATCTCAAACACGATCAAAAAATGCGAGAGAAGGAGTCGGAAAAGTCTGAACCGTAAGCAAAGAGGAGAAATGAAAGCGCGAGAGGAGGGGAGGGGGGTTGGGCGCGACTTATAGCTGCGCGATTACCGACGGAACACAACATTCCGTCGGTAATTTAGGATTACAGAATACGAGGCTGCCGACAGTTATCGACGGACAAGAACATTCCGTCGGTAAAAGGGCGGCATACGACGACATTTTTCGACGGTTCCGTCGCAAAAAGGGCGGCATTTATGTTGCATTGGTAACACAAATACCGACGGATAAATTATTCCGTCGAAAAACTAGGTTTTGCTGCTGACATTTTCCGACAGCGAGATAATCTGCCGTCGGTATCGTCCGGCAATATTACCGACGGCATGTCGATACCGTCGGTACAATTTGTTCGTAAAACATTTACCGACGGACAACAAGCGTACCGTCGGTACAAGTGCGGAAATTTTATAAGAGCAGAAATACAAATACCGACGGAAAATCTGTTCTGTCGGAAAAATGCCGAAATTTACCGACGGTAAGATATTTTCCATCGGTAAACTTTGTTCATAAAATATTTGCTGACGGTATACGTGGCATCCGTCGATAAAATTACCGACCGAAAAGCTTTTCCGTCAGTATATCGTCCCTCCTTAGCGACGGTATGTTATACCGTCGGTAACTGAAATTGCTAAATACCGACGGTTTGTATACCGTCGGTAAATGGCGAAGCAATTAAATTACGAGAACGATTCCAGCATTTTTTCCCGTCACTGAGACTTTTGGCGTCGCTATTTTCTGTCGGAGATTTTTGCGGGAAAGTTTTCCGACAGTATTGCCGACGGATATCATGTTCGTCGGTAAAACATTCTATTTGTTGACGGATTATAGACTTTCCGTCGGTAATTATCGACGGATTTTGTTCCATCGGTAATATTCCGACGTTATTATGCAATTTTCTTGTAGTGATACATGAACAGAAATCCTAGAGAAGGCATTCTTTTGAGGGCAAATAGTGATTTGTGCTTGTATGCATACTGAGATTTTGTTTTAGGCAATATACACTTTAGGAAAGAACTAGTTGTATTTAAGCATGAGATAGGAAGGCATAACTGTATATATTATTGCACACAACATTATATTCACTGAATAAGGACTTTTTCTCAGAAAAACACTGTAAAATTCTCATTTTTATAATTAATTTATAGATTAAAATTTTTGAATTTGTTTTTAGAATTTCATAATTAGTTCATAGATATGTTTAACTTTAAAAATAAATAAAATTAAAATTTGAAAAATTTATTTATGAAATAATGATATAATAATTAAAAAAATAAATATTTATTTTAACTATCTTCCATCTTTTGCTTTATCTTGTGAGACATAACATTTATGGATCGATTGTTTTTGGCGTACTTGTATCCATGATAGTTTGTTTTGTAAGAATTTAATTCCCTCTCTCCTTCTTTGTTATGATTTATCATCTTTAATGGTTCAGATAACCTTGCATAAGTTTCTAAAACTTTTATATCATTTCACCGACCATCATGTTGGTTCATTTTAAAAGAGAAAGGGAAAGGGTCTTTGACCCATTTGAGATCCCTTTATTTAATACCTAATAACCATCACTGGGACTCAAACTATAAGTCACACAGGTCATTAAATATTCTAACAATCTCCCATTTGGCCCATGATACGACTTGGTGATTCAACAATAAAACTTTAAGTGCACACAATACATGGAATCAATCAAGTCATCCTTAATTGAATTAAGATGATGGGATCATAGCGGTGACAAGGTATACAATATGATTCCTTCCATGTATCACATAATCAACTCAACTCAAATAACCTTAAAGTGGGTAATTCTGTAATTTGTTATCTCACTGAAACAATTATTGTATACAACATAATATGGATAACAAGTAAGTTAGCAAAAACAAATATGACTGTAATTGAATTCACAAGTTTCATAACAATTCGAGCAAGACAATCATAAGTATATATACATATTAGAACTCTATGCTAACAAGGACTTATCTATAATGCCCATCCGTTCAACATGGACAATAAATGTTTTGGGCGGTAAGCCTTTAGTTAACGGATCCGCTATCATTAGAGCTATACCAATATGCTCAATTAATACTTCATTTTTTGCACTTCTTTTTTTACAGACAAGTACTGCAAATCCAAGTCTTTCGCACCGTTTGAATACTTGTCATTCTTAGAGAAGAAAATAGATGCAAAATCACAATAAATTCTTAACGGTCTAGCAGTCGACAAGACCAAGACTTAAGATGAAATTCTGCAACCACAATCCATGAATCGTAGCCTCAAAGCATGCCACAAATTCAGTCTCCATAGTGGAAGTAGCAATAACGGACTGCTTTCCACTTTTCCCTGAAATTGCTCCTCTAGCTAATAGGAACATATAACCAAATATAGATTTCCGTGAGTCTACACAATTGGCATAGTCTGAATCTGAGTAACCTATCACTTCGAGATAGGTTGACTTTCTATATGTGAACATATAGTCCTTGGTGCCTTGTCAATATCTAAGGACTTTCTTTGCAGCTTTTTAGTGGTCCATTCCAGGATTACTTTGATATCGGCCTAGCATTCCAACAGCAAAACTGATATCTGGCCAAGTGCATGTTTGAGCATATATTAAGCTCCCAACTACTGATGCATAAGGAATAAACTCAATATGTTCCAAATCATTTTGGGGACATTGCATTTGACTAAATTTGTCCCATTTCTGAATTGGAACTATCCCTACAGAGCACTTTTCCATTTTAAATCTTTCTAATATTTTCTCGATATAACCTTTCTGAGACAATCCTAATAATCCTTGTGATCTGTCACAGAATAGTTCTATTCCGATCACATAGGATGCCTCACCCATATCTTTCATTTCGAAATTATTAGAAAGAAAATTCTTTACATCATGTAACAAAACCATATTATTAGTAGCAAGAAGGATATTGTCAACATATAGGACTAATATAATGAACTTGCTCCCACTGACCTTCATATAAATACACCGATCAACAGTGTTCTCTATAAAGCCGTAAGACGTAATGGTATCATTAAACTTAAGATACCATTGTCCTTTCCTATGGTTTTAAAACCTTTTGGTTGATCTATATACACTTCTTCTTCCAAGTCACCATTTAGAAAGGCGGTCTTTACATCCATTTGGTGAAGCTCTAAATTAGAATGAGCCACCAAAGCTATAACAATTCTTAAGGAGTCCTTCTTTGAAACTAGAGAGAAGTTCTCTTTATAATCAATGCCATCCTTTTGAGTATATCCTTTGGCAACAAGTCTGGCTTTATACCTTTCAATGTTGCCTTATGAGTCACGTTTGGTCTTAAAGACCCATTTACAACCCACTTGCTTTGCACCTTCCAGCAACTTAACTAATTCCCAGACTTTGTTGTCATCCATTGATTTCAACTCTTCTTTCACAGCATTGAACCAATTTTTTAGAATTGTTACATTCTATGGCTTGTTTGAATGAGACTGGATCCTTATCAATGCTCAAGTCGCATTCATGTTCAAGTGAGTAAACTTCATAGTCACTTGAAATAGCTAGTCTTCTCTGCCTTACAGACCAGTGAGTAAACTTCATAGTCACTTGAAATAGTTGGTCTTCTCTACCTTATAGACCTTCGTAATGCTACTTTTTGTGGCATCACTTGATCATTTGTAACTTGAACATCATTAGCTGGTTCTTCATTAATATGTTCAATTTGTGGAATTGGAACATTAATTTGTTGTTCCGGTATGTTGCATATCCATGATGCAATAAGAGGAATAACAATTGGTGGGATCATGTTTGATGTAGTAGTTTCTACTTGATTCTCGAGAATATCCACTTTTCCTTATTCTCTACTCCCACTAATTTGACCATTTTCAATGAACCAAGCATTACTAGACTCAACTATTCTCATACTATAGTTAGGATAGTAAAATCTGTATCCCTTTGATTTTTCAGGATAGTTGATGAAAAAACCACTAACAGTTTTCGCATCAAGCTTCTTTTCATGTGGATTATACAGCCTTACTTTTACTGGACAACAACAAATGTGAAGGTGTCGTAAACTAGGTTTCCTTCCTGTCTACAGTTTATAAGGTATCATAGGAACTGCTTTACTAGGAATCCTATTAAGCAGATATGCAGCGGTCTTTAATGCATACACCCACAATGATAACGGTACATTACTATAACTTAACATACTCCTAACCATAGCTATAAGAGTACGATTCTGCCTTTCGGCTACACAATTTTGTTGCGGTGAACCAGGCATTGTGTATTGTGCACATATGCCTCGACTTGCAAGAAACTTTTCAAATGGACCTGGACATTGTCCACTTTCATCAAAATTTTCATAATATTCACCACCTCTATCGGACCTCACTATCTTTACTTTTCTATCTAACTGCCTTTCTACCTTATTAACGAACACCCCTAGGATGTCCACAGACTGAGATTTTTCATGAAGTAGATAAATATAACCATATCGTGAGAAGTCATGAATAAAAGTAATGAAATATTTTTGCTTCCCCAAGAAGGAACGTCTAAAGGACCACAGATGTCGTTGTGTATTAATTCCAATAATTCATTACTTCTTGTGGCTGGATGCTTTGATATATGTTTGGTTTGCTTGCCTTTAATGTAATTCACATATATATCCCAGTCAACAAAATCCAATGGAGGTAAGATCTCATTTTTCACTAACCTCTGTACCCTTTCCTTGGATATATGACCTAATCTTTTATGCCACAAAAAACCAGAATATTCATTTTGTGCACTATGTTTACTTCCTATAATATGGTCAACATGAAATAGAGATGCAGCAAAATCAACATCAAGATTGAAACGATATAAACAATAAATTAAAGTACCAGAATCATAATAGTACTTATGTTTATATAACGAAAAAACACCATTTCCAATCATAAATTGAAATCCTACAACATCCAACTTTCCAACAGAAACTAAATTTCTAGCACATTCAAGAACATAAAGACACTTTTCTAGATCTAGGTAACACCTAGTGTCCAAGATCAATCTGTACGTCCCAATTCCCCCTATCCGTGCCTTCATTCTGTTCCCTATATATAAGAACTTTTTAGTTCCATTTATGGGTTGGATTGAAAGGAATCCCTGTTGAACATGTGACACGTGAGTAGTCAGACCAGAATCTAACCACCAGGTATTATTAGGCACTTCAATAAGATTTGATTCAAAACATACTGAGACATAGTATGTACCTTTCTTTTTGAACCAAGCCTTTCTTTTAGGACAATCCTTCATGAAGTGACCAGGCTTCTTGCAGAAGTAGAACCTCTTGTCTTTATGGATTCAACCCTCATTAACTTTACTGAGAGCTTTGTCCTTATCTTTACCTTTCTTTCCTGGTTTGTGCTTGTTGTTACTAGCTCCTGATGAAATGTGAGATGAACAGAGTGCTCCTTCATTTTCTTCAATCTCCTTTTCTCTTGAACCAATATGGCCTTAATTTTTTGAAGGTTCCATTTTTCTTTAATGGTGTTATAATTCACCTGGAACTGGCCAAATTCAAGAGGAAGTGAGTTGATAATGAACTGTACTAGAAAGGACTCACTCACATCCATACCCATAGATTTCAACTTTGCAGCTAGGTTTGACATATAGGTTATATGGTCATGAATGGGCTGTGACCAGTCAAACTTCTTGGTCGTTAGCTCACTCATTAAAGTCCCTGCTATAGACTTGTCAGCTAAATCAGAGTGGGACCATTCCCAAGCCTCATAATAAGACTTGTCAACTTCTGAACTGGTCTCAGTTATGGCTACGGGCCTTGTATCTAACACTATGACCAAGTCCAAATCTATTACACCCAGTTGGAATTGGATTTGTTCAGACCATTGAACTTGATCAAGCCATTTCCTAAAGCGAACAAATTTGAAGATGCTGCAAATACAACATATATAGCTCACGCATTAATGCTTTGAGTAGACCTAAATGGATTCAAACTAATAATAAACTTTGATTATGCATTTAAATTCTCCTTTGAGTGAAATTTAAATACATAGCTGTAACCCATCATGATGCAAACATAGTTCACTATAATAGACAATCAATCATATTCTAGTCAACATGTATGTTATCTTTGGATATACAATCATATTAACTAAACATGTTGATAAAGTCCCTTTAATATTATTAATTATAAGCAATGGCCCACCTTTGGGTGACCTCCTAGCTTTATAATTAATAATCTCAATTGTTCAGTTCAACTTTTATGTCATTTTAATAGAATCATATCAACATGAACAATTGAAACATTCACAATTAAATGTTTAAAATTTTCAAGTTAGGCCACTTTGGTGACTAACAAGCTTTCCATGCAATAAACATTTAATTGGACAATTATTGTACATAGCAAAAGTTAATTTAAATTAGTTTGGTCACTTTGGTGACTAACAAACTACTTTAAATTACCATAATGTCATGTAGCATATTCAACATATAATAGGACAATTTAACTCCAAAAATTGCTTAATATAAAATATTTAAAGTACCAAATAAACATATAATATGGCACTTATTTTTCAAAATTATATTATGCATAAAACTAAATCAATTATGAATTAAATAATCTATTATGTCATATCCCAAAATTATTTTACTTAGAGTTAAAGTCCATAATTTAATTACTTAATAATTAAGAGTACATAATATAACCCAAGCTTATGCTTTAATGGCCCAAACTAATCCTTTAATGACCCAAAGGACCCAAAAAAACAGCCCACATTTAAGTTTTGGGCCTAGGGAGCCCATCCGCCAGATCTGCCCATTTAAAAAAAGCATCTGGCCCAGACGTTTGCCAGCCATATGTAGCGTCTGGCGCGTGCACTATTTCATCTTCTTCCTCCAGACGTTTGTCGTCTGATTTTTTGTTTCTTTTGCTTTTTTTTTTCATTCTACAATCTTCTTCTTTCATGGGTTTGTTTCAAACCACAAGGCATCCTTTCCTAACATTCATCCCATCCTAACGTTCATCTTTCCATAAGAGTCTTCAGATTTGATTCAAGAAAAAGAAATCACAATAATAACCAAAATTTTTGTTTTCAAGAATCAACCTTTCTGATCTTTCTCAACAACAATAAACACATGTTTATAACAGGAACATTCTCAACAAATACACATAACAAACTCATAAATTTTTGTTCCATCGGAATTGCATGGGAATATAAGAGCATGGGAACAACGCAGATCATGCCATACATTACGTAAACAATATGCAATGAAAATACCGTAAACTGCATTCTATACAAAAAACAAACAGAAACATAATCATACCGAAATGATACACGGTAGAAAACAAATCATACAACACCGTGCTCTGATACCAATTGTAAAACATAACATTTATGGATCGATTGTTTTTGGCGTACTTGTATCCATGATAGTTTGTTTTGTAAGAATTTAATTCCCTCTCTTCTTTGTTGTTATGATTTGTTATCTTCAATGGTTCAGATAACCTTGCATACTTTTCTAAAACTTATATATCATTTCACTAACCATGCATCATGTTGGTTCATTTTATAAGAGAGAGGGAAAGGGTCTTTGACCCATTTGAGATCCCTTTATTTAATATCCAATAATCATCTTCTTGGGTTCTTTTCATGGGACTCAAACTATAAGTCACATGGATCATTAAATATTCTAATATTTCTCTCGTCTTGTTTTGTTTTATATAAACATGTCAATATTTTGTTAAAAAAATCATATTAACAGGGCGTCAAGCATTGTGATATGTTAGTAAAAAATAAATAAAATCTACAACTTCTATCAGTCCATATCATTCAAATAAAATCTCTGTATGTGAAGCGTTATGAACAACAAGGGACAGCATAGGCATAAGGGACTAGCTGCATTTTGTCTAACTTCGAAATAGGTAGGTTTCCTTTAGCTTTTATGGACAGCCAAGTAGAAGGATAGAAACACTAAGCCACGGAAAAGCACAATCTGTACTTTTAACCTTTCTAATCTATTTGTTCAAGATATGCGACTTATAATATGTAAAAGAAATTAATTCTAAGTGATTGTCTACAAATCACTGGAGCAAAAAAAATAGAAACACAAGGGAAGATTGTACATTAATAAACAAATAGTATAGGGTAACCAGTAACAATAAATCATGAACCATCTGAGCAAATCAGAAGAGGCAAATGCCGAGTTATCTGCTAGAAATATGAAAAAAGGTGTTACGCACTGACATGACGAAGAGCAAAAGGAAAAGGTTAGAAGAGACAGCGAGGAGTGTCTTGGTTATATCCGTCACTTCCATCACTTTTTTTACGTGCAAGTCAATGAATATGCAAAGAGCCAGTACCAATTGGCCCTTTCCCGGAAAGTAGAAATTCATCTACTTTTCAAACTAAATACACAAAACAAAAGCTGAAAACGAAAAGAGATTCAAAGCTTGAAAAAGGGTTAAAAATTCATTAAGATTAGAGAAAATAAGCCTTTAAGAATTAACAAATACACACAATTGTAGAATTTCGAATCAATTGAGTCAACTTGAACTTTATTATATTTAAAATTGATTCATCAACAATTTTCAAACTCAAATTAAGTTTGCGTTGTTCCTATTGGACTAAAACAAATGCTTAAGCTTGTTTATTCAGTTTTTTTTTATTTTATAAAATGAGCTTATTAAAAATTTATAAGCTGAGATCAATAATTAAAATAAAATATACTTGAGTTTAATCACAAGTAAAAGAGAAAATTATTTTATGATTTTAATTATACATAGAGTTAATTATTAATAACATGTCAATGAGCATTTAAGTCAAACATGTGTTTTCTGACAGGTGTAATAAATTGACTACAATTTTGTTTCAGTTTAACTCATTTATCAAATAATTCTATAATAAAACTTAAGCTTGAGCTTTCTTATTTGATAAGATATAGTTTTCATGCTTTGGATGGAGGAATCAAATTCAGTGGTGATGCTTGTTCTCAACCTATCAAATTTAAAAGTAATATGTTTTGAGGTACTCAAAAATCTCAAGAGCCTACATTTTTGTTGCTTTTCAACATAATATATAATTTCAATTTAGACCCAAATAACTATCAAAAGAGATCATGCATGTATATAATATGTAAACTTATCAGTATCATATTATATTATAGGCTCACTTATAATTAATTCTATTTTGGAATAAGTAAAAAAAAATCATTTAATTATTATTAAAAAATAAGAAGACTGTTGAAATTATTATAATTAATAATATAAAAGAATTTTTGTAAAACATGAGGTCATAACGTACGTTGTTAAGAAAAAACTTAAGTGATAAACTTTTTGGTAGCCTTACGTTACGTAATATATCGTTGGTAGAAAGAAATATGGAGATCATGACAGGGAATAAAGATGGAGTTGCATACCCCCTTTTCGGTTGAAGTTTATGTGTATTTCTTACGACATAGAATTGATAAAGCCCAACATATTTGGCAAGGAATTGTCGACCTAGCTAATTCTAAGACGAGCGTTCAAACACAGATAGGCGGTGTACAAGTAGAGGTCAGCAAGGTTACGGTTTCAAATGGAGGAGAATTGCAATTGGGCATTCAACCAGGGATCACAGACATTTCAAACAACTTAATATGACTCAACACGTAGAATCAAATTTGTAATGCTGTAAAGAAACCATTAATACTTCCTTCCATTCTTCATCTGATAATGTATACCTTTTGTCAAACAAAATATTGGGTTTCCTTGACCCTATATGTAGTTTGTTGTAAGTAGAACAAGAACTTATTTCCTCTAGATTAATCAAGGAAACTGTTTTCATAGATGATATAATAAAGAACGACCAAGCTGAAAGGTGGCATTTGTGAAAGATGTGAAGGCACAATAGTATTGACTTGGACCTTCGGATTCAATAGGATGAGTTGTTGGCCAACTCAATCTCATCTGACGGGCATCCGGTCCTTTGTTTAAACTTTAGCATACTATAACATAGCTTATTGATTTTATAATATGCTTTAGGGACTCACCATTAAGTCTTGTAACCTCAATGGCAAGCGTACAAATTTGAGTGGAAACTTTATAATTTTTTAACAAATAAGAAGGGTTAAATTTATTTCCGAGTAGTTAATATTGCCCGATATGGACACGGACAGTTGAGTTAGACATCAGTTATTATATCAAATCAATCTGCCACCATGGATGGCATTTTAAGAGGGTGTACTGTACAAATTGAAATAGAGACGAGACGAGATAAATTTTGTTTTGTTTTCCTATGCATTGTATATATTTAGGATATACTCTTACGATTTCTAAACTAAGTCCTTTCAGGACTAACATGAGTGATATCATCCATCCATTTTCAGAATTATTTCAAACTTTAGATTAAAGAACATATAGTTTTATATTTTTCTTCTTCTTTTTACTTTAGGGAAACAATGTTTTCATATTCATCTGCATGTCTAATTATAGCATTAGGGCTGGACTTTTACTTTGCTTTCCTCGTGGTTTTAAAAATTTTCAAGTCTACAAAAAAATGTTGGAGGGCTTTTCTAACGCATGCACTTCGATGATTAAATTTGTTTGAGAGTTATAAAAAAACTAGATGAATGTTGCTTGTGTATTTGTTTTTGGAGAAGAACGGGAACCTCCTTTTATAAATTAAAGTTAATTAAGGAAATGTGCACGTGACTATATCTGATAACGTTTGTTCTACGTATAATCTTAACAACTCAATCTTTGTAGATAACATTATTCAATCTCTTTTCAAAAAAAAAAGATTATTCGATCTCTTTAGATACACTTAGATTAAACCAAATCATGATATTAGCTATAGATATATTCTATAAATCTCTTATGATTTTGTTTTACTTATATATAAAGGATCATAAGCCTTTCACAAAATGTACCGAAAAATACCACAAATATTCATATCACAATTCATTCACAATTCCTTTCATGGTATTAGAACCAACCCTAATTTTTTCTTTCATACCCAGGTTCATAACAATTCAACACCACCTTTCAAGCCATAAACAAAATCAACACAAATTCAATACACTCACAAAAACAACACTCCACACATTTAGACAACCAGTCTACATTTTCAAACACACAACTACAACAATGGAAGAACACACAATCCTACCAATTATCCAATTGAACAATTTTTTCACAAAACCTCTAGATGCAACAAATTACCTGGTTTGACAAAACCAAGTTCAAGTTGTACTCATGGCTTCTGATCTCCTCAGATATGTTGATGGAACTATCCTCTCCCTAGTGGACACCTTTATTGACAACACCACGTCTCCAGGATACATCAGGTGGCAGAGATTTGATTGTCTTCTCTACTATGATCTCACGGCATCCCTCTCCACCTTCATCACCCGTCTAGCCCTCGGGTCTCAAGCTGCTCTGGATCTCTGGGTTGTCCCTGAACGACATTTTCTCTAGTAGTCCTCGTCCCAACACTCGCTGCTATGTCGAAAACTCCATACACTCAAGAAAGGTGCCTCCACCATCTGTAATTTTCTCAACAACATATCAACCACTGCGGAAGACCTCGCAGCCATCGGTGATACCATCTCAGACAACAATCTTGTTTTGTTCACCTTGAATGGTCTTTTGAACGAATACCAGTCCTTTGTCACTGCCATCGAGCATCTCGACTCTCTCATCAGTTTTTTGGTTCTTAAAGCTCGCCTCCTCCTCCACGAAAAGCGTCTCCTTGCCTATCTTCCTCTGATATCTCCTCTGTAACAGCCCCTTACCGTAGGGTACGCACCGGGACGCCCGCAGGTCATTCCGGTATATATCCTATGATAAGGGAGCGCTACGTGCGATCACTACAGTCACTCCACATGGCACACATCAATTTGAATAATAAAGTATTAATTGTAAACCACAACATTTTTAAAATCAAACTCTTCCTCATTTCATTGATTAAAATCAAAAGTCTGTACATCATTCCATACTATACTGTCTGTACATAAATCCAAAAACCTAGTACAGAATGCTATAT
>JAOQMS010000005.1:15029864-15040221 GCA_027563885.1 Erythroxylum longipes
TGATTTAATCAGTGATTGAAAGACCGAGTGAGTCTTTTGACTATAACCACTTGCAAGAAATTTATTCAAGTGAAGAAGTTATTAAAGAGACTGAGGAAAACATAAGATGGCGTTACATCCATTTGTTTGATCGCTCAGGTAAGAATTTCAAGGACGAAATTCTTTAAGGAGGGGAGGATTGTTGGATTATAGCATTGTAAGAATAAGATGTAGCCATATATAACTCAAAAGGTTATTTCATAAAGATGATAAACAAAAGTTGAAGTTTGTAACCTTCAAAGTGAAGATCAAGTCATGGGTAAAAGATGATCAAGGCACATTAGGTTCATTCTATATTTATAATGTTAATAGTAATCTAATTTTTTTAATTTAGTAACCTTAATGGCTCACGATGTATAAATATTTCATCAAGATGTATAAAACCTTTTTCCTTAAAAGAAAAGCCTCTCGATCTTTCAAACACCATTTTTGATGACATTTTAAAAGTTTTTTTATTATAAGTGCATCAAGAAAATCAAATTTGAGCATTTAAAATTCCTAAAATCATGTTTTTAGGGTTATTAGTCGACTAATATAGATTAGTGGTCGAACAATGTAGGTCAAAAGTGTAATTAGGTTGTTTGGTAATAGATTAGTTGACCAATATCTTAATGTTGTCTAAGAATGTTCCTCCAAGAGACACATTGGTCATCCTAGCGGTCGACCAATATGCAACGACTAGTAAATACTATTTATTAAATGCACATTATTTAACCAATATGACTTAGTGTCAACTATTGTGCTCAAACTAGCTATTAAAATGACTAACTTTTGTTCCAATGACTAGTAGGGGTCTCAAAATCTTACAGATAGATGTTTTCTCATTGTTTATTGTATCAAGAAGTATTTAGGTGTCTTATACACATAGTTCTATGTGTTATCAATTATTTAAGCGTCATTGTCTTATATTTATGTGAGTGAGCCTCATTGTTATTAAAGTGGTAAAGTGAGACATTTTGAGTTATAATCCTTTATTGGGGTTTTGTATAACACACTTCGTCTTCACCATAAACATTGTAAAAGGGTTTCTTTTTACCGTTAAAAGATTATACAAAGGTTATTCTTTATCTTGAAAGAAGAGTTATAGTGAAATTCTAAGAAGAGTCTTGAGAGTGAGGATAAATAAAAGTTATTTCTCAAACCACTATAAATTGGTTTTCATTTCTTATCCCTTACTCTTTATTCATTATTATTTAAGTGTTTTCTTGAAATGTATTATTTTCTGTCATATTTTCATCTTTTATATTTTGTTTAAAACTTATCAACACCTAATTTATCCCCCTTTTAGGTACCATTAGGGACTCACAATTTATTAAACCTAGTTGTTTGGTCTAGTAAAAATTCCAAAGTTATAATTATATTTTTCTTAAGAAGTACAAGTCCCATTATTAATTGATTCAAATATCTTCCTAATCAAAACCCCTAATAACACATTAACTTGTTCTATAAATTTATTAATTAGATTTAAATATAATCCAAAAGATTTATGTAGTTCTCTCTCTAGGATTCTATGCAACTCTTATTATTCATGTCACGATCTCTTCATACATATGATTTCTAAATTCTTATATGTGAAATTTGAAATTGAATCAAAATGCTTGCAAATTGTAATTTATCACATGACATAATCATATATAATTGACAATATAACTTGGTTCTTTCATTAAATCAAAAAATTAATCCAAACAAATAGTTTTATGGTTCATCCTATTTAAATATATCCCAATTTATTTTAAACTAAGATAAAGAACATAAAAAAAGAAAACAAAATAAATCAAATCATTGTCTTGGATGTCTTGAATCTTTAAATATTTAAGTTTTCAGTTAAATCTTGATGGAAATCTTTTCTTTTCTCTCTAAAACTGCTTTTTTCTGTTCTCAGAAGGTCTCATTTTACTTTCCTAATTAATGTCTTTATCAAATTACTACTCTCTATATATCTATATCTCTTTTATCCTAAAAACCCTTAAAATTTTGAAACGACACGAATAACACAGGTCCAACATGGACCTACGTAGGACTCGTGTTAGTCGTCCTGTTAAAAAAGTTTTAAGCTACATAAAGAATCATCGCCATGGATTCATGCAGGATGTATGTTTCTTTAAGTAAACACGGGTTCAATATGGCGTATGAGCTATGTTCTGAATTCTTTCTCTAAAGTCATACTAGAACTTGCCCCAACGTGATCCCAATTTTCTTGAATTCATTTCTTTATTGGGACTTGAAAACAAAATATAAGCTAAATTGAATACCAAATCCTATAAAATTTATCCAAATGCAAGAAAAATTCTCTTAAAATATATAATATGAAAATAGCCTAGTTAGCACTATCAAACAATGGTATATACATCATGGCATGCTGTACTTTCGTTGGCCATACTCAAAAATCCCGACAGTTCATCGCTTTCTTCTTATTGGTTGATTGTGCCAGTGCACTCTGGCTCACTCGCTTTCTATCATCTCTCCATGACAGTGGCATCTGTCCGAGCCTTTCAAGTAAGCGCTTCACCTCCTCCATGTTGATAGCTCTGCGAAACTTTTTTTTTTTTTCTCTTGTAAAGGTTATGTTCCTTGTCGATACGCAGAGACTTCAATGTAGATTGATGCCTACACAAATCTTTTTCATATGCTATTACTGTTATAGAAGTGTTGAGGTCCGGAATTTGTGTGACCTCCATATTAAATATTTGCATATGATGCCATATGGTTTCACCCTGCTGGGCGATATAAAAAAGGCCTATTGAATCTCTAGGCATATGCTTATTACTTGGGAAGTGCAATCTGAAACGAGCCTTTTAATGATCCGAATCTAGACGCATATCTATATGTATAATCTAATGCTAGCCTTCGCCACCCCAACGAAGAGAAGGATTTACACTTCTATGAAGTCTAGATGCCCTAATGTACTTACATGAATTTATAATAATACACGATATGATTGGTGGGGTCCGTCATGCCATTATACACTTTCAGGGGCGAGTTTGAAATTTGACGGTGGTGGATCGTTGATGATGGTTGAGGTTAAAGGACTCGGTGGATTGTAACAAGATACTCTATGCTCGTAACTTGTATTATCCTTATTTTAGACAATTTTATCCACAAATTTTTCTGAATTTCACATATTTATGTGGATGAAATCCTCTAGAACAAAATTGACACAAAGTTATGGACACTGAAGATTTGATTCTAAATGGATTAGGTCTTACCAGTCTTCTCAAACATGTCATAAAGTGATATAGGAGGCGCACCGTCTTAATGTGACTAACCTACTATGCAAAAATGTCTATCTAGGGTACTCACTAGCATGGTTTGCCTCTTCTTGTAGAGTTTCATTGGCTGTAGAGTAGCGCGCACTTGGCTTCTCACTCGTATGTTGAAAATTGAAACAAAGAAATAGCTATTCTTCCGAGATTCCCAAATATGTTGCCAATTGATGTTTCTTTTACGTCAGAGGTTCTAACTCCTAGAGCTAGACATTAACTCAGCATTACTTTCCTTGTAATCTATCCAGCTATAAGAATCTTCAGGCCTACAAAATAGAACCAAAGGGTGCCTCTGGCGTGCACACTCTAATGATTAAATTAATTAGGTTGCAGGAAAGATAGTTTAGATATTATTGTGTATTTATCTCTGAGAGAGAACTCGCTTTATCTATTGAAGGTGACAAGTATTATGATAAGGAGATGTGTGCATGTGGCCAGATCCTACACACGATATACAAGATAGGAGATGGGCGATGTAGGATACTGGTTCCTTGCAATTTGGATGAGCAAAGTGACCAGCATGAAAAGGCGTGATACGGCTCTTATAGGACCGATCACTTGGGCTGGAGCACAAAACCCTTTTTGAGTTTGGGCCTTCTAAGGCCCAAAATGTAGACCTTTATGTGTCAATAATTAAATCAAAACTAGTGATTAGCCTGCAAATTTCTTCTTTGAAAAAAATGGAATCTTAATCTAATAATAAAGATAAATGAGAGGACTCCATATCATTTTCTGATCTTAATGTTTTATTTAAGATGAGGAGGGAAAGTAATTATCAACCTCTTATCTTTAACCAAAACTCAAAATTTAATTTGAACTAATCAAATTACACATCACCCGTGTATTGAACCAAAAGTTAATTTACCATTTTGGCATCAAATATTTTTACATTTGATCTAAATTCTAAAATTTAAAATTTAAAACTAGATTTTAAACATTTTTAGAACCCAATATAGCGGTTCAAGACATTATTTTCATTAGTATCTACTAATAAAGATAATCTAAAAATATTTAACACTCAATTACAAAAATAAAAATTTTAAACATCCTTAAAAACAAAGAAAAAAGAAATGCAAATTATTTTCTTGGTAATATATAGTTTAAATATAAATACGAATGTTAGGCTTAAAAATAATATATAGCCTTAAGCAACCATAATGTCTAGTGATTTGGTTATCAATTTTACCACCGTCGAATTCATGTTTGCTTTTCAATATGTTATTTTAAAACTTAATTGTGTGTTTTTTAAGAATAAAATACATTTTTATTAAACCAACCAACAAAATATATCCTCTCTTAATTTCATAAATTGAAATTGAAATTGAAAATATTTTAACAAAATGATAAATTTTTCTATAAAAGTTTTTTCAAAGTCTAAGAATATTGGAAGCTATAAGCCTTTTAAGGATGTGAGTCGAGTAAATAAATTCATATGCATTCTTCACTATATTAGAATACAAATTTACTTATACTCATCTTTAACTCCATAATCTTTTCAATTAGTTTAGTTTTGGAATTATACTAAAAAGATGTTGCTAATATAAAATTATATAAATAAGTTTACAATTAAAAAAACAAAAAAGATACACAACCTCCATATATATATAAACAAATCAACTTACATTGGATAAGAATTATCTACGACAATGGTAGTGTTCTCATGAGTAATTTTAAAAAGAGAAAGAAAAAAGAAAAAGAAAAAGAAAAAATATTGAAATTTTATTATTTATCATGTAATATTTTATATGTGCCCTTTGTTTTGAATCAATATTTTGTAAATATGTATTAATAACATATATTTATATAGAGTTAACCAATTAAAAAAAAGGTAATCTCATAATATGGGAAATATTAGAAAATGTTAGATGGTTGTTAACCTTAATTTTTTTTAAAATAAAAGAAATTGATTGATGAATATCTTCAGAGAGAGTTATAAGCTAAAAACCAATTATTTAAGGCATACTATAATTGTTATTCATAGCTAAGTAAAGATAACGAGGGAATTTTTACCTAAAGATATATACATAGAGTTCTAATCCTACTAATCATTCACTTCTGCTCAAGGAATTAATTAGCTCATGAATCCAATTCCTAGCTCGTAGTTTCCAAGTATCAATTATCACGATAAACTATGGTTGTCATTCACTTGATAATAATTACCAAGGTATTGAGTAAAGCAACTATCAAATTATTGTTGGAGCAATCCTAAATAACATACATATTATATAGCACACCAATACCACTATTGATGCAAATCATTTCTTCTTTTTAAGGTCTAAATATACCCCATTTTGTATCTTAATCATTGTTGCAAATGACGTAGACTTTACGAGTGATAAGCTGATCCCTAATTTGGCTTATTAGTTCATTGATGAGTTTATATTTTTTTTTGTTTTCCTTCAAAAATTGTTAAGTTTCTTTCTCTCTATATTGTATATATCACATTTCCAAATAAAAAATTATAAATAAAAAGATTACCATTGCATATCCAGATCCTTCTTCTTTGACTGATTCATTTCACAACATTTTATTAGATTTTATACGAAACATTAAAGTTACATAATTGTTTTAACTTTTCCGTATAGTTAAAGAAAATTTACATTTTTTAAAAGATCGTTAATAGATTCATCCTCTTATTTACAGAGATTACAATGAAGACTCCCCTTAGCCTATCTGAGGCTATTAGCCTTAACATAATTATAAGCCACAGGATAAATAAAACCCCTATAAGTGATTGTTCAAACCACATAACTTTGCTTCATTTAACCTTTAGTGCTCGAGGTCTTAATAATTTCTTACAAGAGCTATTTTTGAATTTCCCTAATGCATGTCTTAACTAAATGATTTTATCCTTCCTATATGATTTGGGGGAGAAGTTTAATATATGCTTTATAATATTAGAAAATATTATGTTTGAGATATTCTAGAGATTACCTCCTATAACCTCTTTGACAATTACATTCCCTAGGGTTATTCCATTAATATTGGAGCTTAATGATGTTGATTAAAGGCCTTATATTACTCAAATATTCGTTCTAGAAGTTGGTTGAGCTCCCATCAGTAAGTCTTATTTTGAATTCTAATCTCACTAGCTCCCTTAACTTAAGAATGTGTAGCATAGTCCAAGAGGTGTTAGTCATTGGACTAACACTTTAGAAGTTTTCCTTTAACAAGTTTGAGCATGGATCCATTTTACCTACAAAGCTTCTTTATCTGTTAGGATTCTCTTTATCCTCTTTATCATCAAGACTTTTTTTTTAATGACCCTGATAGAATTGATGTTTAATCCCCTTTATTCCTAAGTAAGCAAACATTTTGGCATTTGAATTTAGTAGTTTTTTTTCCTTAAGATATCACTAAATAACGAGGAGCATCTAAGCATCTTCTTAATAGTTTTGATTAAGTTCTTTAGGAAAACTAGGTGTGAGAACTAATAAAGAAATCTTATAAACGAGGCTTTTATTACACCAATTATTGATCCTTGTTTACATTCTTTCAATTAAAAGGAATAAGTCTTTATAAGATGATCTTTTTGTGCTGATCAAAATACCCAATTAAGTGAAAGGAGGCTTAATGAATTTAAGATTTGTTAAGTTGGAAAGCTAAGTAAAGATGCTCTTAGCTCCTGTTAAAATAAAGGCATAGCTTTTTCTCTTATCGATTTTCAGACTAAATAATTCTTTAATGTGCATATAACTAACATTAAAGCATTCAGAGGATAAGGTCTACCTTAAACAAAAAATGCAGATCATCTACAAAAGATAAGTTGAATATTTTTAGCTTTTTACACTTATTTTGATACTTAAATCCCCCTTCTTAACTTATAACTTGGTTAGTAAGCATGGTAGGAATTTTAATTCTTATGGTGAAAAAAAGGAGAAATTAGATCATTTTATATTACACCTTTTTCAACTTTGATCAGCTTAGTTGGCAACCCATTGAGCAATACTTAATAAGAAACTGAGATTATGCATTGCTAAGTCCAATTAAAGAACCCTAAAGGCCTTTAAAGAACGTAAAATATGAAGTTTCGAATTGATAGTGTCATAGAATTTTTGAAGTTTGTCTTAATAGCACAACTTTTATAGGTATTTTTATTGTAATTTAGAAGAGCTCTTATGCTAATAACATATTATCCTTAATATGCCTGTATTTGATGAAAGCTCTTTGTGATAAATTGATGAGAGTTTCTCAAGCCACGTTAAGTCTTGATGCCAGGACTTTGCAATAATTTTATAAATGGTGTTAAAGCAAGAAATAAACATATAATCTAGCAGAGAGATTAGATTTTTGTCTTTAGGACAAGGCTAATAAGTCTTGTTAATTACCTTTAACATCTTGTCTTAGTCAAAGAATTCAAGGATTGCATCAGTAAAGATGTAACAATGCAAGAATAGATAAACATAGTTTCATTATGAAAATTTGTCTTATATTAAAATTGGGTGCCTATAAAATGAGAATATGTACTCTTTATGGTTTATTTTACAAATAGTAGAAGTCATTAAATAAAATTGTGGAAAACAAAGTAGTTCTATCAAGAGACTTGAAAATTGAAACTTACTCTTCTAAATTTAGCAATTACTTATTCTATATTAATACTAATACACAATTTGGTATAAATCTTCGAACAAAGTATCATATTATCATACAAATACAAAGAGAAGGGATGGGTATACATTGTTACTTTATCTTACCTAGTTATGGAACTGTAGGATGAGAAGAACAGTAACATGTTGCCAAGAACATCGATCCCTTCATTGAAGATGTATTCGCTCAAATTAGACTCCCTGTCTGCATATATAAGAAGAAAATTTTGATCAGTTGTCAAACAAAGCAAAATTGGGAAATTTTGTAAAATGAAGAATTAAGGCGATAATAGTGATAAGTGAAGTTGAAGTCACATATTTATAGGCAGATTTAACAAGTTTCTGTCACCTGTATGAAATGTATCATTTTCTTCTTAATGTAATAGGTATGGATTTTTTAGGATGGAAGTCTTGAAGCTTAATATAGTGTTTGTAAACTTTGTTATTGCCTCTTAGCCAATGGATTAATTTGTCATTCTTTAAAGAAAATTAGTACAGACTAAGATGAAAAGATACATAGAAATTTTATCAAAGTAAGAAGGGAAAACTATAAATTTTGTTTCATTACTTGAAAGAAATAATTATAATTAAAACTATTGTGAGTTATTTTTTAGATTTATAGAAATAGATTTACAAGAAATAATAAAACAACTATATTATAATTAAGAAAGCAACTCATGAAGATAAAAAATAAAAATATTAATATGAATAAATAAAGTTGCCTTGATCTTATTTATTCACACACTTTTTGTTTTGTTTACTAAGTAAAAATTAACTAAATAAGATTTTATGTTTCATTCAACACAAGATAAGTGGTAAAACTAAAACATAGATAATGGTTGAAATAAAATTATAGGAAGTATTACTATTAAAAGCTACCAGAAATAAGTTCAGATATTTTTGTTTTTTATTACCAATTTTATTACTATTATAAATATATTGAATTTTAAACTTGTGATTTTTAAAAATTATTAGTTACTTATAATAAGTAAAAGAAGAAAAAGTAAAAACGGTTTAAGAACTAATTCACTTAAATGCTTAACTGCTTAACTATTTAATTGGTTAGTTACCTTACTCACTTATTATAAGGATAGGAAACATATAAAAAAGAGTTTATAATAAAATAAATTTAAAATTTACCTTTAAAAATATATTGATGAGGAAATTACTTCAAAGCTTTAAATTTTCAAAGAGATAGTGATGCAAAAAAAATTACTTCAAAGCTTTAAATTTTCAAAGAGATAGTGATGCAAAAACTTATGTGGATAAATATTTTGAAATCAAAATAAAAATAAATTATTTATTAGAACAAAAAGTCCTTTTGAGCTAAGTAATCCAAAGATGAAGATTATCATAAGCTAACTATTCTATGATTGTAAAAAAAAGTAGTTATTATAAGTTAAAAGGTTTTTCAGTTAAATAATAAAATTTAAAGACTAATAAAGATGATTTAAATACCTCTAAGAATCAAACATTACAAAAATGTGGGACTTAGTGGGTACTTCATGGGCACATAATATAAAAGTAGCCAAAGAATTAAACTTAAACGATAGTTGCATTTATGATGAGTTGCTTCAGAAGAAAGATCGCAGTTGCTGATATGAACATGACGACATGTGGAAACAAATATCTTAAGGAAAAAAGTTAAGATTTAAAGGAAAAACAGTATGAAGTTCAAATATATATATTAAATGATCTGATGACCTCAAAAAAGGACTAAAATTATGAATATTTTCCACCTTATTCATATAAAAATGATTATTAAAATAAAACAACAATCTAAAAAATTATTAATACAAGGTCTTTCCTTATAAAATTCAATAAATTAATTGTGTACTAGTTAAACACATTGCTTCATGAATAAAAGATATCCAATTATAAATGTAAAATTTGGATATAAATATAGTGATACTTCAAACAATATTAAACATTATTTCATTTAAATTTTACACACATTGTCATATTCATAATACATTAGAGTTTAATATAAACAAAATTATCTATCTCACAAGTATCAGATATATGCATAATACGATTATAACAAATAATGTGTGAGATACTTCTATTATTGAAGATATAATTAGAGGTTTAATTTTAGGGAAAAACTTGATTGGATGGTCTATGAGCATATGGATTGAAAAAGCTCAAGAAAATACTTAGGGTTTGTTTGGTTGAATGTTAACTAATAGAATGAAATGGAATATAACGGAACGGAATGGAACGGTTTATAATGGAATGGAATATAATACAGTGAAACGTTGTTTGGAAGGGATGAAAGGGTTCATAATGTAATGTAGTGAAATGTTATTTGGAAGATGGATGGAATGGAATGGAATGAAATGTATAATAAAAGACTATTATACCCTTATACTAAAATGATTATTGCATGAGGTTTATTATTTTATTATTAATTATATACAATTTATTATTAATTATATAAAATATTATTATTAATTATTTAATAAATTT
>JAOQMS010000005.1:15040321-15052785 GCA_027563885.1 Erythroxylum longipes
TTAAATTATTATTATTACTTAATTAATTACATTATATTTAATTAAAATATTATTATTAATTAAAATATAACTATTCAATTAAAATATTATTATTATTTATTTAATTACATTATTATTAATTAAAATATTATTATTAATTAAAATATAACTAATTAAAATATAACTATTTAATTCATTCCTTCGTTTTAACTAACCAGTATAATTATAATAATTATATCAATTCTCATTCCTCCCTATATTTATTTCCATTTTTATTCCCATTACCTTTTATAAATCAAGCGCCACTTATATTTTAGTCGAGTTATTAAAACACGATCTTTTGGATATGAATATTCGTTGTACTTAGCCTGATGTGATGACGGGTTGCAGCAAAATCACATTTCTATCGAGATAAAAATTTTACGACTAATGGTTTTTAGTTTAGGGAAAAAGTGAAAATGCAAATAAATTTTGGTAGCAGTGCTCACTGCTCAATCTGGTCCCCAGGGTCCCAATAATACGTCCCTAATTCGTTTTCCGTTAGGTAACCTAAAGTCTAACCTCCTGATTCCACAGCCGTTGCTCTCCTGAGAACCGTCGCAACTGGCTCATTGATCGTAACGAATTTCTTATTTGGTAATGGTTCTTTTCTACACTTCTTTCTGGAATCGAAATTCGACGTCTTCAATTTAGCTAAATTATTCTTTTTTCTTATTGTATAGTAAAATTCTGGTGCGATTTCGACGGTTGGTTCTCGATTTTGGTGCTTTTTTAGAAAGTCAAGCTCTTAATCTTGATCTTCAACGGAACAGGAATCGAATTGATAGCATTTTGAGTTTTAGTGCGATGTGCCATCAGAATTGTTGCGTGCATTTGTCGGCGGAAGACGCGATTGCGGCGGACGAAAGTCTCTTGATCTACTGCAAGCCTGTGGAGCTTTATAACATTCTTCGCCGCCGTGCCTTACATAGTGTAATTTATGTCTTTTACCACATTCATTTGCTTTGGTGTGATTAGAGCCCGTCTCGTGTGGTTGATTTTGTGTTCATGTGTTTAATTTTATAGCCTTCCTTTCTTAGAAGATGTTTGCGTTACAAAATGAAAGTGGGGCGTAAAAGGAAGAGGTACGGATGTCTTCTTTTTTTGGACATTTCAAGCTGAATAATTAGGTTGTTTTAGGTTTTTAATTCAGTTACAAAAGCTTCACGTGAGAACTTGAATGAATAGGAGCACTGGTGATACATTTGGTTACGAATTCATCTGTAGGTTGGGGACTGGTATTGTGGTTTTCAACTACAGGGACTACGACAACATGTTTCAAAAGGCTGAAGGTATATTTTTTTCCTATCCATCTATTTGAATTTGAAGTTACACTTTTTTTCCTATCCATTTATTTCTATTTGATTCAATGGAAAAACGTGGAAAATATTACTTGAATGCATTTTTGAAGATTTTGAATCAAATGCACGCTATGTTTCTTTTAATGTTGATATTTTGTTACAAATTGGTTTACCACTACTTGATAGAGTTTTCCCCTCAATTGCCATACCAGATTGGAAACTGTTGAAAGGATCTAGATTTGTTTTTCTAATCTGTTTTGCTCTTTCTTTCTTCGAACAAAAGATGAGTTTATTGGCAAAAATTATGTAACTACAAAGTATATACTGCTTCAGCATTTGTAACTTTTTTTTTGGTACGTCAGCATTGAAACTTTCCTTGAAAATCAAGTGTTCTACACTAGTTTTGCTTGTTTAATCTCTCTTTTCTCAATTGTTATGAGAATTTATTTCCATCATATAGTTTTTGTTTGTTTATATGATGTACCAAATTGTTTCGATGGAATAGCTGAACATTGCTTTATGCTTTCTCAATGTGCAGTAACTGAAGACTTTTCCTGCCCATTTTGTTTGATGCTATGTGTAAGCTTTAAGGTGAAATTTCCCATCTTTACATACTTTCAGATGTTCCAATTCTATGCATAAATGATGAAGAGATTCTTTGATTGGAAGTTTGGTTTAAGGCTGATGATAGAAGATCATATAGTTTACGTGTTGTTGCTGAGATACAAAAGCTTCTTTGTTGTTGTGACACTTTTATGAGGTTTTGTTTGAAATCAAGAATTTTGAAGGATAAGTTTCTATCACTTAGCATAGATTTCACTTCTTTTGGCAGGGTCTGCGTTATCACTTGTGTTCTTCTCATGATCTGTTCGACTTCGAATTCTGGGTTGGTCATCAGTGTTTGATCACTTTTTAAGCATTGAGGTTTCTTGAAGCACTAATCATAAATCTTATTCTAGGCTACCGAAGAGTACCAAGCTGTCAATGTGTCAGTCAAAATTGATAGATTCTGTTCTGAGGTTAGCATATTTCCTTAATTTTTGATGGGTTATGCAACATGTCTTTCCACGAATCTGAATAAGACAAAAAAGAAAGTAAACTAAAAATTAAACCCTTCTTTTTCTGGTGGCCTATATTTTTTTTAAAATCATAATTGTAGCTACTTTTCTTGTGTGAAGCTTCTTTGTTGAGAATTATATTTGGCCCTACTAGTTTGGCAGAAGTCACTTTTTCAATATTCAATACATGTATATGCATTTTTAAATTAAGAAGACGCTGCCAATGTGTACACAGACTGTTGAAGATGGAGTTGAGCAGCGACGGCAGTCATTCTTCTTCTGGTAGAATTTAAATCTTGAAATGTGGTTGCATTTTCTAGTAACTATTAAATTTTCAAGTGAGCAAAGATACTGAGAATTGTAAAGGTAAAATAAATTTAATTAACAGCACAAGGCCACGTAGACGAAATTCAAGAAACATTGATGTAATCGAAAAGCAAGCTTGTATACAGTTCTTGGAGTTGGATTCACCAAAATTATGTCCGGAAGGCACAAACAATGGATATTTATGGAAGGATGATGGTAATACTCCTTTTTTCTTCTCTTGCATATAAATTTCTATTCTATATCCTGATTTTATGAACATGGTAAGCTTTGTTAGTAATCTAGAGTATGTCAACATATGTTGTTAACCGTTAAGTACAAAGCATTTACTTCAAACTTCAGTGAACCACAAATTGTAGAAGTGAAGAGAAGCCAGGAGGGTAAAATGCTGTGATTGCTGATGTTAAATTCAACCATGAATTTTTATTTGTATATTAGAAGCCAAGCATTGATCAAGATGTGAATTTGCATGTTAGAAGTGGAGCATAAATTATGATTGATATGCTTGTCTTGGTGCACTACTCACCCTTTGCTGAACAATTCCTTACATCCCCTAATCTGGTTGGTTTTTAAGAAAATAATAATCAACTCCATGGGAATTACTGAAGTGTTTTTGTGCTCGACTGTGCTGTCTTTTAGAAAGGAGACTTTAAAATTTGAATCATTTTCTGAAAGAAAAATCTGAATGCCAATGGGCAACATATCTAGTTTATCATACCTAGCTCTTAAATGGCATTTGGTGCTAGATTACATTGTGTGCTTATCTTAAACAAAGGAACTAGCTGACAAATTGCCGAAACTTGGGTCATTCTACTTTTTTTATCATTCCGTTGGTGAGTCTTTTGGATATATTTCTGCAGTTTGTCTAAAGAGTTATGTACAAGTGCTGATACTGATCATGCTATGAAACAAGTCTTCCTGGCAACTAGTCTGTCTATTAATGGAGCATTGTTTATGGCCTGATTTCTTATTTGCTGTGGTTTGAATGTCAAGTAGAGATATTCTATTTGTCTGATCCTACTTTATTATTCCAATTTTTGCTCATATTACTTATCCTTGCTAATTTTGTTATACATGCAACATAGCCTATTCTTCTTTATCATCTTTTAGGAATTTTCACATTAGGAGTGAGAAATTCCATTGGCGAGTTCTTGATGCAGATTTTTGAAAATCTATTACTTGTTTTTGCAACTCAGAGATGGCTTACTAATGATGGATTCCACTGTTAATAAAATTGTAGTTATCAACTTTGTGTTGGCATTTTATCTTTTATCTTACCCTGAAAGGTTTGCACAATTGGAACAATTGGCAGCCTAGTTCTCTCCCTCTTATGCTTACCATTGAACTTTAGGCATTATGTGTTTATTATGTATAGGCGAGAATGCTTCAAGGTCATCTTCCAGTGAGAAAGACTTGCATAAGTTAAGGAACGAAGCAGAAAATTTTGGTCCTGAATATGCAAGTGCAATAGACTTAATGGAGCCTGTTGCTTCTAGTTCTAATGTTGCAGGTGTTTCAACTGCCAAGGATCAATTTTCTCTGGACCCTGAATGTGTTAGACCACAATCCACAAATGATCCTTCACTATCTGCAGTGCTTCATGTAGCAAAAACAAGGAAGTTAACATTGGAAAGATCAGATTCCAGAAAGTATGTGAAGCCAAATTTTTGTCTCTTGTTGACCATTCCAAAGTATTATGTTGCCTTATATGCTTAATAGAGTTCCAGCAAAAACAGTCACATAGTACCCTTCAAGTAGATCATTTTGCTATAGCTTGTGCATAATGACTCTTGTAACCACTTAGGTTCAGATGCATGCCCTGGGTCAGGTAGGCCTATTAATGGCTAGGATTTGTGTGCTTTTTACAATAAGGTAAGATTATAAGAGCAACTTCTTTCTGCTTTATGGATGTTTTGTTTTTGCAACTCAAGTACTGTGAAGCCTAGGCAAATTTACTGGACTGGTTCTTATGATAGAAGTGTATATTTTTGTTTGTGAATGTTTATATTGTTGTTATTTTGTTTAGGTTTCTGATTGTTGTCTATTATTTTCTTTTATGCAGCCGAGCCCTTTTGTTAAAACGACAATTCTATCACTCTCATAGAGTTCAGGTAACTGATTGCTATTCGGCCTCTCAGAAACTTTTTTTTCTTTTTCAATTTGTTGTCCTATTGGTTGTTGGCATAATATTTGGTTGAGCCAAAGTGTAATATGGTTGTTAATAAGCTCATATATGCAAATTTTTCTCAACTTCAACCAAAATTTCAAAACATTCATTATTTTGATAAACCTTTTTCAACAAGCATAAATTCTATAGTTTTGAGGAGTCTCAACATTTCCCAGATTTATTTTGGATATTTTCTTAAAATAAAGACCTTGTGATAAATAATTATGGATGATTATGTTTAACATTGTCATGTCAATCTTGTGCTTGAAGCCTATGTCAATAGAACAGGTAGTGTCGGATCGAGACAGTGAAGATGAAGTGGATGATGAAATTGCAGATTTTGATGATAGAAGGGTATGCTAAACATTGTGTCATATTTAATGTTAATGTTTTCTCTGTTTAGAGATTCTTTTAATTGTTAACAACTTCACCTTTATAGAATTTATATATGAATTCAGCAATCAGTTGGTTGTTCTGCTTACCTCTCCAGTGTCAGCCATTGCTTTGGAAGACTAATTCTTGATGCGTGTCTAAATTATCAGCACTACAATGCCCATGCACTGGGATTCAGTTTACTAATCTTAGGCTGGGACTTTCCAATGGATAATTAATCATAGTTTTATAGGAGAGTTGTATGCTTACGAGTTAAATGTCATTACAGTTATAACCTTCAAAGTGGTTGGGAAGTTTCCTTTAATGCTTGAAGTTAAACTAATATTTTCGTATCTTGATCTCATCTCAAGAAAACTTGAGGAGGGATAAAGCCGAGGGGATGTGAAATAAGGGTTTAATATTTTTTTTTTCATAATTTGTTAATAGACTCATAAGTAGCAGCATGGCGAGAACTTTTTGTAGTTAAAATTTCACAAATCTTTTAGTTGCACTGCATTACAAAAGGTCAATTTCTTTTCCTCCTTTTCATCCACTAGTTACAAATATCGATTATAATCAGATAATAATGTTATATGATGGACTTGATTTAGTTATTACATAGTCATTTAAGCAATCCTCCATATGGGACCATACTACTTTTGAACGTCATCAACACTGCATCCTTGTCATCTAGTTTGCTTACTTTGTACCCATGAGAAAATGTAAATGTATCCATATACAATTAGATTGCGTTGAAATTGTTCTTAGTAAGAAAGTGCTTCAGATTTATATTTGCTTGATTTATATTTCTTAATATGATTAACTGTGGATCACTAAGCACATGCTCCTTTAGCAAAAAAAATAAAAACAAAAAGCTCAAGAAAAAGATTAAAATATTAAGATGTCAACTTTGAGCCAATGTATTGCAGATGCTTGATGACTTCGTGGATGTCAGCAAATATGAGAAGCAACTTATGCATCTTTGGAACTCATTTGTCAGAAAGCAAAGGTGGTTGCATCTAGCCATTTGTTTTCTATTTCATCCTTTTCATTCGTCATTCTAAACCACTTTCATTTTTTCCCCTGTTCTTTTCTGATGTTACTTTCCCCCCTTATAACAGCGTGCTTGTTAAAGAGGATAAAGCCCACTTAATGTTTGATTGTAGCTTATATGTTTTGGTTTTATTACTTTGGAAGAGTGCTAGCTGATGTAAAACAATGTTTTTGTTTTTACCTTTAAAACTTTGGCAGAGTACTAGCTGATGGCCACGTTCCTTGGGCATGTGAGGCATTCTCGAAACTGCATGGACAGGAACTAATGTTATCTCCTGCTCTCTTTTGGTACCACTTCTACTAATTTCTTTGCCCTCATGTTTTTGTTGTTGCTCCTGCAGATGGTTGTTAATTCCTCCTACATGTTTAGGTGCTAAACAATTTTTTATCCATCACCATTTGAAGGTCCCATGATGATTTAGCATAATTATGTTGGTAACAAAAGTGAACTTTAATATCCAGATTCATCTAACTACTAAAACCAATTCTCATGCTGATTGCTTCCATTAGCTATCCTGTAAGGATTTGTGGTAGACAATTGTAGAATCTAGAGGGAAAAGATGTTTGAATACTGCTTCTTTCAGAGAAAATAGCCACGTGTCCGCTTTCTTTTCAACTAAATACTCAACTGATGTAGGACTGGCTCGCTATGTACAGCATGATTCCAAAACAGTTGCATGTGCAACTCTTAAGATTAGAATTTTCAAGTTCATTGTTGCTGTTCTAGTTGATTACGGAGTCGTTTGCTTCTTCATACATACTCCTTGCTGCTATGTTACTATGGTCTTAGAGATGGTTGAGGTGGGGGGTAACACTCAAAGAGTGTGGAACATTTGAGGACCTTTTGTAATTGGTGTTAGCTGTCATGACTTCAATTCTTTTGTTATCGAAAGGAAAAGAAAAGGAAACTTCAAAACTAAAGAACAAAATATAAGCAGCTATTAAGGAAGAAAAGGTACTGCTTCAAATTACCAACAGATAATTATGAATATGAAGTTAATGGTTCAATTTTGCATATCAGAGCTAAACTTGTAGACATGGCAAGAATGTTAGATATCCATTTTCACAAATGCTGGAAGCTATACTTTATTCTTGTCTAATCACTTTGTAGTTCTTTATATATATTTAACCATTAACAAGTCAATAGTTGTTTAAAAACTTGATATCTGCAATGCTAATGGATAGGTGTTGGAGGTTATTCATGATCAAGCTGTGGAACCACGGGTTGCTTGATGCAACCACAATGAACAACTGCAGTTTGATCCTTGAAAGATGTAGAGATGAGGGGTCTAATTTCATGAAAAACGAAAAGGAAGATGGTCAATGACGGTGCGAAGGAAACATCCAGATGACAGGGTACATGACATTGATTTTATGTTCTAACCCATTCTTTTGTGCCCAACCCTCCAAAATGATTGAACAATATTTGGACTTCAATTATTTTTTATGTAATGGAGAAGTGAAATTCTGGTTCCTTCTCTCTGTTCTAACCATATTCAATACAAGTCTGTCTTTCCCTGATTCTGATTATGTACTTCAGAAGTGCGATATAGTGTCCTGTTGGGTACACACCGCCATGATGAAGTCGTCATCTATCTTTATGGTCCATTCGTTGCTAGCTGTCTCAGCAATTTTTTTTTTTTTTTTTGCGTTTTGTAGTAGCAGTAATAATAATAATATATCCTCCTTAACTGGCCTCAAATAACTGGAGATATCCTAATAGAACTGTTCATTTCATTTTAGTTATCTTAAAAACAGTTAATTACAGTCAAGATTATCAAAAAGAAATTCCTTGTTTTCCCGTGCTTTTGAATCCAAATATATGCCATTAGTTGCTCTCTGATGTTTACTAACGTAAGGTCAAGTTCTGTATTTACCAGCACTTAAATCTTCTTGCATTTCTCTCTTTCCATACATTATACAAGCAGGCTCCAAGAGCTACTAAAAAGACGGCTAGAGTTCCTTTAGGAAGTCTTTGTTGCTCTAGAGCCAAAGGGGAATATCCGAGAATCTAGTCAATAGTATATCCCAGTTCATCAACTCTTTCACCTCGTTCCATATAGTCTTAGGAAATAGCACTTAAAGAATAGATGTGTCATGTCCTCAGATGCACTTCTACATAGGACACAACCATCTTTAATATGTAGGAACTAAACTCTATCCAAAGTGTTAATCCGATTCCTAGCCACCAGCAACATTAGGAGTAAGATAATAGGAAGAAGGTTCTTATTCTATACAATCATATGCCATGGCACCCATTGTCGTCTTGGTCTAAGCCAATCCCAGCATTCTTTATTGTGAAGTTGCCCATAAAATGATTTTTCCAAACATAGCAGCACTTCATTTGAATGTGGGGAAGGATGAAGTGACTAATTTCTCTTGAAAAATTCTTTGATCCACATACTAACCTTAGCTTATTTGGGATACCTATTATATCTTGGACAACTTGTGAGTTTCTAAATAAAGCACCATTACCCATTCAATTATCATATCACAAGGAAAGAGTCGAAGCATCCCTACTTTGAAGCTTACATTCATCTCAATTGCACTTCTTATCTTTAGCAATTAGATAGTTAACCATGAATGTGTAGCTTCAGGAGTTAGTCCCCATATTTAAGATATAACTGTGCATTCGCCTCATCTATAGAAATTCCTTGTCCACTAACACTTAGCCTTATAGCCATCAAAATTTTATTAGTTAGACCTATTGGAGTGATCCCTAGTCCTCCTTCATCAAGGGGTTTGCAAACTTTCAACCGTTTTACTTTAGCAATAAACTTGTTGACATCTATTTTCCCCCCCAAAAATTTCCTCATGAGCCTCTAAATTGTCTTAATAAGGCCTTTGGACAAAAACATATATGCACTCCAATTAATGTACATAGAATTTATTATATATTTCAAGAATTGATGCATACCTCTAAAGGATAAATTTGTGATAGTTCATTTTCCTGATCTTTTCTAAGTCTATTCAATCAAAGGCAAGCATTATTTAAATTGCAATTTCCTTATAACTAGCAACAATCCAAGATACAACCAAGGGGGATTTAGCGGGCATTCTAGTAATTAAGCTGAGTTTATCAACTATATGCATTGCATTTAAGCAATAACTATATAGCTCTTTCCATAGTTTATATCCAACCGTAATAGGTCTTTGAATTTATTTAAGATCTTCATCAAAACTTGTATGCTCTTTGGTTCAGCTTTAGAGAATATAAGTAGGTCATGTGTAAAACACAAAACTTGTTAGCTTAAGATCTTTGTACTTGTTATGGTATTTGTAGTTGGAGTTCATCATGGTATTATGCTTCACCAGAAGAGTTAGATCCTCCATATATAAAACAAAGAGGTAAGGAGATAGATTATCTCCTTGCCTAATTCCCCTAACACCTTTAAACATCACAAAGGGAGCTCCATTGATTGGTAAAATTAATAAGGTGGATGTCATACAAGCCTCAATCTAACTCGTGAAAGTATTAGGGAATCCAAAAGGCTCAAGTAGCTTAGAGATAAAGTCCTGACTTATGCAAACAAAAGTTTTGTTGAAATCCACCTTGATTGAATAAATTTTAGGAGAATTCTTCCTAAAGTCCCCCTTTAAGAGTTGTTGAGCAATGAGAATGTTATCACTAATTTGCCTTCCTTTTAGAAAAGCCTCTTGGTTATAACTAATAATATATTGAAAGACCATTCTCATCTTAGTTTCCAAGTTTTGGCAATGAGTTTATAAAGGAAGTTGCTACAAGCAATTGGCCTAAAATCCCAAAAAATGATAGATTAAGGGTTCTTGTTAATAGATATGGAAATAATTTATTTATCTCTTTGAGAAGAGTAGCACTAGGCATAGAAATAATTTATTTATTTCCTTGAGAAAAGTACCACTAGAAAAGAATTCCTTAACTAATAATGTCACCATAGAGCTAACTTAAGGCCAAGCTTTTTGAAAGAAGAACCCATTCAGTCCATCTAATCCAAGAGCTTTTTGTCCATTCATTTCGAAAATTGTAACCCCAATTTCAAGATCATTTAGTAGTTTTGTGAGAGTTTGACAATCTTCTTGACCAATCCGTGTGTGGATGAAGGATTGAGGGTCTCTGTAGAAAGGGTACTAAGGGAGCTTGATCTAATGGATTTTTTTAAAAAACACACAACCTCCTTTGCCAACTCATATTGATTTGTGATTAAGGAGCCTTCTTAAAAGACAATGGAACACATTCTATTAGTATTTTTCCTAGCCAATATAAAGTTGAAGAAGAATTTAGTGCACTTATCTCCCTCCTTTAGCCAACTAATTCTTGACCTTTGCTTCATAAGAAGTCATGATCTTCAATCTTGCTTAAGTAGTCCTTTATGGGCCATCTTATCCTCGATCAATAATACATTATAAGTACGATTGTTGAAAAGCCTTTGTTAAATCTCTTTAAGTTTTCCTTTGGCTTCCTCTATTGCTTGTATAGATTTGAGTCCCCTTCTAATATTCAACTTATTTAGCTCTTACTTAATCTCTTTCAATTGTGCACAAATGAGATGCTTGGTGCGAAACCTATTGACTTTCTTCACCCTTAAACTTACATCTTAAAGCCCTTCATCAAAGACTAGGTAGTTGTTAAATCTAAATGAATGCCTTTTGATTACCTTTTGGATAAAATTCCTAACCATAATTGGAGCGTTATCTGAGAAGAGAGGCTCTATGAATTTAACCTTACTTTAAGGGAACTTTGTTAACCAAACAAGGTTAACCATGGCTTTATCTAGCTTTTTCCAAGGAAACTTGGAGAAGCCTATTTGTTGCATCAAGTGAATCTACACCCTTTAAATTTAGATCCTATACCCCAATTCTTCCATACATTCTTTGAAATTTTTGGTAAAGTTCCTTAAACTAGGGTGTCCTTTGGCTTCAAACATTTATAAGGTTGCATTAAAATCACCACAAATCATCTAAGGATTATTGCAAATTGCCTTCCAACTCCTTAATTTTTCCAAAGAAAGTTCCATTGAAATTGAGATTGGAGCCATAAACAATGGAAAAAACCATCTTGCAACCTTCCCTAAGAGAATGGATGGCCACATAGATTGCTTAGTCACAAAAATCTAACTTTCACCTTAACAAATTTGATGTTGTAGGCCAAAATAATTCTTCTAAAGTAATGGTGTTGGTGATTACAGATAAAGTTCTAATTTGAACCCAAATTCCTAAGTTTATTCAAGTTTTCATTATCTAATCCTAGTCTCCAAACGACCTAAAAATATAAGTTGTTCCCTAGTGACAAAATCCCTTAGATCTTACAACTTTTTAGGGAAATTTAAACCACGTATATTCTATATGAGTAATGTCATTTAAGTATGGCTTTACCTTTAGAGGTTTTGCATTTTTTGCTCCTTGATGACTTCCTACCCTTCACATTTTGAAATCCTTCCTCTATTGCATCTATTGATTCATTTGAAATCTATTTTTCAACCTTAAACAACTTACAAGGAATTAGATATCTTCTCTTTTAAGGAATCAATCATCTCCACCACTACATCTAAATGCATTGCTCCACTATCCATAATTGCCTTTTTTTCTTTGGCATTTGACTTGAGGATTAACATTTATAGTCTCAAATTCTTCGTCGTTTCCCTAATTCAACTTCCTGATTAGTATTTAATTAGCTTTGGCTCTTCCATTCCCATCAATTCATAGAAATCACCCTTTTGAACATCTTTCTTATAAGCATCCTTTTTTTTACCTTCAATCTTTAAAGAAGGTTTGCAATTTTGTGTAACCATAACTAAATCTTCAGACATGGTATTGCTCTCTCTAAGACTCGTTACAGGAATAAAATCGGTGAGCTCGTTTTCCAACTTTGCACTAATAAATAATCTCACAAACCTAATCCTTCTTTTTCTAGCCAAATTTTCATGCATTCAAAAAGGATTTCCTATAAAGTTAGAAAGCAAACTCAATCCTTTTTTATTTTCCAAATCTTCAAAGGTACATTATGTATGTTGACCCAAAGTGGAATACTCTCTTGACTTAATTTATCCATATTGATTCCAAGTTTCCAAAGCTATAAGAAGATTGGAAGCTACTTTGTAACATCCCGTTTCCAGAGAACGGGTCGAATTATAAAAACGGGTACATGAGAGATTAATCGAAGAAATTAGGAAAACACATCTCAAGCTCATGCAT